>JAFELO010000102.1:604726-664930 GCA_017140195.1 Eumaeus atala | reverse complement strand
ATCTAGCCAAGCAAGACCCCAAGACCATGAAACAGGAAACGCATGGCGACCAGCCAGCGTATAAGGAAGGATGCGAGGAAAGTAGTAAACAAAATATCATAAGGAACAAATCGAAACATACCACACTAATCATAACTGATCTGCCCATACGGTCGTCTACTCTCAGTGTGGGCCCGCTTGTGCGATTGGTGTTGATCTTTTCACTACAACCGCGCAAGTTGTCATAATTTATAGTGATCATTTGTTAAGACTTCTAAAATCTCCATGAGCCTCACCTTCAAATCTGTTACCAAGTTTAGTGGCATGTCGTCCGTGTAGACGCATGAGGACAAAATCTCCAACTTTGTATGGGTTGATTTTAGCCCTTTATTAAACCTAACTTTATCATTAAGAGATCGTTGGTCCACACAGAGCTCTTACAGATGCTAGGGCTTCAGTTGGTTCCTCATTATCAACTTGTAATAGTCTGATAGGAGGTGGAGAGCATTTTCTGCCAAATAAAAACTCCATAGGGCTTTTGCCAGTACATTTAGAAATCGTGCAATTTATTGCTAATTGTAAATCCCGAATAGCACTATGCCAAAATTTTTTAAGTTCAATTACCGACATATTGTCTTTAATACGAGCAATTTTCATAAAACGTCTAACCTGACCATTTGCCGTACTAGCACCTTTAGCTACTACATTTTTTATAGTATAGGGGGACAAACGAGAAATCGGAGCCGTTCTACAAACCCATGAATATTAGCATAATTACTATGCCGATGCGGTGTCCTCCTCCCCCCAATGGACCATGTGATGTTCTATATTATATTCACTGCTAAATTTTATGAACTCTATGGAAATTAAGCTCTTATACTGGTTTGAAATTAGACAAGTTAATCAATATATCGATAGCCCCGGTATCGAATATCACTGATAACTTCACGAAACGATTTAAATGTAGATCCTAGTACTACGGCCATTACAATATATTAAATGGACATATTTTTTAAAGCTGTCAATGAAAACAAAAGCATATTTTGCTTGATTACGCCTGCAATTTATACAACCAGTTGTCTAAGCATGGATTGTATGGAATGGTATTGTAATCTTATCAATAGGGTGTAACGGGATTTGTCGAATTCCCGTCCATTTTCGAACCCTACAACTAACACAATTCCCCGCAAATTTTCGCACCAAGTTTGACATATCAGGAACCAACACTATTCCCTTACCTTAGCTAATATTTCTTTCCCAGCTAAAATATATTAGGATAAAATTCCGACAATAGTTATATGGGACAACAATAAGGTTACGAGTCTGTTATCTCGTATTTGAACTTTGCGTCTTAACAATTTACGTCATAGTATACTACCACATATGTATCAGCCAATGTTTGTGGAATTGAATCAGGCTTTAATTGGTCAACAGTATTTTTTAGCAGTGTATCACGTTTTTAATCTGTTAAAACCTAATTATGTTCTAGAATAGAAGAAATCATGGTAAAATGAAGACGTTCACAAATATACTTTTTCTGAACACTTGTCTGGTCGATAGGATTACGGCTAAAGAAATCCGGTCCCCTTTACGGTACGGAAAGTTCTCTCTTTCGTTGGGAGACTTTAAGAGAGTTGCATTCAAAAATGTCAAAAATGTTTAATGGTTTTACAACAGCCAGTGTCTCCAGCTCGGAGTGTTATTTGGTTTCAACACAGGTCCTTCGCATACTAAAGTACCCGACAACATTCATACCCCGTTTTTGTATTAATACAGCACCGTGCCCGAGGGAACTACCGTCAGTGTGTAGTTCACAAGGTAATTCCGGATTATAAAAATTGTAAGTAACTGAGAAGATGTAAGGCGGTCAATTATTTGTTTCCATTTCGTATTAGCCTTTGTCAATTCGTAAAGAAGGGCCTTGATTATAAAAAAAAATTGGAACAAACTTTCTAAAGGAAAATAGCAGGGCTGTTACTCTGACGAAGTTCTTTTATATTTTTCTGAACTTGAGATTTGGACTAAGCATGAATCTTGCGAGATTTTGATTTTACTGCACCGTTTTCAATAATATTACCTAAACACTTGACTTTTATCATAAGGAAAGAACATTTAGACATATTAGTCGTTTTAGAACGAGATTAACTTTGTTAATACCTTATTCAACTGTGGATGACATCACTGTGACCGCCTCTATATCAACAAGCGCTACGCTATCTTTGAAATCCCCTAATGCTTTATTAATGCCACGCTGTTAAACAGCTGATGCATTGCAAAGGCCAAAAGTCATAGACAAGTACTAATATTGACCATCCGGGGTCACAAAGGCAATCTTTTCTATAGTCTCTAGTTATGGGTATACATGGAATCGTGCAGCCTTATCTAAACAACTAAAGTAACGGGCCTCGCTTAATTTATCTATTCGATCAGCAAGGAGAGGAAATGCAAATGCAATCACTAACGGTTTTGCCTTTTAGTTCTCTATAATCTGCGTATAGTCGATCAGAACCATTCTTCTTTTTCACCAAAAGAATCTCTTTCATATCTTTTATCATAACCTAACTTTCCCTCTTTCCAACGACGATAATAATTATATCTGGATTCTTATGCTTTAATAGATAATACATCAGCTTTGATCTCTGAGACACTATTTCCAATCGTAAAATTACATTTATAGTCATGCTATGTCATGGAGATTATCATCTGTTTACTTGTGGTAGACAACAGGTGTCGGCAATCATGTGCACTGTTTGACACTTGTTTTTGTTGTCGCGCGTGCAAACCACAGCCAATGTACACATTCAGTGCTCCGCCTGTCAGCATGCGCCGATTTTGTGCGTTATATTTTTGTGTTTATTAAATAAAAAACGTATTCCAGTAGTAAAAGTTGGGATGCATACAACGCAGAGACCGCCCTCGAACGCCAATGGAAAGAAGACTATCACTTTCTTCTCCATCATCGAGATCATCCTTCAGTTCAAGTTCAGACATATCCGGGACCCGCTCACCATCCGCACATCGCCTCCGCCAAGCGAGCGCCAGCATAGCGCGTGCATCGCCACTGCGACACTATGCATCGAAGGTAATATTTTAAATGACGTTATGACTTAGTACTGCGGGTAGCCATAATGTGAGGCTATCACTTTACTATAACTGACATAGTTAACTAAACGTTTTGTTACGGCCATTCTTTGGGAATATCACTTCATACGAACGATAACATTTTTATTAAAATCAGCAAAAATCATGGTTCTGATTAATATTTTGTATAAATCATTCATAGGTTATAGTATAGTGATGCGGGTAGTCAGTATGGGGAGACTATCACTTTATTATAATCAACGGTGTCATATTATACAAGGGACTATCACCTAACCGAATAACTACTACCTATTTTTTTTTTGTATGTTCTGACCACGCTTTGCCATCTACCAGTACTGCAGCTCGTGCGAATCCACCGGGAGAACTGCACACTGGCGAGCAGCGGCGTCTAGACGATGAACTCGTTTTGATCAAGGGAAAGGCTCTTTCTAAGACCAAACCTTACGGTAAGGACATTCAACCCGACCTTGCAATTCGCATTGAACATATTATTAAAATGTATTTAACGAAAGATGTCTGCCAGGAGATCATAGACAAAAACTCAACACCCTCTAACTGGACCACGGTACGAAGAGGTTTCATACTCGGTATGCGATTGTATAAGATCTGAAGGACTATTTGCGTGCAACTATTGTAGATAAGTTGCTCTTCAGCTGAAACCTGGTCTAGACAATAAGGACAGCGAAAGCCATTGGTAACTCTGGAGCGGAAGTAAAATGAGTGGCTAAGGCATAACCGCCATCAAAGTAAAAACCACCGCAGAAACATTTGAATTGGCGCGGTCCTCCCCAGAACCACAGGCCGAGGGTTAATCAACGAAAGAAGGAGCTCTCTGCTCTTGGATCGTCCCATCAACTTCTTCAGATCGTCATCGTGTCTAGTGCAGTGGTATTTCAACAATCACTAACTTCCTAACTTTTATAATCAAGACAAGACCCAAGACGAAACCATTCCATCTTGGATCAAAGGTTACAAAATGCTCTTTGCCCGCACAGTCGTGCAAAGTAACATTGCTAAGATGCAATTTTTCAACACATAGAAGTCAATATGATACCTCTATTTAGAATGTACTAGTAATATGAACTATTACCTTGCCAGGGTAAATTTTTATTCTCTACATTCTTAGTACCCAAATAAAATGATAGATGCAGATTTGTACTAAACTTGGAGTCTTTGAATAAATTCATTGTTACTCCTCATTTCAAACTCGATGACTCTAGAACTGCGTGAAAACTTGTTACCATTGTTGTTTCTTGAGTACTGTAGATTTAAAACATGCTCAATTCAATGATTTCAAGAAGTACCTTCGCTTTGAGTTCGACAATAATATGCATGAGTTTAACGTTTCTTCCTGTGGTTTAAATGCTGCGGCGTTTGTTTTCAAACAAAAATTATGAAAACTGTAACTAGTTTGCTACGATCTTGTGGATATTTATCAACCGTATACTTAGACGATTTTTTTTTTGCTAGAAAACAAACTTGAATCGTGCCAAAAAGCCATAAATGACACATCAAGCCTCGTACAGGCATTAGGATTCACTATTAACACAGGAAAAAAACAAAATATATATCCTGCCACTAAATGTGAATTTCTTGGCTTTAATTATAGAGTCTAAAAATTACCAGTATCCTTGCCATGGGATAAGATTTCAACAATTAAAGCAGACACAAACAAGTTTAGCTATATAAACGCTGTGTAGTTAGAGAATTTACTCGCTTAATGAGGGTCCACCTATTTCACAGCCTGCCCAGCTGTCAAGTATGAGTGACTCTATACAAAAAGATTGGAGCGTTGTAAATATCTAACCCTGAAAGGTAATCATAATTATGACATATGTATGAGCGTACCATCGCCAATTATGCCAGATCTCGTTCGATCACCATTCAATTCAAACATCATGAGTTCAACCTATAAATGACATCTAGCAAGATCCATATTGCTCAGAAACTTACGGCGATGCCTCAACTAGGGGATAGGGAGCCTCCTTCCTCCTCCTCCACCTGTAATGGATATAGAGCCAGTAGGTTGTGGGCGGAAGAGGAACTTTTTCGCCACATCAATTATTTACAGACATTAGCAGCCTTTTTTGCATTAAAAATAAAAAACAATCATCATGACAAAACATCATGACAGCCAAATTATAATATATATAGACAATACCGCGGCTATATCTTATATAAAACGCATGGAAGGTGTTCAATCCTCACATATCACAAAATTTGCGAGAAATCTCTGGCAGTGGTGTGAAGAACACAATATACTAAGGCTGATTGATAACTGGCTGAAACGACAAACTTTAGAAAAAATGTAACGCCAAATTTGAATTTATTCGAATTGCTAGAATTTGTGTGACTTAGAATTTTCTCTGCCGTAAATTTCTCAACAAGGGAAATGAACGAAATTCGTGCGTTGATAAAGTTTTACATTTTAAAAGGGAAAACATCAACCCAGATTAGATAGAGTAAATCTAGACAGTGTTTTAGGTAATATTGTTCCTGAATTGAGTACGATTCACACCTGGGTAACTGATTTTAAGGTATTTTGAGGAGTTAGAGCAAAACTTTTTATCAAACTGGTATAACGGCATTGGTGAAGCGCTGGACTAAATTTATCGAGGTAGAAGGAAACTACGTTGAAAAATAAAATTGTTTTAAATAGATTATTAAAATTTCTCTTGTCGTTTCGGACACTTATCAATCGCTTCTCGTATATTGTACTAACTTCCTCAAAAATTGGTATCCTAATGAATCTTAATGTTTCGAAAGCTTATCGAAGAAACTAGAAACTCCTCTTACGATAACAACAGCACAAAGAGTGCAAAGTATTACAAAAATTAACACAAATAATACAGAATTCCTGACATATAAGTAAAAATTAAAATTTCGAACATATTGAAAACCTCCCCCGTCCAGGAACATCCCAGCCCCCGCCAATTCTTCCCATTTTTATTGAAGGACAACAATATGCCCTGTTGCTAAACTTCGTTGTTATCTAAAAATGACGCATTCAATACGTATAAATAAAATATTTTTATGAGTATTAGGAGACCTCATACAACTATCACGTCACAGACACTAAATAGATGGAATAAATGTACCCTAAGAAGTAGTGGACACTTCCAAAGCACATAGCCTGGGCGTCAACGTACATGTCAATCGCAAAACTGCAGGGTGGGACGGTGGGTTCCAAAAATTTGCCAAATTTTAGAATAGAAATACAGTTAACGTTAATGACAATACCTTTGCCTATTATACCTACAATGTGCGATTCCATAGATGATTGAAATGTTGCGATTATTTAACTAAGATGATTGAATTACTGTGAGTCATTAATTAAGAATTGTATTTTGATTATGTTTATTTAAATTGTCAATTATTAATAAACACTATGACTTTCCTTTAAGTTGATCTTGTACTCTCAAAATCTACAAGTAAACAGATGCTAAGCCGGAGAACAAAGCACGAGTATAATTAATGATTAAAAGAACTTCCCCCCTGTACGTGAAGTTCTAATTATACGAGGATAATTATGATAGAACTTCACGTACACATTTTTCCGAAGAGACTAGCACCCCGCCCTCCCTTTCTTATACCCATGGATCCATCTTAGATAGCATATAGGAACCAGGTATACTAGATAGAAATGTTAAAATACTATACATATGAAATAACCGTTTTGTATGGGAAGAACAAGAAAGTCGAATATGTTTCAATATAATATATTTAATTAATCAAAGTATGCACCATTGTTTTCTATGCACCTTTGCCATCTCATGGGTAGTTCATTGAACCCTTTACAAAAAAACCAATCGGACGGGAATCAATGAAATCTTTGAAAGCGATTTGGACTGCCCCATTGGAGCTGAATTTTCTCCCTTGCAAGAAGTTATCCAAATTTCGGAAAATTTGATAATCTATTGGAGCAAAGCCGCAGAGTACGGAGGTTGTCTTAGACTTTCCAATTGAAGCTCTTCTAATTTGGTAGCCATCTATTGCGCAATATGTTGTCTAGCGTTGTCGTGGAGCATTAGTAGCGTAGAACGATTGACCAGCCTAGGTTATTTAGCCGCTAGCTTTTCCAACAATACACATCCGCCGTAATAGTCTGGCCAGATGTAAGAAAAATGTAATGAGCAGCAACGTTACTAGTCCACCAAATGCTTACAAGTGAACTTTATGGGGTTAATTTTCGCTCGAGGCAGTATTTGGCTGCCTAACCGAGATCCAATCATTGCGCTGAGCGCTTCCGATAATCGAAAAGAATACACTTTTCATCACAGCTAATAATTCGGTTTAAAGACCTTCATTATTGTGCCGGTTTGGTTATGTAATTCAGCAGTCGACGCGTGCCTGCCGGTTTATTTGAGTCAATTCACAAGGTACGGTGGGTTTCAAGCTTTTTTAATCTTCCCAATTTGCTTCAAATGAATTAAAACAATTTTATCACTAACATCACAGCCAGCAGCTAAATCGGACGTGGATTACGATGGATCCGCTTCCAGAATAGCCTTCTACTCTTCATTATCAACTTGGGTCTCAGATCGTCTACGGGGCTTGTTCTGCAGGTCGAAGTTTCCAGGACGAAAACGTTGGAACCAAAAACGAACTGTGTTTTCTTTTGCAACACGACCGCCATATACATCATTTAATTGCCCCTAGTGTAATTAACTTCCTCCAAAATTTATATAATAATGAAACTTTATGTTTAGGAAAATTATCGAAGAAACTAGAAACTCCTCTTGTGTTTACAACAGCACACGAGTCGTTGCCGCAGCACTAGTGCCAGGCTGAATATAAATGCGGCGTAAATAATGCGATATTTTAAGTTTCTATTTTGTAAAATGAGTGACGCAAACAGAAGAAAAAAAAAAACAAATCAATGACGGCCATCGAGGCACAAATACATTAGTAAATAGCTGTAAAATTTGAATTTGGAAACCCGATATAGAAAAGGCGATAAATTCGTAATAAAGTAGCCAGTACGAGAAACGCCAATTTCATAGGTAAGGATCTAATATCAAAATTAGGACAAGACCCTCGAAGAAAGCATCTAAACTAAATGAAGGCAGATAAATAAGGTATACCCGTTTTATTAAAGGTTACACTCAGACCTGGAGTCCTTAAAGCATCCTATCCAATGAGAAAATCAAATTGAGTTTGGGTATCCCATACAACGTAAAATCTTCAACCCTCAATCTCAACTCGAACAGTAATGCTCTGAGTAGAAACCACAGGACAACTGCCGATACCCAGAAAGAAGGTGTTTGCAGTTTTCATTTTACCAGGAATTGAACCGGCGATTTTATTTCTAATTAAGGAACAGTCTTTAACAGTCCCAAATAGACAATCATAATATCTTTCGCCTATTTTTATAGTGGTTGTACTACGGTCTTTAGCAGAACAAAAGCTATAAGACTAGTTATTTGTTTGCGTTAAGCGTTCATGTTTTTGTTTACGAAAATAATTTATTTCAATATGTACCATTAATTCTTATGACAATAATTACACTCCACAGATTTTATAGTACATAAAGACTTTCAATGCCGGCACCAGTAGTGTTAGCTTTGCTTTCACGCGAAAAATGACCCGGCCTATTGCATTTATAGGCTTATAAGATAACTCCGTTACGCATGGCGTCTTTTTATGTTTATCATTAGCTGTGCCGATACTCACAACCTTCCCTTTACGATAAGTTTTTTTTCTTCTAGTTTCACTAGATTGAACTGTGTCTAGCCCATCGTAGCATACACGGCATAGGTGCTAGCCTGATTAGATATGTAGCTGCGCCATTCTGTACATCATACCGGAACTTATTGCCAAAGTGCGAAGGAGGTCATCTTTCACTTGTTCTTAAGTACTAGATTGTAGACACCACGTGTTGGTGCATATTTTCGCTCTTCCTTTTAACTGAGGAGTGACTTTCACCCGTGCTTTTGCTGTGGTGTATCGCAAGTCAGAATAGGTTTGTCTCGAATGTCGCGAGAACGGACTTACTACTACTGGTGTTGTGGCGTTAGAGGCCAACGCTGCTATTACGGCACTCGTGGTTTTTTACTGATGGAGGACACCAGACTAATCACTTCTTGCATTGTTAAAGCCAATTCGTCACTTTTCTTATACCTTGAGATGCCCAAGATGGGCGATTGGAAACCCACCGCTGCTGTCGGTGAAGCATGATGTGTAGAAGTTTATATTATATTTCTTAATAACAAACTCTCAAATAACTTTTCAATACTTTTATTACCATTCACAATGTTGAAACTTAGATCGATCATAATAAGCTCTCCCGATTCCTTACCACACTTATCTTTTATACCAGTCTGTTATACAAATTAGTGTGACCCTATTAAATATTTAAATATTCCTAAATTAAATCGAACTTAATTACATACAATAATACTTGTAATGAACAATTAGAAACTAATTATTCCACGTCATATATCTAAAAATACAATATTTCACACGCGTTAACATCATAACGCAAACACTCTAGCATTGAAACAGTTTTCGTAATAAATTTTCGGTCTTTCATGGAATGCTAACAATTAGTTTCGATTAGAACCTTACGAGAAAAGTATCTTCGTGTCCCAACATTCGTGTTACCTATTATTTTCACATTTTACGTTCTCTCACACAATAACATATTATAACTGTTAATTAGAATTGTGTTATGGGTCAAGTTAGAATTATATTATGGCACCCATCCCACCTACTACTTATCTTATACTTAATAACATTTATACAGTATTCTATATTATTAAAAGATTAATATATTGAGTCGGATTTCCGTACTATCGGAAAATGAGAATGATGGAACAGGGAGTGCAAAAATAATGATATTATTTTATTTATTTTTAAATTATATTGACCCAGGTGCAGTAAAATTTGTTAGCAAGTACCGATCATTTCATTCACTATAGAAAAATGGTATGATCGCAGGGGAGTCCGAGGGAAAAAATCGAAACTGTCAACGAATTTAAACAGAAGAAAATATGAGGAGTACAAGTAACGCCAATTGCCCTCCCTAATTGAAGCGGAGGCAGTACAACATTGCAATGGCATACAGGGCGAGAAAAGAGAGGGCAGTGAGGTGTGGCCCGGCTGCTGTGCACCACGGAGATATTATAAACCCTATTCGACTTCACATTTAATTAATTATTATTTCAATTAAACGTTGCCTTCAACCATTTCAACATTGTTAAGAGGCTAGCTATTAAGAAACGAAGATATGATATTATATATAAGATATGATATAAATGAGTATATACACTGAATATTCGCCGCATACAAAATTAATTTCATTCATATTTCCTATCCTTTGACTCGTGCTCAAAACACCAATAAAATATATTTTACTAACATTTATTACGTTTCACCTGTCCCGATGTCTGTCCATCATCAAATCTTGCAAGTTAAATTGTATCCATTTTGCGATGTACATGTACGAACATATGCATTTTTTCAGCTGGGATGGAACGGCCATAATGAGATGAAAACTAAAATTATTATGGATTTATTTATTTATTATAGTCATTCATAGGTTTATAATAAATTAATGACATGAGGCTGATCAGATGAACGGAAAATGGTTCGAACTGAAACGGAAATTCTGTTGTTGAACTATATTAGCCCTATCGAGTCCGAACTCGTTTGACATGTCTTGGCAAAAATGTTACGCCTAGTATTTTTTTAGCATATATACTTTCTTTTACTTAAAAAAATATTTTACTTGTTATTCACTCTAATCCTTTTACCACGTGTGTTAGATTATGTTGAATAGTATTACAATTTATATTACGTTACATAAATTTACGATTTGTAAATATTTTTTTTTTATAGAATGGGGGGCAAACGAGTAAACTGAGCCTTTTATGCACCAATGAGCCACCGGCTACTCACAAGCCGCATGAAACGTGGCACTAAAGATGTCACTTTACGGCGGTATTATGTGAGCGAGAGGTACCTCCCCAGTCGCGCCGGCACAATTCCGTTGCATAGGAGGCTGTAGTCTCATGCACTATGAATGGGACTAGCGCCTCCTATGCAGCACGGCACTACCTCTTCCTAAAATATATGTAAACTACATAGAAACTTTAATATTCACTAATGAACTAAACCTTCCAAACTATGTAACTGGTAATAAATTATATGCAACGATTATGTTAATATTTCCTTTATCATTCGGATGTCTGGGACCACAGTAGAAAATATAAATAAAATACTGATGAGAGAGCAACAGTTTATTATAATTTACCGGAACCCCATGATTGTGAATGAGTCGGGATACACAACATTTTAAGAACGGCTCCATGAATACTCAATATTATAATATGTGCCCAAACTAATCGTTATAAATAAGCAAACATGTAGTACGACGGGAATATAGCCATATTAATGTACACAGTAAGCACATTAATAATACCAATGAACATTTTTTTTACTTAACTTTGTGCACCAAGCGGTGCTACGTACTGTGCGGCAGACGAGCCAAGAGTAAGTTCGTCATTGTTTTTTTTCGGAGGGACCTACTACTGGTTGGCGGCGCTATTGCCCCCTCTTTTCCCTCAGATGGGAAAAGATGTACCACACTTGTGTCTGGGCGTACCCTATGTTGATTATTTTTGGGACCGAAAAGGGGGAGACGGTCCCTCTCTCTACACTTGTAGAACGGCGCGCGCACGATGCCGTTTTGTCCGTTTTATTCCTTATCGGTTTTATCTTCTGCTTTTATAATCGTGAACAAACAATTGACATCACATTGGATGATTTAAAGTATTAATGTTTTTGTATCCACCTTAAATTAATTGTATACTTTAAAACTATATTTGAATTTTATTTACACAGTTATACCACGTATAAAGCCATTAAATACTATATTTGAATGATATATACTTATAATATATAGTTTTAAATCACATATTTCAATGTTATTTACACAGTTATACCACGTATAAAGCCATTAAATATTGTATTTGAATGATATATACTTATAATATTTGAATGTTATTTACAGAGCTATACTATATTTAACGCCATTAAAGTTACATTACTTTTGTCCAACGAGTACACGGAAGAGCTTATCAGCCCGTTTTGCTAATTTTATATCCCAAGGAGATCACCGTCCAAGTGTGAGTAGATGAATGTGCATGAAGTTTGCCTCCGCCAGGGGTGCTTTCTCACTAAGTACCTTCTCACCTTTTTTATATAGGCTATGGGGGTAACGAGCAATCGGAGCCTTTTTTTAACACTACCGACGCCCATGAACTTCCACATAATTACTATGCCGATGCGTTCCCTCCTTTCCCCCACCTCTTCCAATAACCAATCTATTTTATTACTACTCAAAATAATTTAGAAGATCCCAACGCACACAGCGCATCTACCCGCCATCTTGTTATAGTCTAAACAAGTGCTACGCAGTCCGTCCTACACGTTCAATTATCAATTATTCTAATAGCGTATCTGTTCTCATATCCTCAATACTGTGGTCGGTAATTGCGCATATTGATATATTCTCAATATATTTGTGTTGTTATTTTATTCATTATCATTATTTTCAGCCCTTATCGGTTCCACTGATGGACATAGGTCTCTATCAATGAACGTCAAGACGACCGATCTCCTGTTGCTCGCATCCATCCTGGGCCGGCTACTGCATGGAGATCGTATTTCCACCTAGTGAACTATTTTATTACTCGTAATATACAAATCTCATAATTCTACGTCAACTTCCTTTTTATTGATAGACAGAAGTACACACGGGCGAAGAACAAAGTGGTTCTGTATTTATTTTGAGCTAAGATACCATAAAAAGTGTTTCAGGCCCGACAGGTGCACGCATATTTATAAAACTACTAGTGGGCCTCGGAGAGCATTGTTTTGCCGGGTTAGGTGAACAACCCTTATGACTTGGGGGTATGAAAAATAGATAGTAACCGATTTTCAGACCTGCCGAAAATGCATGAACAATTTGGTAAAAATCGGTAGAGTAGAGAGTTCCTGAAGAGTAAGGTAACTAACATTCTGTCACGAGAATTTTATATATAAGATTTGAATGATAGTGGAATGACTGTTAAGTTTAGTGGCAGTAATATTTCGAGACAGGTTATGCCCCTATCGATCACTACTTTCGATGTTCGGTCGACACTGGACCAGGTAAAATGCTGGGCTGAATGGGAGCAGCAGGTTTTCTGATAAATGTAAGTAAACTTAGGTGGTGCCATGCTGCACTGCACTTTAAAGTAACTGCTATGACGTCACGTTTTGCGCAGTTTGTGAGTAAGTATGCAGTGGGTTGGTGAGAGTAGGAAGAGCATTAGAATTATTGCAGTTGGGACCGCTAACGTCTGATGGTCATGATGACCACAGAGTATCTAACAACGATCACCGCTCAACGAGCCACTTAACATCTGAACTGCGTCTATTAAACAGTTCCGACGCAACGATTCAACGAGGACGATTACACGACGTGATTGGTTTATTAGTAAACTAGCTGCCAGCCGCGACTTCGTCCTCGTGGACTACACACAAAGCCACGTGCAAGTGTTATTATTTATAAAGCTTATGTGCTTATATTATTGTAAAGTTCCATTAAAACCAAGGAATAGTTTTCACGTGAGATAGTGACGAACATCCATCCATATTCACAAATTTTTGCGTGCATAACAGTGCGCAAAATTCCTTAGGATAGAATTTTTCGGGGCGACAAGTATCTTTTAAGTTAAGTATTACAAACTATAATCTTTAACTGTGCGAACGCATATGTTTTTAGTAGTTTATGCGTGAAAGAATACCAAACATACATACAAACTAATCAGTTTTAACATTAGTAGGACGTTAATTATTTAACATTACTTCTTGTATTTATGTCTAAGTTTACGAAATGGTTACTCATTACAACAGAACTATTTTAAAGGATACTATCGCGGTTTATTTAATTATTTAACTAAGTAAGTAAGAGCAAGTAAATATTTGTGAACTAGTAGTGTCGCGCGGTTTGAACCGCTCAAATCCGGTTCTATAACCTTCCTCATGAGTGCAGTTATGATAACACAAAAATATTTTTTCTACTCCAAAGTGTGTTCCAACACACTACATTTATAGAACACAAGTGTCTACTACAAAATATTTGACCCCAAAAAGGGAGTACATTGCTCCTGGCATGGGTGTCAATAAAATTCTCAGATTGCCTTCTTATGGCATTACAGAAATCCGAATCACACGATTTTCTGTTTAACACAAAACCGGCATGATAATAAAATACACAACTTTAGCTGGAAACACATTATAGAAATATGTCTTGTGGTGATAGCTGACAAATACACTAGAATTTAAGATATATTAATTAATCTGGCAACACTTTAATGAATCTAATGCAAGAAATGGAGACGCTGGAAAAGGTGGCAAAAATATTTTGAATGTCTAAGGAAATGAAAAATGCATCTCTAGCTGTTCATTTTTTTCATTCGATTGAATAATTCATATGCGAATATACAAAGGTTGTTATAGACGATTATGATGAGGCCATTAACTTTTAACGCGAACGATTAATTGAATATTTGTGTTCTTTACAAGACACACGATTTGGTCTTGCCACAACAACTGTAACAATTGGAAATAAACAAAATATTACTTTTGAATTTGGAATCTGTTGTTCTTACTTGGTTCCCAGTTGTTCTCTTATTTTTGTGCTTTTATTTAATTTTGTTCTCTTATTCGTAGTAAAGTGTTTTGTGACATTACATTTCAGTTTATTGGAATGATACGGGTAAAAAACCGAATCGCTGTGATTGCGTAACTACTAGTTACGTTAGTACTAGTCGGTCTGTAGTCAATACATTTTACGCTTTGTGAAATATTTGTGTACCGGATGTGCCCACGGGTACAATTAAACTTTCTCTGTCAGAAAAGTTAAAAACAGTTTATTTACCTAAAAATTTAACCTAAAGAAAAACGGTTTATTTCGGGAGATGAAAACATCATCTAGGACCATATTGTATATTAAAATATGACTTACGAATTGTAACCTATAAGAGGTCATTTCTCAATTGATAATTAAAGAGAGCGTCTTTGACTCAACTATGAAGCAGCAGACAAAACCCCGAAATCTATTAAACTGCCAGATCGTCTTTCGTTTGAAATTTTTATTGATTATTTTTTTACATATTTTGCCTCGGTAGTTCAAAAGTTAAAGAGGTGGGATTTTTCCATCCATTTAGATGCAAATCTTAACCACATATCTCACAAAGCAGTAACAAAATAAAAACATTCTTAAAAACTTCCATCTCATTAAAATGACCTATCCAGTGGTTTTCCACCCCTCAGTTGCATGTATGCAGTGCGACCCTTGATAATTTTATTTTTCAAAATCGTCCTACATCGTTTTATTGCTCTTCATAAAATATACCTGTACTCTAAATTTCGAATATATATTACCTATAATGACTATAATCAAATAAATATAAGGACTATAATATGTAGTTCTTAGTACATGGAGTAAAACGTCTGAAACACAGGAACGGACAGACATCACGTTTAGTAAGGGTTTTGTTTCTTGCTATTTGGCTATGGATCCATAAAAAAAGGGGGGTGGTAAAATCAAAAAAAATACTGATATAGCAATATAACGTAGATTCTCCGACGCATGCCGAGTGAAATCCTTTTCTCTGCCTTCCACATTGCACCACTCTGCATTGATAATATTATGTAGGAACCTAATTAATTTGTTTTTATTCCTTCTTTCATTCTATTCATAAATAATTTGTATTCTAAGTACCTACGGTGTTGAATATATTTATTTCTATTCTAATAAGCGGCACAAAAAGTGAAGTCTCAGAAACAGTTTCTTTACGTTGCGACCGTTATAAAATGTCCCTATTTATGCCCAAAACTCTAACGATGCTTCTCAATCAGTCAACATGTACAACGCGGATATTTCCCGACTTCTGTGATGGTTTGGTGGGATGTTACATATGAAGGTGCGACTGATCCATACTTCCGTTTACATATCACAACATAAGCACAAGTATACAGGACACCATTCCATTAAGTAGACGATTCTGATCAGTAACAATAGCATGTTATAACCAAGAATATTACTCTCAGCAAGACTCGACACCAGCTCGATCCATACCATCTAGGCTAGAAACCAATGTTCCTACTTTTTCAGAGCTAGACTATAGTAGACTACCGTACCGGGCAGGTGGTGACGCGTAATTTTCCCGCGCCACCAAAAATAAAAAAAAAAGCTGAAAAATCTGCATCTACACAGGATATAGGTATACTTACAGAAACGGAGAAAATGTTTTTCACCAAACAAACTCAAATCACATATCTGTTTATACTCGTATCATATCAAATGCAATCAAAAGAAAAAAAAAACTTTCGATTATACTTCAAATTTGAAAATAAATTACAAAACAGAAAACTAAATTGTAAAAATGGCGCGAAAATGTACTCGGTACGTACTGTGTGTATATTATCTGATAATGGACTGGCTCAGCACGCGCTATAGCATCGCTTGCGAAATGAATGTAAGAGTAATTGTATGCTAAGTATATTAAACATCACATGAGATATTTTAGCCCAACTGCCCCAGGATATATCTATTGCCTTCTTGATGTTTAATTAAACGAGGTTTATATCCTGAAAATATTGTTTTTTCCAAGATGTTAAGTTACATTCCGTTAAATTTTTAGGACCATTCAAATAATAAACATTTTATTTTTAATATGTTAAAGGGGGACAAACCTTCGGTTGGTTTGTCCTTAGCCTTAGCCTTTTGATAAATACTGCTGCCCATAAACTACTTCATAAATGTTATGCAGATACGTTGGCCTTCTTTCCGTTTCCCTTCCAATGGGCTTCCAATGGAAAGAGTCACGTTCTCAAATTGCTTTTATTCATATAAAACATTGGCAAGTAATAAATACTCTTCTTGTGTAACGCATTGTGATTTTGCGAAATTTCTATACTCACTTAACGAATCTACCAGAGCGGTTTGTTGTAATTTTATAACTTAAAGAAACACAGGCGTTGTGACGTAGACTGGGCTGTCTGGTGCACTACCTCCATGCGCGTAATTACATTTCACTGAATTTCATAACGATACGTATACAGTAGAAGAGTACCAGTTAAAATCAAAAGGTCGGCAGTTCCGGGCCAGGGCTAAAGTATAAAAAAAAATAAGGCGAAAAAAAAAATGTATGTAGTTGCATAAATTCAAATTTTTGTTTTTTCCAATTTTGATATTAACGCCTGTCTATATGTTTCTACGCAATTTCAGCATCATCATCATCATCATTCATCCTTATCAGCCCTTATCGGTCCACTGCTGAACAAAGACCTCTTTCAATCAACACGAAGACGACCAATCTCCTGCTACTCGCATCCATCCCGGACAGGCTGCTGCACGGAAATCGTCTTCCCACCTGGTGAACGGGCGACGAATACTTCTTTTTCCTAAGCGCAACATACAAAATTAAATATGGGTTTCACTGTTGTTTCGATGGAGCCTAACTAAACTTAAATAAGTAAATTAAATAAAGTAATTCGAAGTATAAACTTTTGCTAAGAAAGAACACCAAGACCAACCAAAGTTCTTATCAAGACAAGCGAAATAACCCAGGCAGTTTCGTTATTTTGTTTAAGAGTTCCCTTGATTGTCATCTAGGCGTAAAGTACACCTCTCATCTTTCATAACAAGCAGTGTTTTACGCCACAAGTGTACAAAAGGGTAAGAAAACAAAAACGTGTCCTGAAAAGTTTAGGGTGGAGTTAAGCATTACAAAAAAGTAGATCACGCCAAAGCTTTTAGGATAATTATTGTATTAAGTAAGCCCACAGAAGAAGTCGATACATGAGACATCACCTTTATTTTGAAATAGTTGAAAATTTTGAATTAAAATACCTGGCTCGTGCCACGATAAAATGCAAAATATGCATAATTTACAGTATAGGGGGACAAACTAGCAGTCGGAATCCTTCTACGACTGCCGACGCCATGAACATCAGCATAATTACTATGCCCATGCGTTGCCCTCCTTTTCATATACCCCCAACGGGCCACCGGCTATACAGAATCATACACGAAACGCACACCGTAGATGTCACTTTACGTTGGTATCGCGTGAGCGAGAGGTACCTCCCCAGTCGTGCTCGCCCAATTGCCATGGCACTACTTCTTACTGTGCAGCATGGCACTACCTCCTACTATCTACCTAAAAAATGGCCAACCCCTACGTTTATTATCAATTGTTTCGAAGACAACTATAATTTTTGGATGGTTCACACTGTTTAACATCGATAGATAAGATAGCTGGACGCTAAACATAGATACTGGATATTCTAAGTGTGAGTAATTATAGCATGTGTATAGATTACAGAACCTAAAACCCCCAAAAATGTTTCTATTTAAGTGGCTTTGCTGAAATTGCAGCGGAGCGGGTCGACAAGCCCAGTGAGGTAGGCCTTATCACTTATAACACAGGCACCACGAGATGATAGATATCCAGCTGATGCGTTTTTCATTCAATCTTGTTGGTCCATTAGGAGGATAGGTAAAGATGACGCGGAAAATACATTAAAATAACCTTAATAGAGGAGGATACATGTTCTTCAGCAATCGTTTTATAATACAGGATCGAAATACATCCAGAATTCAGAGAATTTCGCAACCGTCACTGGCCATTGAGCTTACCTTCGCTTTTAGGATTCCGTGCCTCAAAAGGAAAGGCGGAGTTCTTGTAGGATCACTTTGTTATCTTCATCTCCTGTCAAGATCTTTTCCACAGAAACGCGCGGAAGGATTAAGCAGAAATTTACGAATACTGATCTGAAACGTAGCTCTGAAAAAATCATATTTTTCAATAATCAAACTATACCATAACTTGAACAGCTTGAAGTATTGATGTTATTAGGTACAATTGAATCTAAGTGTGTTATTGTCCTTCTGTGGTTATTATGACAGGTTTAAGGTCGGTTTTAGAGAGTACAGATGCTCTAAACGCCATGATAATTTGAAGTCCCTAAATGCGAGTCCATGCGATTGGCAGGGAAGAATTTCCTCATAGAAAGATACGTGCTTCTATTGAAAACTGGCTACACGTACAAAGGACTGTATTGCAGCGAATGGAGACCATTTCGCATAAGCTTTTTGTGTTTTCATATTTGTGTATGAAACTGTATTAGTTTCAACAAACTGTAAAAGCAATAAATATTATTTGCAATTAAAAAAATGTCGTCAAAAGGAGTTAATAACGCTCGTTTCTTGTTTGCCCCTCTGCCCCCTTCCCCCTCTACACCATGAAAAGAACTCCTGGAGTTTTCGTTCACAACTAAATAAATTAGCTCTTTGAGTACGAATTCAAAAGATTTTATAGAGGTTTATTGAAGTATTTTATAATGCTAACGCAAACCGTCGATGGTACCGAATAAACCGCGATGAAATCAGTTCTATTAATTTTTTACGTGTAATGTTTGTACATTGATGTCTTAAGTTTACGCGAATGTTAGACATTACAATAAAACTACTTTTACGGATTTTGGCTCACCTTCACCTTAACAATCTAAATAGTATGAATTCCAAAATACAATTTACAATAGAGTGAGAAGCAAATAATTCTTTAGCTTTCCTAGATGTTTTGATCATCCGTAATCCCAACAACATACAGTCATAACGTGTATAGAAAACATACTCATACTGCGATCAGTAGAATAGTAGTAGAAATGCCGTTTAGATACCGATGTATCTAAACGGCATTTCTCATCACCATCCAACACAGTTGCCTACCGTGGGTAAATCTTTGTTTCAGAGAGCACGAGATATCTGTGACAAGCAACATCTGGATACTGAACTTCAACATGTCAAGCAAGTTAAGCGAGACAACAAGCTTCGGGTTCCCCGTCTGCTCCACAGAAGCCGAGTGAAACCAGCCACTGTCGAGCGCTTACCTGCTATATTACCATACTTAAAAGGGGTGACTGATAAATTTGGCTATATTCTCAAGCGAGCTTCAATAAAAACTTATTTTAAGCCACCAAAGAAGATTAGTCAGTTCTTGCCATCAGTGAAATGCCATATTCCTCTGCAAGATGCAGGAGTGTACAAGCCTGATTGTGACTGTGGACTATACTATACTACACTCTCCTATATAGGGCAAACTCAAAGATCTATAAAAACTCGCGTTAAAGAACATATAGCCGATATGAAACACCGACACGTTACAAAATCTGCGGTCTGTGAGCATGCTGAAGTTGGCCCCTGCCGTTACATTAGATTTGATAAACCGCAAATCCTCACAAGGGAACACCGATTCCTTCGAAGGATGATCCGTGAGGCTATTGAAATTAAAAAACATCCAAATTTCAATAGAGAAGATGGCTGGGTTCTTCCCTCTGCTTGGGATCCAGTGGTGAACATAATCAAATCAAAAAGTAAACACAACACCTCAGGACAGCAAGATATAATGAGTACTGTTTGCGTTAATCGGAACAAACTAAAATTATAATTCTTCGGGTACTTTTAAAAACTTGGTACATCAGGACATCTGTCATCTCAGTTCACCCGTGACCATATTTTGCTGCAAAGCTTCTGAAAGGTCTGGCTACATAAATTATTTAATAAACCGCGATAAAATCCGTAAAAGTAGTTTTATTGTAATGTAATGTTTGTGTAAACTTTCGAAATTATAATTAAACTATACTAAAAAACTATAATTAAACCTTTTATAAACAATAATATGCTCTAATGTGACGGTATAGCGGAGTTGAAAAGGACTTGATTGGGAGCACAAAAATTATACGGTGCCGTTTAGAGATGAAACAGTCTGGCCACACGCCAATACAATTATGTTTTCGGTAAGTGGACCGGGCTAAACAACTCATGGCAGATTACCTGCGCGTTGGTGTACGGCCATTTTGGGTGAGATAGTCAATTTCATCCTGTCATGTTCCATTTCCAAATTCACACTGTGAAATTGAGTCTATTTTTATTGCACTATTTAAATAATACATGTTCTTTTTTTATAGCGGTTGAGTTTGTTGCCAGTAACTTTGTTCGCATTAAAAGTTAAACTTTCATATTACGTTAAATGTCTGAAATACATTTAAATTAAATCAAAATGGTAAAATTGAGGAAGAAAGCCCACACTGCGGCGAAAACATGTCATCGCATTATATGATTTATAAAATTATATCTATTGTCTGACCCAAGGGTAAATGAGTTGGGGCGAAGAATTTTCATAAATTTGATGTTTCGAAGAAGTCTAGTTGCAAAATTTTTAACAGAAGACAATGTCATGGTCAAAGCGCAATTATAAATGCCGGTAGACTGGCATCACTTATTTATCTATTTAATCATTTATGTACACGAAAACAAAACACATTTGTAATTTATACATAAGGCCGTGCTGTTATTATATATGTGCGCATCATTAAATTCTTAACAATAATTTAAAAAGGTGATCAACATTATATAACACATTCAAATATACATACATGCAATTGTAACAACAATACATTATAATGATACATTATATATCATACAATGATATACACACTTAAGTAATAATGTACTACATTTATTTAGTAGGATATCAAACTGGACAACAGGATTTTAATTTAAATTGGATTTAAATAGTATCTATTTTTAGTTTTATCTTAAAGCGTGTAATTATTACAGTCATACAGTTCATAGGGCAGCTAAACGCAAAATCTATCCGAATGACGTGTAAAGGTGTAATAAAATTCAAAGGGAATGCGATGCGATGGAAAGGAATAGTTTGAGGACTGCGTTTCTGCGGTCTACAAAAGCAGTCATTAAGATCAGTACAAGAGGAGCGCTCTCGAAGCTCTGAAGGAGAACGAGTACTGCAAAGGTCTCGTACGCCTCACCGGATTTTTGACGGATTGGCAGCCATTGTAATTTCTTACGAAAGTGACGTGATCGTTTTTCTACAGACCAGAGATAAAACGCAAAGGAAATTTTGGAGGCGTTCCATCTTATTAACTATTTCCTTAGTGGTGTCCAGACCACGTCAACAATTAGCTGTATTGGAGATAGTGTGAGAGTAATTTTTGTTGGTAAAGGAAAAGAAATTTGCAGCATTTTAAAGAATGAAGTGAAAAATGTACCTTTCTACAGATCTTACTAGCATATTTTCTCCACGAAAGATTTGAATCAAATATAATACCAAAGTTTTTACAATTAGGGCACCGTCTAAAGTAGTAGCTGGTAATACTGTGATATCGAGTCGATTGTGGATACACGAGCTGCCTATAAACAATGCTTGTGGCTTTAAAGCAACAAGCATTGTTTATAGACAGCTAATTATACATAGTTATGCTAAAAGATTTGGCCCATTTGGCAATACGGCGCAAATCTTTATTAATTTGGGTAACAGCTAAGGTCGATCCTGCTTAAGCAAAATGTCGATATATTTGTAGATCATCAGCATGAAGATAGTATTTGGAGGAAATGACATCAGTTATTGAGTTTATAAAGATTGAAAAAAAGGAAAGGAGAAAGTACACCACCTTGAGGAAACCAGTAATGAGATTGTCCTAGTTGGAATATGACATATTGGCTTGAACTTCCCTTTAACAAAACAAAACTTGTTTTATTATGTTCGATGTAGGTATAAACAATTTCCATATCAGTTCCAGTAATCCGGTCTAACAGAACTAGATGCTGCGCTTGAAATGAGCATTGATTAATCGAATAATATTCTCCAGTAACCGGATTTTACCGGCGCATTTCACTTCAAGTGAAATGCGCCGGTAAAATCACACACACAAGCTGTGTCATGAAAATGTTCATTTCAACCTTCATTTTAAATATATAAATGGTTTGTACATAGTTAAGCGATATCCTACGAAAGCAGCATTATAAAGGGTACTAAGAGCAACTCCTCCTCCCACACTTGAGTTTGTTTTTATAGAATACGTGCGCAACATACATATATACATAATATACATCCACGGCCTAGGTGGTATTTGAGCCAGCGACCTCTGGCGCAAAATATACGTCCAATCCTAGCTATAGTACAGAATTTTGACATTCATCTAGTGTGTTACGTGATCGTTAGCAAAAAAAGAAAATAAAGATGGAAACAAAAAAAATTAAAGCTCAGTAAATTTTTTCCGTATATTTACGCGAATGTTATTCATTGTTATCCATTTATTATTTATATTCTCATTCATTTATTATTTATAACTCAAACATATTTTTACATTTATTAATATAACAGGAGAGCACAAGGATTTTGACATATGCGTTCATGACGGTGATTCTGTCTCATTCCACATGAAAATCTAAAGAAACGCGATAAAATCCGTTAAATATATACACCAAACCTCAGTAAACATCACTACTTTATTAAAAGAATATCACTGAGGAGAGACCTGGTAAGAGAAAACTCTAGACTCTTAAATATATCACGAATTTTACTTAATCAGGAGGAGCAAAAATAAGCAGAATATAAAAAAAACTAACAGTACTACAAGAGGGTCTTCCTGTTTGGCGATTACAGTATAAACTCGGATCAAGCCTGTCAGGCTTATTGCTCCAGCATCATAATAACTGGATTACCTGTTGTGTGTGTTTTGTTTGTTAGTGTTAATTCTTTGGTTAATCAATTGAATTTATTTGCGTTTCATTTATGGAACAGTTTTTATCTGTATTTATCCAGCAAATAAATAGTACAGATATCCATCGATACAGTTTGAGAACGTTGAGAAACAACACTATTCTTTTGTCTTTTTAAATTAATTTTGACATTAAACTTCGAAAAAGAATGTCCGTTTTCATTCAGCCAGACACAGTCCATTCCAAGTAAATATTTTAGAGATATTTGTTGTGTTAGCACTTCTTGGAAGTGTTTGCCATACTTGCAGAAGTATGGTCAATATAAGTTACCGAATTGAATATGTCACCACAGCTCAATGTTAAGTGAAGGTATAAACCAGAATTGTATTTTTGTCATACTGTGTATTTCTACACTATTTTTGATGTTGTTATATAACAAACATAAAACTTTGTTAAGATATAAAATATTTTTATACATATCATCATAATAAATGAACTTGCTAGAATTTCAAATATACAGTGCCCAAAATATTCGAGTAAAACGTTGGTGATATATAGACATACGGACAGATTGACAGAAATGTATGACGAAATTATAGAGATTCAGTTTTTTCTCATTCGATTACTGAACCATAATTGAATTACTCATGAAACAATTATATTAATAATTAACTTTAAAATCTGAACATCAATAACAAATAATTAATCATACTATTAATTATTCATATTATATATTATAAACGCAAAAGTTTGTATGCATTTTAGTAATTCTTTCACGCAGAAATTACTGAATGTATTTTTATGAAATTCGGCACAAATAAAGATCGTAATTTAGAATAATTTGTTACAAATATCATAAAATCATTTGTTCCTGAAAAAAATTAATCATTCACTGGGGATGGGGATTTTAAAATGTTTTTTAAGACGAAGTGTCATGTCACTTTTATACACAATTAAGCTGGCAAGATCTGGCTCACATGGTACCTGCCACTGTGACAGCTATGCTGTGGCGTTTAGTGCAGCGTGCAAGTTTCTGTTGGTCAATTGGAGAGAAAGAGAGAAGGAATTCAAATAGTATGCATAATAACTACGCGAGGTGTCTAGGGTTTCGGTATCAGTAAAGGACTCCGAAAACTCATTCGCCTCTTGATACATTTTTTTAATTTAACCTATTCTGTCATACTACTGGACAGAGCTCTCCCCCAAATTATTCCATACTTCTCCATTTTTTTATTTGTTGACGCGGGGAAACGCATTTACGCGCCTTCACCGGCACTGGAAGGTATCCAGTGGTGTGTGGGGCTCACGGCATATTATAGTGCCGAATACCCACAAAAACCACCGCGAGTGCTTTTATTGCCGCCTTTGGTGAGGTGCCCCGGAAAAACGATCATGAGGGCACCTCGACAGCTAGTCAGTTGCCTAAGGGACCGATGGCTCCTCCACAGCAGGGTTGCCCCGCAAAACCCCACCAAATTAGGGACACTGCAATGTGGCGAATTAGGTTCCCATCCTCACCCCTTACCCCGTGCGCAAAAGCGCCTCCTCCAGTTATTCTCTGGTCTCATCTTCTTATAAGAGGGGTACCAAGAGCGGTTCTTCTTCCTTCTCGTTAGCCCCCTCTTCTTATAAGAGAGGTGCAAAGAGCATCCCCCTCGGTTCAATTGGCTTCTCCCAAGGTGCCTGGATTCACCGCAGGCTACCGCCTCGACAGGGCTTGAACCGTGGTGGCCCTACTTCTCTATCTTGTTCCAGGTCCAGTCCTCCCGAGCACGTAGCGCGACCGCATCGGGGGGAAATAATAAATTAAAGAAATTTTTTGTAAAGATTTTACACAGCTCCCGCAGCACCGGAGTCTGGTTTTTCTTTGACCATGTTTTGAATCGACCCACGCGTTTGGCCAATATAATGCCTCGAAGGAAGGAACACACGTACGTAGACAGCCCAACATATAACTTTCCCTTTCGTTGTGCAGTCGAGTAAATAAATATCATGGTATCGAAACCTTATTACATCAACCATGTAGCGTAACTCTATAATAATATATAGTCACTTATTGACTCTTTTTTCTACTACGAAGCATCATGTCTAATTTTTGTCTGAGGAGAGTATTCCTTTTTGCTCTTCTGATATAAAGGTTTTTGCGAGTTCAATAATAATGAACGTCTTTATCAGCCGATCTGTGTCACAACCCTCTATATTCTATGGTAATAAACACAGAATAAATGTGAAAGCACGCTGGATTGGCGCCAAATTTAATCTTCTCTAGAGTTTTGCATTCACTGATGAGATAATTTATCTATCGGCTAGATTTGACACTACTTACGGGTGTGAATTATACAAATGGTGTGGAAATCAAATGAATATTGAATTGGAAATGACATGGTTCATCTAACTTATAGAGAAATGGTGCCCTCCATCCAAGTGAAGTGTCTCCTCTACTTGTGTTATCGTTGGGGTTATCGAGACGTTTGCTTAGTCGTTATTACTGACAAAACTTTCATTTGACTAACAAACATTTGATAACTCACTGTCAGTCATCTATGAGAAGATTAACTCTAGCTTATTACTTTCACTTTTGACTAGTTGAAAAAGAAACATAATTTTAACACCTGTATAAAACGCCCTGTCGCTTCGACAACGCATTAATTCTCAAATCAAATATCAAAGGGCCCAGGCTTTTACTAGTATTTTAAAACTTTTGTGGAAGTATGCAAACTCTCAACTGCTACATATTTTAGTAGGCATTACTTATGTATAAGTATGAGTTGCCGCCATGCTGCATTATAGCAGAAGAGGACCAACACGACCGGGGAGGTACATCTCGCTCACATGATATCGCTGTTAAGTGCCAAGTTTGGTATCGCGCTAGCCAGTAGTCCTACAGTCCTAGACACAAACCTTGAAGTAAATTATTTCTTATATCCTTAACATTATTTTTGTCAACATTTTTTGATAGACAGCCATTATTCCAGAGCTATGTTGGAGCCGCATTTAGGTCCATCACAAAGAGTGCGTCTCGGTGCAGATATAAAAATTGTTACCGTCAATATTGTCTTGTACGTGAATAGCGTCTACCAACTCGTAAAATGAACATTCTTTAGAATTTGGCTTCATTATAAAAGAATAATAGCTCGATAAGATCTGTTTGTAGAACATCGTTTCAGTTTAAATGTAAGATTTGCAATGTGATGCTTATTTATAATATAATTTACAATTGTATATATATTTATGATTTTCTTATATATTTTTTTAATATTTTGGTAATTAATCTGATATTTCTATTATTTGAGGTTGTCTTCATCTGGGAATGTTCTTTTACTAGTACTGGACAATAGACACCACCTATTTAAGATGTAACTCGTATAACTTTAAAAGTAAGTTGTTTTTTCATGTGAATATTTTTATACATAATATATGGGTATGTTTCGTATTCAAACATGCATATCGTAATGGATAAATGCACTACTTTGAAAGACACGCATATTCTTTTGCGCTTTTCTTGAAAATTCTCAGTAGATCTGATCAAAATGATGTGAGATGAAAATGCACATATTTACTTCCGCATACATAATAAGAAATACGGATCCTAACAACAATAGTCATAGTTAAAAACATGGCTTAATCAAATGATTACAATTTTGAACAATACAGAATAATTTATATTCATTTAAGTACTACGTTAATTTAATTTTTCATCAAATTGCCCTTTTAAGTATACCAGTACGAAAACTATTAATATAATAAAATAGGCGCGCAGAGCGCTTAGCAGCTTCGAAATATTTTATTCAAAATAGGATTTCTCAATGCTCTTTTAAACGTCAGTGTAATTTAACTTTACTACTAGGTTCTTTATTTACCCAGCTCAGACCTAAGAACATCGGACAAAAAATCTGATTACAATTTTCTATTGCTACAATTATAATAATCGCATACTGCACAGGATATATTATTATGCACAAATTCCCTCATTCTCCTATTCCGATGTGACGGCAATCTGACACGACCGGAAAGAAATCAAGTGCAGGATCGACGGCTTAACGTGCTCTACGACATCGCACGTCGTTCCCGCCAACTACCTGACTTCGAACTTTCTGACTATTTCTTGTACGTTTGTTCGAGTAACTATAATTTTACTAAAACAGTTTTTTATAATTAGATTGTCGTTTACACAATTATATTGCAGAAGTTATTTGAAGAAATTTTTAAATTTATAACAATATCAACGACGCGATAACATTTCGAGTTTTTTTATAACATCTTCAGTAGAAAGATGTTATGAAAACCTCTCTGATATTGGTGAAATACGACCACGAAATAGGTCAAACTAATAACAGTTACTTGTCGATAGTCCGACACGCGGTAATTAACAATTAGGCAGCTCATAAACGACTGCGACGATAGAATATAATTAATGACATCGAATAGTGGCCAAATATCGCTGTTGACGTTTTACCATTTATGACATGAACTTAGAAAAGGTGAATGAATTGAAAAGAAATAAATGCCTGGACGTTAAAATATTTTTTACGTGTAAGCATTTATTTTTAGCGTCGTCAGGGGCGAAGTAAGGGCGATTCCATTACTGAGTAGATAAAATAAAACCTTAGTACTCTCTACTACTCCTGGTGATCTTCGCAGGGATTCTGCGAGGGCTACGGGCACCGAGGCAAACCTCATAACCCAGGTGGGATGGCGAAGGGAGAACTATCCCTTCGGTAACGGGGCCGCAATAAATTTGTGGGCTTGCCATCGTGGCTTATGGGCTCAGGGAGGGAATGTAGGCCTGCTTAGGGCCTGTGTGTTGTGTGGTGTGTTGTGACTGTGGTGAGTAGTGATTGGGTCTGTTATGCATGCGCATGTGTGATCCTTGTCCGGATCGCAGCACACGCAGTCGATAGTCCGCTTGGTGGATCATGGAGGGGGTGGGGGGGATTCACGCGGATACGGTCTCCCGCCAGGTGATCGCGCGTGCAGCGGGGCCAGGTCGCGTAGATGAGCATGCGGTCCATTGTCTGCCCTATTGAACATAGCGCTCGACAATCGAACCACAAACTCATCTAGCGACTCTATCCGCACGTCACGCGCGATCACGTCATTGCGGACTTAGCGACCGGCACCCGTGATGACCCGTAGGGATATACTTTGCTTTTCTTGCAGGCGTTTCCGCTGGGCCTGGGAGGTTAGCGCGTATCATGCGGGGGCGGCGTAAGTGAGGCGTGACCGAATATATGTCTTGTAAATCCTCAGTTTCGTCCGTGTAGGAAGTCCGGACGCTAGTACCGGACAAAGCCAGCAAAGCGCGGGCTGTTCTCACTTGGTTGACCGCTCGGTCCACCTGCGAGCCCACCCGCAGCGTGCGGTCTTCATTGCATTTGAGATACACGACTGGGGATTCCCAAGACACATCCTGGCCTCTTACCTTATCTGGATCTTAAACCACCCCGGCATGGAGCGCCTCTTTCTGACATATAGCGCCGTCATCTTATCCACGTTTACGGACATGCGCCACCTGTCGAGCCACTCCGGCAACTGGTCCAGCATGTGCTGCATGCACCCAGTTGTGAACTCCAGCTTTCGGGACGAGGTTACGTATGCGCTGTCGTCGGCGAACAGCGCGAGCATGACGTCCACCTCACCCTCTCCCGAAGGATCATTGAGTGTGGGGATGTCGTTGGTGTAGGCCGCGTACAGGCAAGGGGATAGGCAACTACCCTGTGACACTCCTCTTGGAAGGTCCTACCTCCCAAAAATGACGCCACTAGTCTCACAAACGCCAGCGGGACGCCGGCGTCCACCAGCTTGTACAAGAGTCCAGGGTGCCCCACCCTGTCGACGGCCTTCTACATATCGAGAAAAACTGCGACAGAGTGTCTCCCCTTGTTCATCTCTACAGACAAGTGGTGGATCACCCGCGTCAGTTGCAACGTGGTTGAGTGGCCGCTCTGGAAGCCGAACTGTTCGTCCCTTATGGGAATGTACAGCTTTAGCCTCCGAAGCAGAAGCCTCTCGAACAACTTGGCGATGTGGGACAGCAGCGTTATCGGCCGGTGGCCTCCAGGCAGGCTTCGGGGCTTGCCCGACTTCGGCAGAACGATGACCCTCCCCTCTTTCCAGGTCTCCAGAAAGTGCCATTTGCGATTTGTGTGAGTGCCACGGCTGCTCGCCTAGGCATCATCACCAGCGTTGTGAGGGGATGTCATCGGGGCATGGAGCTATGCGCCTCAGAGGGGGAAATGAAATCCTTCCCGCTGAGTGGCGGAGTCGGGCTCTGAAGTCGCTCTCGAATGCGGCACTCCACCTGCTCGTGATGCTCTGCGAACGACGGCGCCGCTGGGTGTGGTGAAAACTGCGTGTGTAGATGTGCGGGATAGTGGAGTGAGGACGCGCAGGTTAGTGTCGTTTTAACTGGCATGGAAGACTGTACTCTCCCAGCCTGCTCCACGACACTCCCTCACCTTCGCAGACAGTTCCTCGGCCAGCTTGTTGAGTTGTGCCTTGATCCTCGAACAGCGGGTGCGGGCCCAGATTTTCTTCAACCTACGTTTCCTCTGCAGGTCCGCCAGTAGGCTCAGTGGGAGCTCACCACGCCGGCGCGCCTTCCCCGGTACAAATGTGGTCTCCGCCGCCCGCGCCTCCCGGATTTTTTCCGTGAAGCGGCGAGCGACGGCCTCCACCTCGTCCGGGGTAGACCGTTGCCCGGCGATGGTGAAGTCGACTAGGCTATCCTGATAGACGGCCCAGTCAATCCTCTCTCTGGTCCTTCCGTAAGGATTGCTCCGGAATCATGTGTAACGATGAGGGGTAGGTGTTGAGTTTCTAGGTCGTACAGGACCTCGGTGTTGACCATGGCCTTGAGGTTCTGGTGTAGGGCGATGTCCAGAACGTCCGGGGTGCGTAGGGGACCCACAGGCGTTGGACACGGTGGTCTTCACACCGTGTAGCCGCACTCTTCCGAATCCTCCTGCAGCCTGAAGCCAGCGTTGCTCGTGACGGCCCAATCCCCAACCTGGATGCTTGGCGTTCTGGTCGCCGACCAACAACACCTGGCCGCCGTTCCCCAGCACGTTGTGGACATCACCTAGGTCAAAGCTGTTCCCGGGATGATGTACGCCGCGTAGATCCTGAGCTCCTCCGTCATTATGTGGTCGACTATACCAGTCGAGCCCATGTCGGTGAAGGGGCCCTGTCTCATTTCGTCGTGGACGACGTCCCGCGGAACAAGCACAGCCGTACCTCTGTACGGCCTTCCGCTCAGCAACACCTCGTCCCTCCGATACACGACGTAATTCGGTAGCCGGAGGCTCTGCGTCGGCCTCAGCCAAGTCTGGCCCAGTAGTGTGACATGTAAGTCATACTGCTGAGCGAGCCGCCGAAGACTGTCGCTCTTGCCTCCTATACCTCCGGGGTTCCAGTAAGCGACCCTGAGCTCGTCATGATCCATCACTGGCTTCCCGTTGGTTGCCCCCGTGCGTGCATGATTTGCACCCAGATGCGCGGGTCTCTGAGCACTCTGGGCAGCTCGTCTTTCACGACCGTCCTCAGCTCCTCCCTGACGATCTCTCGGATTAGCACCCTGAGATCGTCAACTTGAACCCTGGCTCGTCGCGCCGACGCCGCTCCCCTTCGGAGCGTCTTGGTTCCCGCGCAGGTGGGGGGACTGATGTTCGTGTGAGAATTGGTGTCCGTGGTGTGTGGTGTCGGTCTTCCTCTTGCGAGTGTGCCTCCTCTTGGGCTTGGTCGTCGTCACCTGCCTGGCTTTGGGGTCGTTGGCTGGGGCGGCAAGGGATGAGCCTGAGCCGTATTCGACCTGTCCCTCCCTCCGCAACGGAACCGCGGGCGCAGGGGCGGCACGGTGTCGGCCATGAGGGACCAGTATAAACTGGTCCCTCTGCACAGCAGGCTTGTGTGGGATGAGTGGGTGGATGGGCATGCCTCGGGCTCTGGCTTCCCTGAGGAAGGCCTTACACATTCGGTCAATGGCTGTGTGGGGGCCCTTACAGTTGGTGCAGGTTGGGGTGGCTCCTCTCGGCAGTGGGCTGTCCCTGACTGCACTCCTAGTGACACTTTAGTTTATCTCCTAGTTTGGTCCACTCCTAGTTGGGGGTACCTATCGGGGCGGCGCGGCTTCGGACCTATGGAGGTCTGGTGATCACACTTGTGGTCGCTATATAGCAGACCATACGTATATGTATACAAAAGCGCGTTGGCTTCGCCCGAGTTCCAAACCCGGCATGGAATAATAACTATTCCGGACCGCGTTCTGAACAAGGACGAGAGGGCTGGGGCGCAAGCGGGACGGCACTATCACTCCCTCACCTTCCGGCAAGAGAGATACAGCAAGCGTTTCCGAGTGCGTTGGTGTGTGTTAGTGCAGTCCAAAATAAGATTGTTAATGTGTAATCTACCTATCCCATTAGGAAATTTCCTAAACGCAACCTCCACTCCAGAACCGAACTGGCCTATCTGCCATCTGTTGTTCTGTGTGTGTGAACAGCCCATTGCCATTTCAGCGAGCACATTTGTCGCGTGATATCGGATACTTTAGTTCTCTTCCTTATGACTCCGTTACGAATTGTGTCGGATAGAGAAACACCCAACATAGCACGTTCAATGGTCCGTTAAGCTACCGCAAATTTGCGGACCAGTCCTAAACTAACCATGTTTCGGCTCCGTAGGTCATCATGGGGAGAACGTATATGCGACGTAAGAACGTGACAAAGCTCCCGGAATGCTGCCCAACCCAACCGAATCCTTTTTTCTGCTTCTTTCTCGAAGTCATGTGCAATTAGGTAAACAAGTTATATAGGAAAAAAAATTAGTAAAAATTGTTCGATAAATATATTATTAACCGTCTCAGTGTTTTGATACTTGGCAAGTGCTGCCTGAGGGACATGTCTCTATAGACCAAATCTTTCAGTGACACCTGACCAGTTTATAATAGTGTGATTTAATGTATATGGTTTACTATAACTGCCCCTCCCCCTGCCTGAGGACATAAAGTAAGCATAATTGAAGTATTCTGAAATTTATTGGGAGCAATATTTTACTACAACTCATTAGTATCATCTGAAGTAAAAAAGAAAATGAACTAATTATATGGACAACCGTGTCAACTAATTACAACATTATAAGCGACCGCTTACCCAAAATAATCTTAACGCTATGACAACGGAGTGAATTAATATCCACGCTATCTCGTTCAGGTTCAAAAGGCATTGTTAGATGGATGTCTTTCATGACTTATTAAAAATGTCCCGCTCCGACTTATGCTGCATTCGAGGGGCGCTTATTGTTTGTGAACCGTTTGTAAAGCCTTGCGGACAGTTTTATATTTCCGATGGATTTTAGGTGTTTTAAAAGAATGTTTACAATATTCATTAACTGAGGTAGTAGTGGAGTGAGTATACAAACATTGTTTAGTGAAACAAGTTTCAGTTGATACGCACCTTACCGATTACTTTAGATGGATTCTACAGAAATATAATTATTATATCGTTATAGTCATAACCTAAAACCCGCCAACATTCGACGATGATGATGCCAGCTAAATTTCGGGTATCTAGTGATTTGTGATATGAATTGACTCACAATATGGGGGTACTTAGCAATCGCATCTCTACAAAACATTGAGCTTGTACACTGTCGGGCTGATTTTACATTGTCGTTGACCTGGAAATTATTTCCGATTTACCATAAATTTAATCATCTATAACAACCAGTTTCAGTAAATATTCTTGTATTGAGAAATTGTAAATAAATTGCGTCAAGCCTAACTAAAATTAAGACAATCTGTTTATTTTAATGTAAGATTGTGTATTTTCTTGGAGGTTTCGTTTTTACGGTCATTGAAAGATTGTGAAAAAGAAACCTCACTACAAAGATCACAGAAACTCCGAAATAAATTTCTAAACCCCCAATATGTTACAGTTTACATTAAAATAAAAAGACTTCTAGGATTAAAGAGACTATAGAGGTTTGGTTAACCTTTTAGATACATTTATTTTATCAGTCTTTCCACATTTATAAACCCGGACAGACTTAAAATAGTACAAGAACAACAATGGGATTAAAACAGTTTTTGATATTGGTTAGTAAAAGGGTCTCATCCGGGTAGTTGTCCGATAACTGCAACTTGGTTGCTCCTTTCTTTGTGTAATTACTGTTCCATAACCACAAATTTTCACAGATTGTCCTTCATTTTATATATTATATATTAATATTTGAAGAATATAGTGCTATTAGATCTTCATATTATATCTCGAAACAAAATGAAAAAAAGGAGTAGAGCTCTGAAAAGGAACACACAACCAATAAAATTTCCATTCTCCTGGCTTCATTAGATAAACAAAATCAGGCAATATATATGTGTTACAATTAAATAGAACTTAACAACCAATTTTCACACGTGGCATATACTGTTCAAACTAAAACATTATTGATACGGTCTATCAAATTAATAGCCGTATAGATCATGCAATTACTACTATCAAAATGCACACTAAAGAGAATTAAGACAGTTTAACATTAAAACACAATATATGAGAAATAGCGTTGACAGGAAATCAAGAACTCACCCTTTTATGTGGAATATTAATTCGTGCATTGTGACATGAATATTTAGGTTCCCGGCGGAAAATAAAAACTATTTAATAATGATTTGGGAATGGCAGATAGCATCAGCCATCCCAAATACGTCCATCCTCAACATCGCCAAACGGAAAAAGAGTGAAATTTCTTCAACACAGAGAACATAAAGCCTTACAGTCAATGATGACATATTTTTTTTTTTTAATATTTAAGTTTCAAAACATAATTGCTACAAGTATATCATACTCAAATATTGAGATTTTTTAAATAAATGACTGAGCTTTTAATTGTTTTTATTTTTGTTCCCGACCTGATCACTAAGAATATTATAATGTAACCATAATTAGCGTTTTACTCCTTTTCTAGAAAATTGTATATGACCTCTCCGTCACCGTATTTATCTTAAACAATACAAAGTCAGTTATTTGGCGTATTAAAAATATATTTATTATCATGAAAATGATTCACTAAATATAATCTAAGAACAAAAAAATATTTTTAATTACTACAATATACTAGGGTGGATCTAAATGTTCGTGGCCTACCTACCGTCATTTGTTAGTATGTATCATATTGATTTATTGTGCGCAGTTTCATTCCGACACTGCACAATATAAATTTTCTGTGATTATTTGTTTTGAAGCAATCTGACGCAATTTTCAATAATGGAGAAAATTGAACACCGTGCAGTCATTAAGTACCTGAATAAAAAAGGCCTATCACCAAAAGCCATCAATCAAGATATGGTGAGCAATTTGGGGGAGTCTGCTCCATCGTATTCCAGTGTCAAGAAGTGGGTAGCTGAGTTTAAACGCGGTCGTGAGAGCATTAAAGACGATCCTAGGAGTGGAAGGCCTACATCCTCTACCACGAAAGAAAACATCGATAAAATTTGTGATCTGGTACTGGGTGACCGACGTTTGACCATTGGTAAGATAGCTGAGATAACAAACATTAGTTGTGGCCGGGTGCAACACATAATAACGCAAGAGTTGGGGTTCCATAAGGTTTCTGCTCGCTGGGGCCCGAGGTTGCTTTCAGCTGAACAAAAACGAGTTCGATACACAATTTCGCGAGACTGTTTAGAACTTTTTGAGACTGATCCCGAGGACTTTTTGTCTAGATTTTTTACCGTGGTTGAAAGCTGGGTTCACCACTATACTCCTGAATCAAAACAACAATCCAAACAGTGGAAAAGATCAGACTCTCCTACACCGAAAAAGGCTAAGGTCGTTTTGTCGACTAACATTATTTTTGTAGATTATTTACCGAAAGGTCAAACTATAAATTCTAATTATTATTGTAACCTTTTACGAAGACTCCGGGAAGAAATATAAGAAGAAAGGCCGGGAATGTTGCGTACGATAGTTTTGTTTCATCAAGACAATGCACGTGTTCACACTTCGGTTGAAACAATGTCTGTAATCCATGATTGTGGCTACGAATTGCTGCCCCACTCACCTTTTTCGCCGGATTTGGCTCCCTCGGATTATCATTTATTTCCAAATTTAAAAAAACATTCGGGTGGCTCGAAATTTTCGACCAAAGATGAGGTGATTGTCGCAGTAAACGATTATTTCGTCGACTTTCCGGAATCTTTTTTTTTTCGAGGGGATAAACAAGTTGCAGGTCAGGTGGAAGAAGTGTGATGAACTAGATGGGGACTAAATCGAAATACAAAAATAAATTTAGATCCACTTTTCTTTCATTTTCTTGGTCGGGTTTAGAACTCCTGTCACGTAAATTATTTATCAAAGTCAAACATTTTATTAATCATAGGTTTTGGTTTAAGTCAAAAACACTATTAAGGTGATGCCAATACTAAAAATACAAATATAAGAGCTTTTCCTCTTCATCCTAGCCTTATCCCGTTCCAATATCAGATGTTATCGGGTTCGGTTACCTGATCTATGGGATTTGACGAGGGCGCCATTTTTAATACAGAGCGACTGCCATCTGACCTCCGTAACACAGAAGGGAAACTAGGCACAATCCTAGACTAGGTCGGATTCGAATACACGAATCCAGGTTCTCTCACTATGTTTATCTTCGCCGTCAGAGCACTCAGAACATGTATTTAAGTTAGAATGATTCATTGGTATATGGCAGAATTCGTACCTGGAACAGCCGAGACGTCCGAAGCGCTAATCAGTAGACCACTAAGACAAATATACAAGAGCTGTCTCAGCTAAAATAAATAATGAAATTAATATTCACTAAAATAAGGTACAACACAAACAACATTTTGGTATGGCTTGCCGCGCATTCTGATCTATGAAACGGTTAGTTAGATGCTAGTTGCGGCTAAGCTAATTCATTAATGCGAACTATGTTGGGTTGCTGTTTGTTTAGCAGCTCATATTTTGGCTTTTGATTTACTGCATCTAAAATCTTTTATATGTTGCATTGGTAGACATACTTCTTCATTAAATATTTATTTGTTATTTTAATATTATGCCAGTTTTGTGACATTTTGTTATCTCATAGAAGTAGAAATGCTGATGTGTTAAGTTTACGCGAATATTACTCATTACAACAAAACTACTATTACGAATTTTATCCTTGCTTATTTAATTATTTAATTAGCCCGATGTTCCAGAACCATGTACTTTACAGCAACCATGTTTAAGGGTAGACTGCATGCATTTTAGCATGCTCAAATCTGCGATCTGTGAGCATGCTGAATTTGGTCTCCAACATTACATTAGATTTGACAAAGCGCAAATTCTCACTAGATGACAGAGATTCCTTTCTAGGAAGATTCGTGAGGCTATTGAAAACAGAAACGAATTTCGATAGAGAAAATAGTTGGGTTCTTCCCTCTGCTTGGGACCTAGTAGTGAACATGCTAAAATCAAAAAGTAAACATAACACCTCAATACATATTTTTCACTGCTCTATGCTGACGGAAGTGTCCAGTGTTGCTCCATCGTTTACTATAAGACACGTCAGACAATAACTAGGTGAGATTATTGTCGATAGCAAGATAGAGCCCCCTCCTCCGCAGATGAGAAGGATGCATTCTGATAGCTGTTTAATCTTAGCTAAAGTAAGTTGTGTCTGTTTGCGTTTTGTTTTGTTCCGTTTTACAATCGTCGTGATGTGATTGTCCACGTCATTCAGAACGTGTCTGGGACCATGCCACACATTTGTAACGTGACTGTCAGTGACGAGAGTATTAGGATGAACGGTAGCGCGGTCGAAGTGTCTTTAGGAGAGCTCTTTGAAATGCCCCGCGATAGTGGGGAGCTGAAAATCGCTATGTAGATCTAATGTGCGAATGTAGCAGGGACAGCCTGTGGCATATGTGGCGCAGGAATCTAATTTGAAATTCTAGGGAGAAGGGCTCGAACGAATACTACGCTCCTAGCTAGCTTATTTCTAAGCGACACTTGACGCGCCCGATGTGCGGCTTGAATGTAAAAGCACGGCCTGGTGTGACGCCCAGCCACTTGACTGAGGAAAAAAGGGTACGTTTGGCAGGATTTTCCTGCGTATTCGCACGATATTGAAGTGAGTACCTCCGGATAATAAAGATTGAATCTTTTCAGAATTAACCTGGATTCTCCAGCGAGCAAACTACCCACCTACAAAACACCTCAAGACAATTAGTACACCTCAAGACAACAGTAGTAATTTTCATTTAGTAATATCATAGACAAAATAATACCAAAATATAGAGTGAGCGTCGCAAAACCGTACATTAAAGGATATGCAACTGTCAAATGGTGCACTTTTTAAACACAACTTTAACGCATGCGCGTTAGATTAACATGTCAAGGAAATGTGTTTATGGATGCTTTACAATGACATACATGATGCTTCACATTCGACAGTTGAATGTGAAATGGTGTAACGTGTGTGAATGATGTATTTGTGTTACACGTGTAGGTGATATTTTTATTAATACAAATAATAATAAATCTTTATTTCAGATAAAACAGTCTATATAAAATTAAATAAATTACTATTTTATATTTGTTACTCATTGAGTGTCTATGTTTAACGACGCTTTATGACAGTTGTAGCGCTGCCTGTGTTTCATACAGGGACTACTGTACAATAATAACAACTTACTACACTTTACCTGTTGCATTGGGAGTATTACTATTTTTTGAACTAAACAGTGACCACAGAATACTCAGACCATGTTAACATCAAATAAATCCTTTACAACATATGTGTTGAATGTCTTAATGTCTTGCACGATATATATTTTTTATTTTTAATGAATTAAGGATAATATTGTTATAAAAATATTTGAAAAGTTACCACAAATTGACTTTAAAATCACAAAAGGCATGTGAGAAAGCTCCTCCTCGGCGCAGATAATCGTCTCTGAAACATTGCATGAGACATCGACTAAGCGGAAGTGATTGACGAAATTTACGCCTGGTAATAATTGTGGTATACAAATTGGATATTAGAGTCATAATTTTTTTTCAATTTTCAATTTATTTTTTCATTTATTACTCTCGTATGTTTTCCAAATTGAAACTAACATTTGAAACGTCAAAACCGAGCGTATTTAGTTAAATTTTATAAATTGGCCGAGCCACGGACCGTTCATGAAATATGCAAGTGAAACATGAGCTGTGGGAGCGTTTCGGGTGTACACTTAAAATTATATGCATTGCTATGTTTAGCGAATCACTGCGGCGGTTGGTTTGTAAATTCCTACAGACTTCTACGTTATTTTGTGTATATTCTGTGTTACCGTTGAGTGGTTTCTTTATTAATGTATTAGTGACTGGTTATATTTGAGAGTGGTCCGCAAGTTTATTGCCCACCCAGCTGTAGAGCGTGCTATTTATTCTTTGTATTTATTTTGACACAATTTATGATCTCTATACAACAAAGTCTCTCATTTTAATGTACAGGACAACAAGGAATAAATAGAAGATCAAAGGATAGCAGGAATTATAGAAACTAAATCGATGAGCTTGTCGATTTATGTGCACAATAAATGCCTTTAATAAGCAATAAAATTCATAACTTTAAAATTTGTATTAAGAATCATGTAAAATTACTATATTTTTATAAATAAAGCTATAATATCGATTTTGTAAAATAAAATGCATTGACTATATATTATTTGTAGGCGAAATGCTCTACGAGCGAGTCAGTTCACATGCAATAAAAATACTATTCTGGATATTTATTTGGCAAAGAGATGTAATATAAACTAATTCGATTTGAAAAATTTATTACATCTCCGAAGTTTCAAATATATTTTACTAATGATATCGTACAATTCCTGAAAAGAAAATATTTAAATGAAAAATGGCGACTTCTCTTGAGAATATAAAATGAAAAATATTCAGCGTTCAGAAAATAATTATTGGATATTTAACATTTTTATAGTGTTGTTTTTATATAAGGATTTAAATAATAATTAGTTGCCAATAAGTGGAACAAAATATTTTACATTTCTATTTCTATTGTTAATGTTTATTTTTAAGACTTGCACAGTGTTGCTACAGGCATGGATTTAGACTTGCAGCTACACACTATATTGCTATTCAGCTTCCTCTTCTTATAATAGGGGTACGAAGACAAACACTTTCATTTCAAGTAGCTTCGCACAAGGTGCTTGGATTGATCTAAGGTTACTGAGCCACACTGCCACGACAGGACGACCAAATAGTGAAGAGTCCTAAAATATGTTTGAAGATGATGATGATGAGGGTTCATGATTTATTGAATATGCATATGTGTTCATTTAAGTTTGGTTTTACCTTTACGGGACAGTAACAGTATGCCGCATTACATCTTTATGTTAAGTTATTAACTTTATATTTTATTTAGGCGACATAAAATTTAAGTGCAACGTACGTATTCGTTTTTAGGAATGATTAATTTACATTTGATTTTTTTTTAAATAAATTACATAAATAATATTTTTATTTAATTCTATTTTAGAAATAAAATTGTTTGGTATAATTTAGTTTAGACTGCATGAAACAATTTTAACGATTAATTTTTTATTTAACGATTAAAGGTTTTAAAGTATTTAAAGATGGTCACAATGTCACCAATTCGCAATTTGATGATGGGATCCTAGAGGAAACGAAGCCTTGCTTCAAATTTTATTTGTGTTTATTACTGCTTAATCAACGCAATAATACTGTAGTGTGCACAATTCCTCACGTCGCGTTTTCTACGATTAGTGAAAGGCCGGCTAACCCAAATAATATGTTGTGTACAGGTAGGTTAAACTTACTTCTTGCAGAAACTAGCCAACTCGTGCCTGGTTTGGTGGGCGTCAGAAATAGATTTTATTCAATGATGAAAATATAGCCTCAATATTCCTGAACACAGAGATTGTTGGGGAGTTTTGCTGCTATATTGACTGATCAGACCATGAAAAATATGTCACTAAGAAAAAACCATAAAGGCTTTATTTTAGTGACATATTGTTCAAGCAGACAAAGCCAGAAACAATAACTTTTTAAATGTTCGTTTAAATTTCTAAATAAAAGAGAAAAAAAAGTACCTACGCGCCTGTTATCCCCGAAGAGGTAGGCATGTACTAGATATCCACAACTTGTAAGTCTAGTAGATATACTAGAACACCCACGATTAGCCAAGTAAGTAAATATGTAAAATATGTTTTTATATAAGTACTAGCCCCGGCTGCGATTTAATTATACACTAAAACCTTCCTCAGGTATCTATCCATGGGGAAAATCGCATAAGAATCCGTTTGGTAGATTTTAAGTTAGCGATCACATACTTGGTTTTATAATAAGTAAATATACTACGAAGATACTTACGAACAACAAACAATTTAATACTGATTATACATCGTAACAGCAAACATTTAAATGTAACCCTCGTCGAAAACAAACCATTTAAACAATAAGAATTCACAAGCTACATCTGATTCCGCTATATTTGGCAGAAATCGTTTGCAGCACTAAAATTTGAATAAAACTAGCCCGCCGACCGTAATCTTTTGTTTGAAAATTGCATGAGATACAATATGCCTTGCATGTTGGCAATCATTGGCAATGTTCCACTGAAACTCGACTTCATCCTGTCATTACGTAATGCCTTATTGCTAAGCTGTATCGTTCTGTTCCACGCACCGCTGACCGCTTGGAATATAAACGAGATTCTTATTGAGTTTTTAATAGCATGTAGGTTTTAATATGTTTCATAATATTTGTGTGCTGTATTGTTGTTGAATTATGGGTTGGTTCACTGCCGGGTTATGTGATGGTATTTTTAAATGGATATTTGAGTGGTAACTTCATCCCTATCAAGCAATAGGTAGTGTCATTACTGCGTTGCAGCTACCGGCAATAACGGGGAGGTAGCAGATGGTTACACGACACCACCGCAAAGTGACATGTATGTTTTTGCGTTTCGTGTGGTGTGTGAGCGTGGGTGACGGTTTGGAAGAGAAGACAGAAGAAGGACAACCCATCTGCATAAGCTGCATAAGTGCTGTGCGGATGTTAATGGACGTCGGTAGCCATTTGAAGGCTCCGGCGGCTCATTTGCTTCCTTGTAATAAAAATCCATCTAAATATCATCTCGTATTGCAGTTGAATCTGGCCGGCACCGACAGGGGAGGTACCGCTTGCACAAATGATGGTGGCATAAAATGATGGCGAAGTCTATGGGCATCGGTTGTCATCAAAAGGCTCCGATATCTTGTTTGTTCTCTTACACAATAAACAATGTAGTCGAACTATATGTTATAATAATTATACACTACTACATTTTATAAACCATTTAACAAAATGTCAAAAATAAAAACTATTAACAATTCATTTATTAAATTTACTCAGACTTTCCAATTACTAGAACAAATCAAATGTTGTCGGGGTATTTTCAGACATGCCGCCACTAAATATTGGAATGACCTACCGCCGCCCTTATGGACATTAAAGGTAAGAAACGGCTTTAAATTAAAATATAAAAATTACTTGCTGGAGCAGCAATTTTATATTTAGACTGGTTATTTATTTTCAAACGCGCTGTACTTTAACATCATTACTAAGGCATGTATTATTCAAATTATTTATTTAAGATTGCAACACATAGGTGGATGAGTAAATATTTTTTTTACATATTTTAATTACTCACTTATTTATATTTCAATTCATTCTCACCTTTCTTCATTCATCAGTCGTGTACAAAGTTCACATATTTAACACAATAGACGACGTCATTTTACATTATTAAGGGTACCTATACATAAACTGTGACGTCATATACCCTGGGGCCACAGAATATCAGGACTACAGGTTACCTACCTCATAAGGTAGCCTCAGTCATCCAACTGAGTGGCTTCCTTTTCAGAAATTGTGTTACACTGTGGTGTATTTTGCTTCTACGAATCCATGTTCTGATCGCACCTTAATCTCCTTAATATCTAATTGGGTTATTCTTTAATTTCTTTTAACTTTAAGTGGTTGTCAGTATGTGTATGTATTGTTAGTGTGATTTAGGTCAAGTTTTTTATATAAAATATGTATGTCAGTGTAATTTAATCACCTGAATAAAGTTTTTCTATTTCTATTTCATCCGCCCGTGGGTCTTCTTCACTGACCTGGTGGTACATTCGAGGATTGCGGGTTTCGAGGGAACCTCATGTCCTCATCAACCTGCGAGTCCATCCGCTGCGTGCGATCAATGCACCCGAGGTACACCGGGGAACTCCAAGCCAACTCCTAGCCACTCAACTTCAACCGCTCCGGCATGTTGCGCCGCGTGCTGACAAATAGGGATGCTGTTTTCTCCACGTTGCGATCCAGCAGCCGCTGCATTCGCCCAGCTGCTAGCTCCGGCGTTCGGGACGAGGAGATGTAAGCACTGTCGTCAGCGAACAGCGCGAGCAAGACATCCATTTCGCCCTCTCCCATTGGGTTGTTGAGCGTCGGGATGTCGTTGGTATAGGCCGCGCCCCTCCACCGCTACCCGGTAGGTTCCTCTCTCTATCTCCGTGACCAAGTGATGAAGCACCCGCGCCAGCTGCAGTATGTTCGAGTGGCCGCCCCGGAAACCGAACTGCTCGTCCCTTATTGGGACGTACAGCTTCAGTCTCCGGAGCAATAGCCGCTCGAACAACTTGGCCACATGCCACAGCAGCGCGATCGGCCGGTAGCTTCCGGTTAGGTTCCGAGACTTACCCGGCTTAGGGAGGACGACGATTCTCCCTTCCTTCCAGATATCCGGAAAGTGGGACGTGCGGAGAACACCGTTAGCTATCCTCGACCTTCTACGTACTCACGTGCTCGGCGGCGGTGCTGCTGGCTGTGGTGTGAATTGTGATTGTAGGTGGTTGGCGTGCATGTCTACTCGTGTCTGGGCGTTGTAGTGGCGTTGGCCGTTTGAGTCGGTGATCGGCATAGGGGTATGTCGTCAGCGCCAGCTTGAGCGATGGTTCGCTCCCAGCTGGCCCCGCGGCCGTCTTCGCCCTTGCAGAGGTGTCCTCAGCAAGTCGATTAAGATCGGCCTTGATCAGCGGGCAGCGTGTTCTGGCACAAACCCTCCTCAACTGCCTTTTCCTAATCAGATCAGACAGGAGGTCGGGAGGGAGGTCACTCCGACGGCGCGCTTTGACCGGTGTGGTGGTGGTCGCCGCGGCCTGTGCCCCCCGGATATTGTCCGTGAGACTACAGGCCGCAGCTTCCACCTCCCCCGCGGTTTCAAGCTGCCGTTCTCTGAAGATCTGCCAGTCCACCCTCAGCCTGGTCCATTCCCGCTCTCTTTCGACCGCCGTCGAGTGTAACATGATTAGAAACGGTAGGTGCTGCGTGTCCAAGTCATACAGCACCTCCATGTCAAGTGTGAAGTGGAGGTTGTTGTGCATGACGATATTCAACAGGTCCGGGTTCCGCCGGTGATCCGATTCCCAGCACCGTGCATACCCGTTGTTCCGAATCCACCTGCAGTCTGGCGCCGACGTGGTTTATTGTGGACGATCCCTTCTCAGCTCCTCTCCCGACACTTGCACAACTTTTCCGGTTGTGCTCATGTCGGAGAAGGGACTGAGATCCAAGTCGACGTGGACGATGTCCCGCCGAACGATCACTGTCGTACCTCTGTACGCCCTGCCGCTTGGAGACACCTCGTCCCTGCGATATACGGCATAGTTCGCCATCCTGAGGTCCTGCCCAAGCCCCAGCCATGCCTCTCCCAACAGTATGACGTGGCTGTCGTACTCCTGGGCGAGCCGTCTGTGGTCCTGAATTTTTCCTGGGTTGCCGCCGGGGTTCCAGTAGATGATTTGCAATTGCTTACGATCCATCACTGGTTCCCTTCTGGCTAGATGTGTGCGGTGTTGAGATTGACTGAGACGTGGCTGTGTGCGGTCATATCCTGGGGTCCCTGAGCAGACGAGTGAGCTTCTCCCTAGTCACTTGCCTGAGTTCCTCCCTGACGATCTCAGCGATCATCTCCCTGAGCTCGCCAGTGATGAACCAGGAGCGACTTTCCGGCAGGGCTGTGTCCTTAGACTCTGCGTGGCCCCGGAGTGTCTGCTTTGTGGTGGTACTGGGGATGTGGTGTGTGGTGTAGACCTGTTTGAAATAAAATAATAATTAAAAGTAGAAAAAAAACATTCTATAAACAACAAGTTAACAGCTACGCAGTGCTATGTGCACAGCAATGCAGTATAAGGAGCACTGGAATGGGTATCAATCGGCTTGCGACGGAGATATAAGGTTCACCGACACCGATTATCATTGACATCCGGGAGCTAAGACGGAAAGCAGTGACTGTAAGGAATACTCACTATATAATAATAAAAGAATATTACAAATAAATAAACCCATTCAAATTGTAAAGCATAATATAAAATAAATAATGAAACAAAATATTCATTCATAATAATGTCACTCTTTTCCTATCATACAACGTGAAAAATATAAAAAAAATGGCCAAAAATATCACACAAATTTGATGTAATATCAAGGATTAAGTGTCATGTCATCTTTTATCGCGGTTCATTAAATTATTTATGTAGCCCGACGTTTCAGAAGCTTTTCAGCATCCATGGTCACGGGTGGACCACCCGTGGAATATATAAACATTTTAATAAACCGCGATAAAATCCGTAAAAGTAGTTCTATTGTAATGAGTAACATTCGCGTGAACTTAACATATCAATATTGAAATTTATTTCTCAAAATGTATATTACGCAATAAGAAAATACTATATCTACTACTTCGGCGTCAGGAAGTGACAACCCCACCGCCCCCTGCGTGGTCCACCACCAGTCAGTCGACCGAATATCGGCGGTCAAACCGTTCTCGAGATGGGTGGAAATACAAAATGCCGACTAAAGATGGACAGCAGCATCCTTATGTCAATGTCCCCATGCTATTGATCCCCAACACGCTCGCCAGAAAAAAAAAGCAGCACGAACCATGTCCCCCAGTCTACGGCAGCTCTGCCATACCGAGTATACGGTAGCAAACTTGGTAACGGCGGAATAGGGGGTGCTAAGAATCGCCGGGCGGGGATGGAGCTATCATCTGACAAACCTAGCCCTGGTAACACAACTGTTGCAGTCTCCGGCATGGTGAAAAGATCTTAGATTTGGAAGAATCTTTGGACAATTTACGATGGAACGTTATGGGATTATCTGAAGTACCAGGAAGATGGCAACCTGTACTAGGGCGACGTTGGGTAGATCACCCTCGCGCACCTAACGCATCGGGACATGAACCAATAGCCTTTTACTTTTCTTCAAAACTGAATTAAACTTTTCTGTAGGAAAAAACACGTTAGAAGCAGAACTGAATGCATTCGAAGACTTCATAACTTTTATCAGACATCTTTAGTAAAGGGATGAACGGCAGTCTGTTCATCGCAGCTATTAAAAATGGCCGTTTTAATAAAAGGAAGCACCATTCTGAAGCTAGATTGGACTGGCACGACGGGGAAGTACCTCTCGCTCATATCAGACCACCGCAAATTAACATCTTAACTGTCGCGTTTCGTGTGTAAGTAGCCTAGATCCATTAGGAGTATGGGGTTTCGAGGCACGTATATATGAACGCTGTGTAGTGAGCAAGTTGCTGAAGGTTATATACTCCTACACCCCAACTTCGACACACTCAGACGACGAGGTGGAGGCAATGTACGAGGATAATTCGAAAGCCATCCAGCCCACAAACGCACCTGAATTCACATTCAACCATTCCAGCGCACGATTTAAAGAATTGGTTTATATACACTGTCAAAGCGTTCGGGTCCAAGTTCCTTATGACCCAAAGCAAGAAAAGAACTAAGAAACTCTCAAATCCATAGGTGAACGAGATGAAATGCGGTTGCAGTCTACAGTAGACACGAAAAAGTACACGGAGCTAAACTGACAAGCCTCCAAAGCGTTGCGGACAGACCTGCATTCCTGTAATGCCTCTCGTATTAAAGAGATAATAGAGCAAAATACTTGTTCTAAGGTACTTGCTAGGGACCTGCCTATTGGCCAGACCTGGCTGACTTAACTGAGGGCCGAAGATGGCACCGTAACTTCATAAAAGACTAAGATTTTGACAGAGGTGGAAAAGTTTTATGTACGTTATTCCATAAAGGCTTTAGTACCAAGGACCACATCTAAACGCTGGGCCAGGTTATACAAAAACAGAGGAGTGTAATCGGCCCTTATATCTAGCTTTGGTGGATTACAAAGAATCCTTCGATTCGGTTTAGACATGGGCTATGCTCCATTCATAACTGTGGTGCCATATCGACTATCGATATATCAAAGTGTTGAAGTGCTTGTACATGAAAGCCACAATGTGGGTCCGATTACAGGATCGAAGATAATCCAGCTTCAGAAAGGTATGAGACAGAAAGATATAATCTCTCCGCAACTGTTCACAGCTCCACTGAAAAATGTCTTCAAGGTTCTGAACTGCAAAAAGCTTGGCATCAATTACAATGGCGAATATATAATCTGCCTTCGATTAGCGGACGACATCGTGGTCATAGCAGAATAGCTGGAAGTCTTGAGCAAGATGCTCGATGACCTCGATAGATTTTCCCGGTGGGTAGGTCTTAGGACGAACTTGGATAGGACGGAGGTCATGTCCAATGCTCCCACGTAAACTGGTATAGACATTATACCAGTTTACGTGGAAAACTATATATATATGGACTTCATAAACAAGCTCAGACACACTCAATGTTGTATAAAAAGAGCTATGCTTGTTTTTGTCTGCGAAATTCGGAAATCTTCAAGAAAACCAGGGCAACCGACATAGCTCAGAGAATCAGAGAGTTGAAGTGGCAATGGGCAGGCCAATTGCTTGCAAAACCGAGAACCGTTGAGCAAGAAAGTTTCTCGAATGGCGCCCCCGCACCAGAAGAGGGAGTGTGGGACGGCCTCCTACCTGATGGTCTGTCGACTTGCTTAAGGTAGTGGGGAGCCGATGGATGCAAGTGGCTCGTGACCCTGGCCTGTGGCGCGCTGTGGCGGAGGGCTATGTCCAGAAGTGGACGTCGTCCGGCTGATGATGATGATGATTATATGTACTATAAAATTGAAATGTCTTGGGACACTAAATTTAAGTGAAACTTCAACGGATAATTGACCATTATCACTTATCATGAATAAAATTCAGGGTTCCTTGGGAACTTTCCATCGACGTCCCGTCTATCCCTGCCACACGGACGTAACTCAGTATAACGTTTCCATTTTTATAAAGAAGTTTCACTTCAAAATATTATCCCCAATATATTACAGTTCAATGTCAATTGATTGAATGTCAAAACTGATCACAATCACGAATAAGTACAAGGTAAATTTTATTTAACTCCGTTAAGACCTTATTAAGTAGAGCCACAGCATAAACTAATGGAATCTAAAGTTCTATTGAAATAGTGACCGGCATAAACAACTGTTCATATGAACTTTGGACTGTTTGAGTTGGCGACAAACTTAGAGCTCCCACTAAACTGGTAATTACTTGAACTTGATTTGTTTTTATTTGTTGTATATTTAATTTGTGCATGCGTTACCCGGCCCGCAATTAGTCCGGCGTGCGTTGTACCTGGCGTGCATTACACCCGGCGTACATTGGACCCGGCATGCATTTTCATATAATTCTACAGGCAACTAAATAAATTACCCATACACATCTCAGGCAGTTATGTCTGATCCATAATATTCTAGGCATCATAAGCATTTTGTATTATAGGCATATCGTACTGCAAAATAAAAGTAATAATTTATTCTCAATGAGTACTTCATGACACTTCTCTAAGACTATTTTTCATTCCTTTGTTAAGCGTGGAATACCTCATATATCACAATATATTTATTCTATGCTCATATGATTCTACAAATGAAATCTAAGCGTACCTTTACTTTATACATATAACACAACTTATGTTTTGTATGTATTGTGAGGATGTGTTGATATGTGCATTGATATGATCGAAGCGGTCAATTCAAAAGTGAGCATTTTGAAAAGTGCGTACCTTCGGAGAGCCAATTAAAAAAAAATGAATATAGGTGTTAAAGAGTTAGTCATTTTCCGTAAATTTTGGACGTACTTATTAAGTCTGAGGGACTTGTTTTTTTTCTAGGTCCAGGCTTCTAGGTTCTGATTAATATGCCTAATTGGTGGTAGACTTTTTTTGCGGACGTTCAAGAATTAATTGTATAATTATATTTTGAAAACATTCAATATGTTCCGGATGAGATTCGATGGGTATGTAGGACTTGTGACCGAAACAAATACCCGCTAAAACCCGGTGGATGATATGGGCCACTTATCCTGAAGTGTCTAGTACCAGTTAGCATTGAGCACAGTTTCGTTAGACTTTTTATAGTCTAGGGGGCAAACGAGAAATTTTATTCATGGCACGACTACCGACGTCCATAGACCTCTGTATATTTTGTATACAGATGCGTAGCCTTCATTTGATCCTCCCTCCAATGGGCCACAGGCCTTTCATAATCCGCACGAAACGCAACGGCATAGTTGTCACGTTGCAGCGGTATTATGTGAACGAGAAATCCCCAAATAGTCCAACCCAATTCGGCTACAATGCGGCGTGGCACTGTCTCTTATTTATCGTAAGAAGTGATGCCTTTCTGCAGAAGACACATAAGCCGCAGATCACGTTGTTCTGGGTGCGATTCCTAGGTTGGACTATAGTAGGCAATCCAGAGTAGGCAACTCACCGTATGTTACTTTCGTAGTTTGCTGACATTTTTGTAACCTTCTATGCCTCATCTACCTGGGATCGTGTTGGGTATATTAGTACAATTACAGCATTTGTATCAGCGTATGAGATTTGTTGATTTATCTTTGTAATCTTGCTAAGGGCACATGGAACATATGGAAATTATAATAGTTTTCACATAAATAATTATATGACCTTGAAAATATACGTTTGTACACAGGAAAACCGTTGGTCGACATTTTATAAAAACCTATTGATATCGTATCCGAATTTATATATTATTATATCTATAAATGTATTTATACATTTTACTTACTTTATTTCATAATCGATGTAATACAAAACAGTGTTGTTACCTGGTGTTAATTAATATGTTTTCCTTTGTATTTTTGAGTTTTAATCTTGTAATGTGATATTTAAGTAAAAAAATATTGTTAGCAGTATAAATACGATCTAAAATGACCACATTATGTGTTACGTGACATGTAACAATCTTAAAATATATTAAATTTTGACAAACGAAAGCTATTTATTGAATTCAGTAAAGCCCAATTACAAAAAGCCGAGTAGCTTCTGCGAGCTTTTTAGAATGTCGTTTGTAAAAGAGCTTTACCTTATTAATGAACGTTACAAGCGTTTACAATAGACACTAATTAAAACAGTCGCAGTTAGGACTTAGGTTTTCTTTAATTAAAAATTTATGAAATGGGAGGGCGCAAATTTATTTTAAATGACAATTTACCGTATTTTCATTTTTTTGGATTCTATTTCGTGACTTATGTAGACAGAGCTCCTCGGAAATCGATAGAATTATCTCTTTTATTTTCAACAATAAAAAATACGTACAGCTATTTTACTGTCATAACAACTCGTCAGAGCATTAAAGTAATCAGCGTGAGCGGAGCTAGCCATAACATAGAAAAACGAACCAGTTAAGTTTTAGGTATAGGGCCGTGTTTACAAATAGTATTTTGATGAACATCAGCCAGCTAGGTTGGTCACTGTTCAGTTGACTATTCGGGTATGAAACGAGATGGTTTTATTAGTTTGAGTAGGAAAGACAGCGGGCTCTTTTAAGCAGATAACCAACGACGGTTGGTACATTTAAGGATAATAGTTCCCGGTATCATCAATTGGCACGATATGACATAAAACAGAGATGTGGGAATCATTGATTGATTGATAATTCTTTATTATAATTAATAAAAAAGTTAGTAGTAAATTATTCAAATAGGATAAGTTCAAAGATAAATTATAGCAAGGGTCAAATAAAGGCTTTTTTATATTTATTTATAGTTACCGGTGGCTTACAGGCTGGGTACCTCTTAATTGATAATGTGACACAAAATGCCACTCCTTTGCTAGACCCTATGCTAAAAAGGAGTGCCCTTCCTATTATGGCGGTAATTTAAGCCTTACAATTATGAATTGTACAGGTTTTTTTATATAATATTGGGACAAACGAGAGATCGATGCTTTTTTACGACTACCAACGCCTATGAACATCCACATAATTACTATGCCGATGCGTTCTCTCCACACCCCCAAAGGGCCGCCGTCTACTCACAAACCGCACGAAACGCGGCACTGAAGATGTCACTTTACGGCGGCATAATGAAAGCGAGAGGTACCTCCCCAGTCGTGCCGGCCTAATTCCGTTGCGTAGGAGGATGTAGGTGTAAGGAGAAAATAAAAAATAATAGTCGCAATTTAAATTGGATGAAATATAAACATGATATGAAATATGGCGGGAAAGTTAATCCATTACGCATCGAACTGTTTTGTCTTTGATAAGGATAATGCCTGCATCGTCCATTCATCACATTTTATTGCACATAAATCCTGCGATGGAGCTCAAATGTATGAATATGTTTATTTTTTAATTTACGCCCGTTTTTTGCACGACATCATATGGTGTGTTGCGAAATGGTCTCGTTTGAGTACGTTTACTGTTTTTTTTTTTTTTTTTTTTTGTAATGCCTCCAAGCATACTCAATATATTTTATGATAGCATACTTACGAAAGGTGGCACCAAAAGTCTTCGCAACTGGAGAGTCGGTATGGATAACCAAGTTACGGTCTTTATCGCGGCTTATTTGATTATCTGACTCGTCCAACGTTTCAGACTTGGTACTACATTATATTTGATACAGCGCGAATCCTCACTAGGGAACACCGATACCTTCCAAGGATGATCATCCAAATTTCAATAGAGAATATGGCAGGGCTCTGGCCTCTGCTCCGCATCCCGTGATAAGCGTAATCAAATCAAAACCTCAAGACAGCAAGTTACAATCAGTACTGATTACATAGATCGGAGTAACTAAATAATTAGAATTCTTTGGGTACTTTTAATAATTTGTGACATGAGGACATTTCTCATGTCCGTGAACATGGTTGCTGGAAAGCTTCTGAAACGTTGTAGCTAGTAAAATAATTAAATAAACCGCGATGAATTCCATAAACGTAGTTTTATTTTAATGTGTAACATTCGAGTAAACTTAAGACATCAGTTCAGAAAAAAACGTTAAGAATTTTGTGAACATAGAAATTTGTATTTCTTATATATCTCCGTGATATAATATGACAACGTAACTGCGTATACAAAAACAATCCTATAGTGACTCTCCTCCATTTTGAAGTCGGTTAAAATAAAACCACTTTAGAGCAACTATTGTCAACTTTCATAAGCAAGAGATAAATCGAGTCTGTAAATTATCAAAAAATACCACTCTATAATCCGATAAACCTACTGCAATCGACTGATTCCAGTCCTAATTTTAGTGAAGGCAGTAAGAAAGGTCCCATGTGTTCACAGTTCACTCTACTTGATTTCTTCTTTTACTTAACGACTCTGTTCTAATATCGACATTATAGGTCGTAAAATATCTAACTTTTACAACAAATTCCTCAAACAAAATGAAACATTGCAATTGCCTATCTGAATCTGCGTCGTTTTTTTATAAGAAGTGAAAACATTAACTGGTATTACTCTTAATGCGTACTGAAGTAGTAATGCGAATGCGCCACCTAGACCATAATAGTTACACTACTAGACCATATAGTGCCACAAGGTCACATGTAGCTTGGGGGTGGTTTGTGTTGATGGTGGTGAAACATATTCACATACAACACACGGCACGACGGGGACACGCCACGACATAGCTGCAGCCCATTTTTATGTTCCTGCCAATATGATAATCCGAGGGGCAAACATCTCTAAAGGAGGAAAGAAGAGACAATAATCAGACTAATTAACAAAGCTTCTTCAAAGTGGCAATAATATGTTAAGTATCCTACAACAATCTTCAATCAAAACAACAAAATGGCCATCCAAATACCTACAACTTTACACAACGTAAAACACAGTACGTAAGTATAACCCTATCGTCGTTACTTTTAAATTAGACGCTTATTATTTAATGAAGATAAAACAGTGTCCAGCGCGCTATAAGATAATTAATTATTAATTGTATATAATATATTTTCCCTGCTATGTTTTAGCTTCCTTTGAATAGATGTTTACTTAACAATCGGTGGGTACTAACCGCCAGTTTCAGTCGGAGCAAGCTCAATGGCTGTACAAATATAGAATTTTTCCCACAGTTCTAATAGCACTCTCCGGAGCGTTCGTGGGAAATATCCTTTGAGTGATCATACTGGCGGCCTTCAAGGAAAAAAATATACTATACGCTGGGGTTAATATACTTTTAGTTTTAACATTAGATTAAGTGTGATTGCAAAATGTAATATTATTATATATTTTTTATGCTATTGAGAATTAAAAAGTATGTTAAGTGAATCTTTAATCGCATTTCTGGTGAAAGGTAATGGCACGAGTATTCATTTTTAATTTTTGTACACTTATCTTTAAAATACATCGCAAAACTATTTTATAAATATCGCGAGAACTGAGCCAGTGAAATAAAAGTCAAGTAGAGTCCATTAGAACTATATAAGGCGATATTTAAGCGAAAGGTATGATGCCAGTTAGTCTGGCTAACAATCCGAGGAGACAGGGGTCCCAAGGTGGTACACTCGCAACTAGAATATAGAATGCTGTTCTGCTAGATTCAGCTGAGGTAGTTCGCCTGTTTCTCTGCCCGGAGCTCTGGTCCCCGGCCGACGGCTGATGTATCGGGGTTGGCTACCTAATCTAGAGCACAGAGCGACTTTCACGTGACCTCTTCATCCTAGCCTTATCCCGTTCCTATATCAGATGTTATCGGGATTTTTTGACGAGGGCGCCAGTTTTTATACAGAGCGACTGCCATCTGAGCTCCGTAATACAGAAGGGAAACTAGGCCTATTCCTAGACTAGGTCGAATTCAAATACACGAGTCCGGGTTACCTCATGATGTTTTTCTTCACCGATAGAGGACTAAAGTTAGAAAACCTCATTGATATATGGCCGGGTTAGAAATCAGACCACTAGAGTGGAAGTCCGACACACTTACAACTAGACCGCAGAGGCTTTGCAAGGCTTTACCAGAATTTAATGTCATCCTGGCCGACGGCGGAGACCACCTTTTTAGAGACTAGCCAATTGCGCAGGACATATTATAGTGCACAAGTGTGTGCAATAGCACAAGTACACTCCCTGCTCTCTCATTGACCTATTCCGATGGGATGGCAATTCGCCACGACCGGGGAGGAATCAGCGTTGGGTGTAACAACGCAAACTTCCTGATTTCTGACTGTTGTTATAAATTGAAAAATAATGCTTCGGTCCGACCCGGTAATCGAACCCTGAACCACGACTGTGGCCCAGTAACCAATATTTAATAATAATATCAATAAGTATATATAGAGTATATTTTATAAACATTTATTGTGTATGTAATTTAAATAATTTGTTTGTATGTTATTTGAATACAACTTGTTTGAATTTTGTGTACACAAAATAGACAACTATTACTACATACTATTCGCGAAAACCAGGTAAAAAGGCAAGATTGTTTAGAAAAAAAAACAGAGGACTCAAAAAGGGAGAAAACGTACCTTGCATTAATAGTTTTGCTGTTAATTACTATGTCTGTTCAACATCTTTATTATTTACTAATTTGTCAATAAGTAAAATTTCTGCACATTTATGACAGGCTTCTACCCTTAGAATCTCCATATCCGATGAATAAAGGACATATACCATTTTCTTATACGTTATGGATCATTCTGGAAGCTTCGATGTCATAACCAAAGATGTGAAAAAAATATCATAGTAAATCCTTATATCGCAACCAATGATGTAGAAAAACATGAAGGTAATATAGAGTGAAATATAACTAAAACCGCCCATGTAAATGATATGCAACTGTCAAATTATACACTTTGTAAAATAAACATAAGCACATGCGCCTAATGTTGAGTTTTCAAAGAAATACGTTTAATTTCTGCACATCTTTTAAATAGAATCTGGATTGTAAAAACGACTTAGAATCATACACGTTATGTTGACATTGCAAAAAAAGTATGTTTATGTATAATCACAGATGCTTCAGAATGACAGCTCAGTGTGAAAATTACATTTTTTGTTATTATTGACTTTTTTAATTTGTATTTTTAATAAATTTTATTAAATTTGTATTTTTGTTATTATTGACATATTGCTGTCCGTGATAACATTGCTCTGTCACAAATTGAAAATGATTTGTTATGTGGTAATGTGCAATCTTTACGAGGGCGAAATTAACAGTTATAATTTTTGTAAACAAGTTGTATTTTTTGTAATAATGAGTTTATGTAATAATATAAATTTGATAAGTTTCACGATTTTGTGATGAGTATATTATCATAGGCAAATAATCCACTCCGACAATTAATAACTATGTATAGTGTTTATTAGTTGTTCTGTAAGTGGTAAATTTATGAGAAGTCAACACGAGACAATTATAATTTCATTAGGCCTCGCCATTTCACTAAGTTCACAGAACAAACCTTAGATATAATGTATCTTACAAGGACTCATCTCAAATCTGGTGTATAATTTGAAATAGTAAGAAATGAGTTATGCATAGTCGCCGGCGTAAACCGTTCTGGTCTAAAGATGATCCAAAAAGTAAACAATGTTACTCCTGTATCAAGCAGAAATTTAACCTAAATGTGTATGTAAAAGTCTGCCGCGTACAACAATGTAGCACTATGTTGCACTTCGAATGATTTTAAAGATTAACAGATAGATGATTTAGATACTAATAAAGTTTAAGAAGCATACTTCCTGCATTGGACTAGTATAAACCACTCGTGCGTAAGAGCTATGCTGTCGCGTTTCGTCCGGTTTGGAAAATTCCGGAGTCCCATAGGGGAATAACCCCAGTAGTCAGGATGGACCTATTCTAATAACTTATAATTCCAGGCTTGTTTATATCAATTTTTGTAAGTGATAGGTTCTGTCACACATGAGTTACGTATATTTGGAACTAATTTAACTGCCTCGTGGTCCAGTGGTAGGCATGTTTAGCTGCAGACGTGAGGTCCCGGGTTCGAATCCTTGGTCGTTGGACCATACAGAAAGGGCTGTCAGGATTTTTCAATTTCTAGTAACTGTCCGGAGTTAGGAAGTTTGCGGTGCTACACCCCCGTGCCTCGGACAACACGTTAAGCCATCGGTCCTGCGCCTGATTTCTCTCCAGTCGTGTCGGATTGTTTTTCCATCGGAATAGGAAAATGAAGGAATAGAGAGTGCACTTGTGTCTGCGCATACACTTGAGCACTATAATATATCCCGCGCACATGGCTCTCTCAATAGAGATGGCCGATGTAGCCGAAATTCGGCTAGGACGACACTATTGTTATTACATTTGGAAAGGCCGAATATTTATCGGCCATTGGCCAGACGGGCTAACGAAAATCAGTAAATAGATAGATGTAAATAAAATTGGAAAGAAACCCTCTTGAACATTACTTTAAAACTACTTTTACGGATTTTATCGCGGTTTATTAAATTATTTGTGTAGCCCGACGTTTCAGAAGCTTTAGAGCAGCCATGGTGGGTGGACATGGTTGCTGAAAAGCTTCTGAAACGTCGGGTTACATAAATAATTTACTAAACCGCGATAAAATCCGTAAAAGTAGTTTTATTGTAATGTCTAACATTCGCGTAAACTTAAGACATCAAAACCCTCTTGAAGTGTATTGATAAGATGATAAATGATGTCAGTGACTACGATAATAGGAAATATTCGCGAGTACTTCATAAATATTAGCTTCCTTTTTGGGGTATCGTAATAATCTATCTTCCATCATTTAATACCCTCACTCGTAATAAAATAAATAAAACATTTATATGAGATCAACGGCTACACCCTTCCAATAGCTATATCAATTTCTGTCGCCCCTAAAGACTGCTCGTCCGGTAATATCACTGATCGATCGATCTCGGCCTCGTATATTATACTGTTTCAATAGAACACTCAATATGTGGATGTGTTTATTGTAAGACGATTGATCGAGGATTCTTTAACCATAGATGTTAGTTAACTAGACAAAACATGACCATAGGGAAATTTACATGTTCACGGTGTATAATTTGTACTAAACATAATTGAGTATTGTGCATTGTACTATTTCATAAAAACACTAGTGTGTGTATAACAATATTGTAAATGGATTCTATAGGATTATCGATGTTTGTTTTCTACACATACAACTACTAGATAATTTAATGCTAGTAAAAAATGTAATTTTATATAGATACCATGAACAGAATTTTATAACGAAACACAAGCCCCATATTGTGTAAGTCATATATAGAATATAATTCTGAATCATCAAAGTTACTAGATCACATAAAAGTGACAACAAATAAGACATTCTTGTATCACAAAGAAAACAAACTAATAAATACTCATTTATCGTAATATATATTTTAAGCCTTCTTTGAAGAAATTTTTCTGAAAAAATCTTAATGAGGAGGATATAACCAGTCACTGATGCGTGACGGTCCACGAGAGTTTTAGACAATTCTCACACCCTCGTTTGAAGCGATTCAAATGCCACTAACGTAAGATCAGACGTGAGGCAATCACAATTTGCTGTTACTTTGATCATACCCTCGGGTCATACCCGGGGATGAGTTTGTAAAAACCTAGCACGAGGTAGCCAGTGGATATCCTTCGAATGGTGTTTCCGCTTCACGATGCAGATGCAAGTCCATTGCATGCAAAAATCATACGTAGCCCATGTCAGAAGACCCACCCACCAGAGCCCAGAGCCCACCCGACAGAGGGATAGCCTATTGAAGATTTCCACTGCGGAAAATAAGAATGCGCGTATTATGTCATTACTGCGTCCTCCCACGTACAATAAATTAACTATGTTGTTCCATTGCGGTTGGAGAGGCCGTAACAGCACGGGATAAATAAGAGAAAATAACTTTACAATCTCTAATTTTTTAACATGAGGCAATTGGCGTTGCTAGTCGCATATCATCTGGTAACGATTCTAATTTATTGTCTCCTTAAAAAGAATCTCTGTTACTATTAACATGTTTTTAAATTATTATAACAATGAAAACATTATTTACTGATTTTTAATGCTTGATTTTAATGGTATGTACATTTTTCAGGTATTACATTTAGGACAGGCCATTCCGTAATAAAGGAGACATTTTTGATATCGTTATATTCGCATTTTGTATAAAAATTATCACACAGACGGCGTACGTATTATTGCCTAATGTAGTGGGGATTTTTTTTTCGTCCTTCGGAATCGTGCAAGCTTGTGAAGGAAGCGAGAACATTGCAAGAGCTACTAGGGTGCTTAGTAATATTTTTTGCCAGTGTTATTCTAAGCTAATTACGCAGAACGTCATAATATAATTATTTTAAATTGGCACTTATATCTTTATTTTATATTATTTTATATTATGTGATTTTTTTCATAGTATATGACTTTAAGAATGACTATTTGTTTTGATCGTAATAAAAGAAGTGTGTTTTTTGGAAGTTTTTATTTTTAGTGCCTATTGCGATTTTAGGAGCAAGAGCAGTAATTTTGTAATTATCTAACGAGTTTTAAGGCGATAATTAAAATACTTATTACAATGAACTGGCAAAGTTTTTCTAAATACCTTGCTCGGCCTAGATACACCAGTCGTGGTCATGAGCCGACTCGTGTTAAACCCCGTTATATAACTACAAAATGTGTAACACACGTGAAAGTCTCAAACAAGTCTTTACCTTAAGAAATAATATACAGTAAATAAATTCCAGACATATTCTATGAGTGTAATTTTTTACATCAGACTACTTATCAAAAAATAAGAAAGTCACACTTTTATAATTATTCATACAAAAAGCAATTTTAGCAAAATAGACTTGCCTTACTATGAAAAGACATAACTGACAGATATATATATAATTGCTAATAGGTACAATCAGGCGCCTCCGCTACTTTATGTTTATGTTAAATAACATGGCATCAATGTCGGTTCGCGTCCCATGTGTGGACTATTACGGGCCGCGCGAACGTGACCACGATACGTTATACCTTAATCGTGTATCGGCCGATTTATTTATGCTGGAAATATTTATTTTGTTTAGTGAATCTACATTGGACTCGAACAAATCCTTGAGAACTGCTTCTCAAGTTATTGCAACAAAAGAAGTTTTATTGTAATGAGTAATATTCGCGTAAACTTAAGACATCAATAAGCTTATCAAGTCATTGAGTTGGAGGAACACTAACGACATACATTAGTAGTAAGAAGGAGAAGGATAGTAACTTTCGATGCGATCGGTACCCGCAACAATAAACTCGAGATCTGTGCTTTCATACAAAAATACACTATCGACGTCCTACTATTGCAGGAGACGTTTTTCTAACCGTGCATTAGATATCCCTAAATCCCCAGTTAACAATTAATTCAAACGACAGGTTGCGATCCCAACAAGGAAGCACGGCCAAGTATTATAATAGCACACTCCACCGTGTCACTCTAGACCCACACGAGTCAGAATTAGAACATTCCCTATGCAAACTAAGTATACATTGCGATATAAAGACGCTAACAGATTTAGATTATTCAGGAATTTTCGTAAGACCCCCAACGCTACAAGGTTTGCTAACATAATCTATACTGAAAAAATGTTGCTATTATCCCCACCGGAACTGTCCCATCACGGTTACACAGAGTGAAACGCGCCCGCTCAGCGCCTCTGTTTTCTAGATTGCGACTTCGTGAAAAGCATCTCATTCATCGTCAGTCGTCGTGAACAACACGATAGCGCCCGGTGAAGCTCCCGTCGCGGCAGCCACTCATCTCACTAACCATATCTGTACTACGATCGAAATGAAGAGTTTACAACGACCAACCAGAGTGATTTTAAACGAATACGGCCTGAATCCGTATGAAGATAACAAACAGACCCTGCGACTTCTTGAAAGAGAAGTGAAAATCGATATAGACTTATTTCACAGCGGTGGGTGGGATTATTTTCTAAGTAGTATAACCCCCCTTATATGGATTGGCCTGTCACTCGGGCCGGCTTGCTATGCCTCCGACCTGATGTTCCTCTTGGAACAGATGATGATAAATGGCCGACACGCTAGAATCCCAATGTACTCCGAGTACCTTGCAACCAATACCTTCCCACATAGCCGAGGTACATCGGGAAGTTGAGCACAGCCTCTCTACAACCAGACGGTGAGCCTGTACGTCCTACCACTATAGACGAGGTGAAACTCCTCATTAAAGATCTCTCCATAGACAGCCCCCTGAACCAGACGGAATCACAAACAAATGGCTTCAAATGTTGCCACTCGTTCCTCATCCCGTGAATATATACATATATAG
>JAFELO010000102.1:593759-604621 GCA_017140195.1 Eumaeus atala | reverse complement strand
ACATATATATATACTACTCAAAACAAAATAATGGCCACTAGTTTATTTACATTTAAGTGCAATTTAGTAGTAGTTAACTGAAAGTAACTGATAAGTAGTTCATATTACGAATTCTTTGGTGTTTGAACTCTTTTATGCCTTTTTATTTTATGTGTTAATGTTCCTAATTTGAAAGTATTGGCTATCAGTTTAAGAAAAAAATAATTGTATGTTCTTCTGTTTTTCTTTGATTGTTTTCTTAACTTGTTTCGGTGATTTTAGGAAAATAGTATTTCTTTTTCATTTTCAATTGATTCATTGATCATCTCGCGTTAATCATGCCACCAGTACGAAGGCACATGGATACAATTACAGCAACCAGAGCCATAACTAAAATTCCAGAAAGATGTTCTCAGCGTTACGTGTGCTTACAGTTGGGTTTTTCTTGAAGAGCTGTCCAAAACGTATGGAATCGCTTTGACGAAGTTGACCGTTTCGGTGGTTCCAACGTAATGGTTTGGGGTGGGATTCGTTTACACGGTAAAACCGAGCTCACCATTTTAAATTCGGGTACCGCAACTGCAGGACGATGCATCGAGGACGTCATCAGGCCTCAAGTGATCCCATTTGCACAGCGAGTGGGGCCTGGATTCATCCTGATGCAAGATAATGCCCGGGCACACACAGCTCGATCAACCCAAACTGTCCTAGAAGGGTCTCACATTGAGGTATTGCCATGGCCAGCTAACAGTCCGGATTTATTTCCGATCGAGCAATTGTGGGACCAATTTAAACGAAGAGTTAGAGAGAATGAACAAGGGGTCTATGACCGACAGCAGTTGATTGACGCTTTAAAAGATGTTTGGCAGGAGATTCCAGATGAAAGCGTGAGGAATTTAATCCAGAGTATGCATACGAGGCTTCTGGAGTGTATTGCTAAGAGAGGAGGACATACCCGTTATTAAAAAGAAGAAACGAAAGTGACAAGAACAGTAGTTTTCTTTTTCCGGTGATTTCTTTTGTTCATGTTTTTCATTCAAAATGGCCAATTTTATTATGAACATAAAAAAACAATTAATGATCATTATTTTAAGCAATTTATAGTTAGCCTATATTATAATCAATGATATTATTTTGTAGTTACATAAATTAAACAAGTTAATGTCTTTATTATTTTCATGATACATTAAAATCTTAGTGGCCTTTATTTTGTTTTGAGTAGTATATATATATTATTATTACAGACACTCTCGCATCATAGTATTACTAACAGAACTGGAGTTGGAGTTTATTTGTCTGTTTGTCTGAACGAGCTAATAGAGAAATATTTTTTGTGTTTTCATCATCAAAATGATTCCTCATTTAGCTAGTTCAAACAAACAAACAAAATCTTCCGCTGTATATATCTAGTATACATTCATTGAAAGACAGCAATGCAAAAGCAAAACATTGTCTTGCATATCCTGCTAATGTGTGTGGACGTGGAGTGTCACTTACCGTCATGTGATTTGCTTGACCACCTATGCAAAATGATATTTCAATTTTATTTTTTCCTATCAGATGAGAATAAAACTGTTATTCTGACATTTTATAACATTTATTTCAAACTTCCCCCAAATATGTGTCATTGCCATTGATTTTACGTCTGGTTTGCCTCGATAGCCATCATAAATTGACCCTCGGATGTCATTAGTTTCATAATAAAGTGGCTGATGTATCGTGGACAAAATAAAGTTCGGCGTACATGAAACATATTATTTTGTAGAATCTAAGTGACTACTGACACTCATAATCATCTTCTTAAGTAAAAATATGCGGATACGTTTCCCCTTTTTTTTTTGTTGACGCGGGGAAACGCATTTACGCGCCTTCACCTGCCCTGGGTAGGGTCCAGTGGTGTGTGGGACTCGCGGCACATAATAGTGCCGAATACCCACAAAAACCACAGCGAGTGCCATCGGTGCCGCCCTTGTGAGGTGCCCCGGAACAACAATCATCAAGGCACATCGACGGCTAGTCAGCCCCCCAAGGGACCAACTCTACGTCTCCACAGATGGGGTTGCCCAGCACTACAGGACAACCCCACCGACTTTGGGACAGACTAATGGGGTGAGGTTCCCATCCTCGCCCCTTGCCCCGTGCGCAAAAGCGCTACCCCCTGTTACACTTAGGTCTCCCTTCTTATAAGAGGGCTACCAAGAGCGATTCCTCCTCCTGATCTTTAAGCCCCCTCTTCTTATAGGAGGAGCGCAAAGATCCCCCTTCGTTTAATTAGCTTCGCCTGGGTTCACCCCATGCTACTAAGCCCCACCGCCACCACAAGACTAGAACCACGGTGGGGGTTCTCCAAGTCATTTTAACCTTTGGACCAGCGGGACTATTATAAATGACATGAGACGCAGAAGCGTAGCTTCGTCAGGCTAACTGTATACACGTGTGCGCGTGCGTGCGTGCGAGAGTGTTAATTTTTAGAATCGTCTTGGTATACTGGGATAACTATTTTTATAACAAAAGTCAAAGTGGTGGGTTCCTACGCATTCTAGTCCTTTCGTCGGGGTATATAAAAGTTATTGTTTTTAGTTCAAATATTAATAACGTCCAAGTAACGATTAAAATAAACAATATCTGCTTATTGCTTGTGTTACAATTTATTCTATATAGAAATTCTATAAAAGGAGTTCACATGAGGGTTGAGGGGCTGTCCAGGACAGACTTAAAATAGTACAAGAACAACAATGGAATCAATACTGTTAATTAGGGTTAGTACAAAGTGAAGGTATGAAATCTTATCTGGTAGTTGTCTGAGACTCCCGGCTGCAACTTGGATGGTCCTTTATATATATTGTTGTTGTTCCATAACCACTAATTTTCCTTCATTCCTTGTATTCAATATTTGAAGAATATACTGTTTAATTAACAAAAACAAAAAGAGAAAGGAGTAGAGCTCTGAAAAGGAACACACAACCAATGAGATTCCGTCCCATTCTCTTGGCTTTATGAGTCATCTAAAATCAGGTGATATATAAACTCTGTTAAAATTGAATTTAACATTAAAACTACAATATGAAACATGGCGTCGGCAAGAAATCATGAACTTGCCCATTTATATAAAATATTCATTCGTGTATTGTGACACGAATAGTTAGGCTCCCGGCAGAAATTAAAAAAACTATTTAACCATGATTTGGGAATGGCATATAGCGTCAGCCATCCCAAATAAATCCACCATCAACCTCGCAAAAAAGGAAAAAGCGTAACATTTCTTCAACACATAGCACATCAAGCCTTACAGCCAAAGATGATAGAGTACTCTGTCAGCTTTGACTGTATAAGTTTATAAAATATTTAAGTTTCAAAACATAATAGCTACACTTGGATAAAATTCTGTCTATCTTAACATGGATAACTACAGACATGATTTCCTCAAAAACTATACGTACCAGTATACGTGCTACCAGATTCGTACAATAATTGGCAAGCATATAAAAAGTCCATTAAAGGGGCCAACATATATTGATATGTTATAAATGTCAATAACATATTGTCCCTTGGAATAACATGCGCCTAACAAAGATGACCGTATATCTCGTATAACATTAAACGGAAATAACACAAATACAGCGCCATATATTATACGAAACATTTTTATTGAACATTATTTGCGTAGTGTGTGACAGAATATTGTTTTATTTGAGCTGTCTTGTTCGTAAATCTTTTATCAAGGTTTAGTCACCGCAGGGCATCATTTTAATAAAATGAATTGACCAATCTCCCAAACTAAGTAATTAAAGTTCTTATAATCTCAGCACATCCACTAGGCGTGCCTTGCAATGACTCTGTGGTAGTATAACCTGCACACAGTGCTTGAAAAAGAGGACCTCTCCCTACTGAGCATCTTTAATTTGATGCCCGAGAGAGTCAAGTCCTGGTGGCGATGGCCCCCTTTTGCGATGATATAGTATCCCGAAAGAACACTGTGGGGCATCATCGCGAGGATGTTGCGTGTGCCTACCGAATCCATATGCGACCAGTAGGAGTCCGTTGTAACCATTATATATAGCGATTTCTGCCATAAAGCAATTCTTCAATGGGGGTTCTAAGATAGACACCTAACCACCTCAACAGGGTACGACTTCGTTGGTGTAACTTCAATGCTTTAAGTTATCTTTTTCGTGGTGTAGACTGGGTCCTTTACTTGAGACCGCCGAGTAGCTGAATCGGAGCATTCAACAACAGTAGACGAAGGCTGTCGTCGCTTGGTTTTAGGCCGGTATTAGCCCCTCGTGCCCAGCCATACAGCCCCACATGAATGACCCAAACCTTATCCCTGTCCCAAAAAAAAAATGTTGTTAGTACATCTAGTTGGTAATACGGTCACAGATGCGTTTATTATATTACAGCGCAAAATATTAGTAGCGTCACTCGATTATAATTAACAAGATTCCTGCGATGGCTCATAGCAAGCTCGCATAAGCCATTAGAAAAGATTCCCTTCAAACCACACCAGTAGCATATACGGGGAAAAACCAAATGCCCACTTAACTCCTGCGGGTGCCATCGGCCGCCTATACTAAACTTCCCCGGATATAAAATCAACAGAGCACCTCGGCGTGTGGTAACTTCTTCATAACACGCCGGACACCTACTAAAGTGAGACGTATATGATAAACTACATAAGTCCCTTTAGACGTCGGGTGTAATAGGGCAGACACCTGTCTGTGCCCTGCTTGCAGTTAGGGAGGCGGCATATTTTCAGCGTTGATCCGTTCCGCGCTCCCATCGTATTTTTTGTGGAAAACGACCGTCTCGCAGAAAAATTTCAAAGGTCCTCAAGACCTATATTATTCTCAAGCATCGTGATCAGATCTCACTTGAGAGCAAGAGAAAAAGCTACCAAGCTAGAAATACTAGTTTAAGGTGGTATGCTATTTAAGATTTCTACAACGCAGTAGTTTATTTTGTCATTTGTTCGTTTGTCACTTCTATCAAATGTACGCTTGCCACATGCTTGACACAACATTATTGCAATAAATAAAATAGGTAAACTCGGTTTAATTGGGCACTTTAAGAAGACTATTTCTGCAGTAACAGTACTTATAAAGATCCTAATATAATAATCAAAGTGCTATGTTATAATAATTTATTAAAATATATGAAAGTTTCGTATAGCTGTCTAGAGTTCTCGCGATGCTGCCATTATGGTTCAGCAGTTTTAAAAGTTGAAAGTAGTTCCAACCGAGAATAACAAGCAGCATTGGGAACTTTGTTAAATAATCCTCATCGTTCTTATGTCCATTGCGGAAAGGTGGAATAAAATGCTATAGTTTTACTCTAAACTTTAACTTCGGGCACACAAGCAGTCGAACACTTTACAGACTACCAACAACACCCTAAACATACGCACAACTAGAACATCTGGCCAGTTCTGAGAGTGATTCCAATTCCTTTTGAAAGATGCCTTCGATCCATAGATTATTGATACCTAGTATTCTGTGCAACCATAAATTTTGTATACTCGTTGTCATCTTTTGTCCAATCCCTGAATCCTGGTCAGTCCTGTCTGTAACGCAGGAAGCTCTTCTCTTATAGGTTTCATTAGGTAGTCCAATCAAACGCCTATCTCACACCGCAAGTGAAATTATTAGTCTAAGATAATACGGATGTGATCGCATTGTATCCAGAATATTCATTAGCTAACACCGCACGGCCAAGTCGGATAAAGGTACCGATTACTGGCGCTAACGTATTCCATGATGCAAATTTCAACCGGATCATACTGGGGCAGCAGATCAAAATAATATTGAAGTGTATATGCGGCTAAAACTCTACAGATGGTATGTCTTTCCTGTATTAACCTATATTGGACAAAATGTTTAATAAGTATGTTACGTTAGCTTTTTCCAATGAGATGATACCATAATTATAATTATAATTATTTTTTATATATATTACGCGTACTAACGCGTAATATGTATAAAAAAATAAAAATAGCGTATTAGTTTAACATGCCTTGCCTGATTGGGTAACCACATTCCCTCATGAACATAGCCTAGTGTTTTATATATGTGGACATATATAGTGTGTGGGTAAATTAAGGGTTTAACCATTTTAGCAATTACTAACGCTAATAAACATCCGTTTAATTGCTACGTGGGTTGTTGCTCTTTTTTACTCACTTGCAGTAGGCCAAACCACACAAAATGCAACAGCGTATAGTTATATAGGTGTTCCCTGGAATCCCCAATATGGATCTAGCTTTATCGTGATGATGGGATTCAGTAGCCTGGGGTGTACCCAGGCGAAGCCAATTGAACAAAATCTTATAAGAAGAGAGGAAAGGAGAGCAGCATTAGGAGGTACACTTGCGCACGGGGCAATGGGCGTAGATGGGATCCTCACTCCTTGCACTGTCCCAAAGTTGGTGGGGTTGTCTTCTGGTGCGGGGCAACCGTCCTGTGGAGGAGACGTCGCTCCCTTAGGGGACTGACTAGTTGTCGGGGTGCCCTCATGATTTGTTGTTCCGGGGCACCTCATCAAAGACGGCACCGATGGCACTCGTGGTGGTTTTTGTGAGTATTTGGCGCCGTCACGTGCCGCGAGCCTCACACACCACTAAACCCCACCCAGGGCCAGTGGAGGCGCCAAAAAGCGTTTCTCCGCGTCAAGAAAAAAAAGTGTCCCCAGGGCTCTGATGTGCCAGCCCAATTCGGCTGCTATGCATCAAGGTTCCATTACTTGCAAAATTAAACTTGGTATATCGCAATGTTATTTTAAAATGATTTCAATATTGAATAATATTTTATATATCGTAGTGTACTAATTATTTATTAGAAAATAATTAAAACATCTATAAAATTTAGATCATTTTATCGTAATTAGGTATAAATATACCTATTGTATATGTATATCTAGATGAAACCACAAGTAAATCACACAAAAATGTTATACATCGTAGAAACAAATAGGAAATACCATAAGTCACAAAAATAGATGAACATAGATCTTGATAAGGTGGAACAAATTGTCTGACACACAAAGCAATCCCAAACAAACATGTTTATATATTACTAGGTACATAAAGTACAATATTATCAGGACGAACAAACAGATTGTGAGTGAGGTAGGGACAGAATGCGCCCACTATCACTCAATGTCACGGTCCGTATTTATCACAAGGATAACATTACTCGCAAAACTTCATGCAAAACTAAAACCGAATATATCACTGTGGCCACGTTCCCGGATTAATGAGGACTGGCCAATTAGCGATATTACTTTTTATTTGTTATGTCCTGTTGACGCCGTATATTGCACCTGATGTTGCTGCATTGTCGGCCAAATAAGGCAAGCGTACGGCAAGCTTTTTGGGTAGTTAGGTACGTAAGTTTATTGGTAATCACCATCATGATGACCATCTGTACGATGAGAGCGTTGTCACCCTAAGTATGAAATGAAATTTGTTTCAACAATTACAATTCAACGCTAGCTCCGAACTGGGGAACAATTATACTTTTCAAATTATTTTCCTTCTATCTCCATGCATTTAGTCCGGCGCTTCTCCAATGCCGTTACACCATTTTGATTAAATGTTTCCTCTAACCCCTCAAAATACACGTCTACGGAGACAATGACTTCATCGTTTGATGAAATCTTCGGCTACCATACCATTTCTTGAGATTCGGGTATAAGTGGGATGCGGAACAACTCGAACCGCAGTTCATGGGGTTTGGCAACTGTAACCCTTGATGAGTGTCCGTTGTCGCAGTGGAATAAAACTTTATTTTTGGCTAAATGAGGCCCTTTTTTTTTGAATTTTTCTAAGAATTCACAAAATTTTTGCAGCAAGCTTGCATAATACTCTCCATTTATTGTTTTTCCTCTTTGCAAATAATCCCTCGAGCATCCCAAAAAACAGACAAATCTATCACTTTGCCGACCGACAAAACCGTTTTTGCCTTATTTGGCGCAGGTTTTCCGCTCTCGGTCCACTGCTTAGATTGTTCTTTATTTCAGGGGTATAATTATGTATCCACTTATCATGTACTATCACATAACACCGTTAATACACCCATCACGCGCAAAGCTTTTTCATTCGCAAATGTAGGTGTGATAAGTTATAAACATCATTCAAAAGAACATTCAATCAAAAAGATTCAAACAATCGGTTTGAACCTTTTTGATCATGTCCAGAGTCATGACTTCATTTGGACGGCCAGACCTGTTGGCGTCTTCGCAGCTCTGTCTGTCACGTTTAGAATAAGTTACCCAGGTGTGAATACCCAATACAGGAGGAGGATTACCTAAAACAATATCTAGCTTGACTTTAATCTGGGTTGCCGTTTTCCCTTTTAAAACGTAAAACTTTATCACCGCAGGAATTTCGTTTCTTTCCATTGTAGAGAAAATTTGTGGCAGTGAAGGTTCTAGGTCTCACACAAATCCTATCACATCGAATAAATTCAAAAATTCAAATTTGGCGTTCTATTTTCGATAAAGTGATAGAATATAACGCAATAAGTTTGTTTGCCTATCTTTTTTTAAATTCGTTGTTTTGGCCAGTTATCAATTGGCCTAAGAATAAAGAATGTCCTCGACTTATTAAGTTGTTAATTTTAAAAAATCTGTTTAACTATTCTTACTGGTATCCCACGACCATGTTTACACTTGAACAACTGGTGATGTAGTCTCGCGGCCGCTCTAAGCTGGAAGGCTTCGATGGTTCTACCAATTAGTCAACAATGATTCCATCAAGCCGGAAGGCTACAATATTTCTACGAAAATGTATATACATTTGTTAATAAAACATTATGCATTCGGTTGTTTTTCCTTCATGTAGGGGGCCAAACGAGGAGTCGGATCCCTTTCATAACTACCGTGGTCCATTTGCAGCCTCATAATAGTTGTGCAAATGTGTTGTCCTCCTTTCCTCATCCCTTCCAATGGGCCACCAGATACTTACAAACCGCGCGTAACGCGGCGCAACGGCACCGTTATAATGTGTGGGATAGATAAGTACTTCATACTAGCTTAACACTATACAGGCTACAATATAGTAGTGCATATGGTGTCCGAAACATTAATGCGGTTTTCAGCTTTATTCTCTTTACTCACTCATTATGATGGGCGGGTCCGATGGTAAAACGACACGAACACGTAAACACGAACCGCGTAATGGTGAAAAACTAAACAAACTTAACAACACGTGATATTATTCGATAAATTTCTTTGCAATAAGAATATCGATAGAGATCATACTTAATATTAATAGTTGCTAGATGAATAGTCCATTCGTCATCTAGTCGGAAGAGGGGTATAATATTTACATTTTAATTTAAGTTTAATTAGATTTATACAGGCCCATTCATACAAATGTCTTAGATATCAAACCAGATACCTAGTAATTTAAAACTATTGAGTTTTGGTAAAATTAACATCAGTGCCAAACAGGGTTCAGTAAAATGAATTAAAAAATTGTATTGAACTGTCCCATTTTCAAGCAAAACCAAGTTTTTACAGTAAAACTACTTTTACGGATTTTATCGCGGTTTATTTGTTTTTTTATCTAGCCCGACGTTTACAGCAACCATGGTCACGGATGGACTGAGATGACATACGTCCCGATGTACCAAGTTTTAAAAATATCCGAAGAATTATAATTTTAGTTATTCACTAAACTAGTGACTAGTTGTTCACTAAACTAAAATTATAATTCCTATATAATCCAAATAAATCGCGATAAAATCCTTAAAAGTAGTTTTATTGTAATGACAAACATTCGCGTAAACTTAAGATATCAATATGGAAACCAAGTCTTGTCATCTGAAAAAATAACTTAACCTATAACATAAAGTGTCGTGGTTTGCTGAAGAAATAAAAATGAATTCTGAATTCAACGGCTGATGCGTGTAAATTTATGAAATCCTCAGCAGAGTACGCTAAGTAACGAAATTCATTATAATAATTATGCAAAGACAAACTATCCCAAACTAACAACTGATCGGGGGACCATTTGACCCAAAATGGCGCGAGGCTTCGTCCCCATTAAACCTATTGGGCCAATCTAAGCCCTGCATTAACCTAGCCAATCCCTTATTATAAAGGAAGGTATTTGCCTAACAAAGGCGCTGTAGGGGTCTTTTGTTTTTGTTTGCAATTTATTATAGTGTTTGAAATGTTCTAAAGGTACATTTCGATTTAATTTTATGATTTTTTAGTCAGAATTACCATTCATAAGTATTAAACAAAATATTACTACATAGTATTTAAAATAGTGGGAAAAATTACGAAACTTAAACAAATTAATGAGCAAAAGTTTAAAGCAGTTATTATTTACACGTTTAGAAACTTTATACAACATAAAGAAATCCATATTTTTTATAGCTTAAGGGGGAAAACGAGCAGTCGGAACCTTTTGACGACGACGCTCATAGACATTCGAATAATTACTTTGCAGGTGTCCTCCTTCTCCCTGTGGACCACAGTTAACACACCGCACGATATAGCCATCAAATTTAGGCGGTACCGTCGATGGTAGCTAGGTAGGTGCGCAAATGTGCCTCTTCCTGTTGCTCTTAGGTCCCCTCTTCTTATAAGAGGGTTACTGAGACCGATTCCGCCTCCTGATATTTAAGCCTTCTTATAGGACCCTGCAAAGATCCTCCTCGGTTCAATTGGCTTCGCCTGGGTTCACCCCTGGCTACTAAGCCCCACCGCCACGACAAGGCTTGAACCATGGTGGGGTGCTGGACAAAGGCCTGCTAGAACCAATACGATATACACCGCTTGTACCGGTCGAGCGATGAAATCTTACATATAGTGACACAGATATAACGTATGACTGACAGAATGTCAAACTCACACACCGCTTACGGAAACGAGCCCGG
>JAFELO010000102.1:538217-588582 GCA_017140195.1 Eumaeus atala | reverse complement strand
TAGTTAAACTAGCGACTTCGTCCGCGTAGCTACAGTCCACGTGCAAAAGTAATTATCTATATAGCCTATGTGTCATTATGATGTATAAGGTATATTATTGTAAAGTATTATTAAAAGTAATTATCTATATAGCCTATGTGTCATTATGATGTATAAGGTATATTATTGTAAAGTATTATTAAAAGTAATTATCTATATAGCCTATGTGTCATTATGATGTATAAGGTATATTATTGTAAAGTATTATTAAAAGCCATTGTGTAGTTTTTTTTCATGTGAAAGAGTAACAATCGTCCATCCATACTTACAAATTTTCGCGATTATAGTATTAGTGGCCTAAGTCATTAACATATGTCATAGGTATATTGATTCCTTTGAGAAATAATTTCATGGTCAGACCAGTACTTTTGAGGATTACCTCCTAAAGATAAACAAAAATATAAACTTTAGAATATTAGTATGGGTTGACCCGCGAATTCGTCAAAATATAACTCAATGAGAAACTTGAAATTTCCACCTTTTTAGGGATTTTTGATATTGCCTTAGCTTCAAATCAGATTTATAGTCCGTTTTAGAGTGTAAAGCTCTAAACGTCATATTAACTTGGAGTGTCTGAAACAATCCGTACGATTGGCAGTGTCGAATTTCCCCACAGAAAGAGTGTCTGCTTCCATTGGTAACTGGCCTCAACGTTTAAAGAACTGCATTGCAGCCAATGGAGACCACTTGGAATAGGCTCTTATATTTTTAATTATTTTATATTTGTCTATTAGGCTAAACAAACACACCGCAAAAGTAATAAACTTTGTAATTTTTAAAATAATATTCTTCTTTGTTACAATATTTATTTAGTTATACACATTTTAATTATAGATTTTACTGGCGATCAGCCCCGGTTTCGCCCGTGAATAATACGGGCCGGATTGCTATCTTTTTACATTTAAAAGATTTTCCCGCAAATCGTTGTATCATTTGGTGCAAAATACAAGAAAATTCATTTTATATATATTATAGTATATTTTAGAGAATGGATCAATGGACAGAGAGACAGCCTGTGGGGTCATTGTTTTAAAATATGTATGTACTAACAGCGCCCAGCGATTTTTTAAGATATAATACAACGTGCGTCACTCAGTGAAGGTGCAGCTTTGATTTTTTTTATGAGAACATATACCAACATACACACAAAAGTTACCTCTTTGTGATATCAGAATAAGTAATAGCCGAAAGGATAATACGAGCAGTTGGAGCCTTTTGGTGAGCACCGATGCCCGCGAAACTCAGTACATCCGTAGGTTATGACGATCATGGTTAAACACTTGTATTATTAATTGAGTTTTTTTTTTGTTGGTGAGTTAAGCGTGCCCCCGTTGCTTCACTTTTGATGCTAACTTTACCTTCCCGTTCTGACCCACTTAGATGCATGGCAGCAATGTCCAATTAGAATGTAATATTGATATGTACTCTTTCACTATCAAAAATTAATAACAAAGTATTTAAAACATTATCATAATGTTCCACAAACTTGTAGAGATAAATAAAGCTTACACTGGAGCACTCAGTTCTGCGGGACAGGACGAACTAATTCAATTTAGGTAGATGAAAGACGCTTTCAAATGCGGCCGCACTATTATTTTATACTCGGCGTGGACTTTCAATTATAATACAAACAATGAAAAACTTTCCGCAAATCTATGTATTCAAATCCGTGGTGGATTCATTTGAATTTCCCAACGATGCGCCTTCGCTGTGTGGCTAAAATTTTGTTCCATCTCAGATTCATTTAAGTTTCTAGCCTTGAAGGTTGGTGGGAAGGATAAAGTACCTACCGTGTCGTCTGGCATTAAAGGCTAACGCTTCAACGAGCAGGTGTAGCGTGGGAAAAATTGCTGATGGAATACAATTACCAATGAATGGTCCTTATGGCAATAAATAATAAATAAAGAAAAAAAAAATATTTTAGAAGTATAACTTCTTGAAGCATGCCTGACTTGGGGAGTATGATTGTAAATGCGCGACGAGAGCGTTACGAAGACGATGCCAACGGAAGCTGAAAGAGCGATATAATTTTTTGATATTATTCTATTATATAGATCTAGCAAACGAGAAATTCAACCCCCTTTGTGACAGACGCTCATAGGCCGTCTTTCAATTTTCCTCCTCCAATGGGCCACTGGAAACTTATAAGTCACACAAAACGCAACAACGAAGCTGTCTCTTTGCGGAGGTATCATACCGACAGTCAAGAAGTTACTTTACGGTGGTATTATGCGAGCGAGAGGTACCTCCCCAGTGGGCCAGCCAAAGACGATTGTAATAGAGTATTGCTCCTCAAATGGTGCCACTTCATTATCTCGGATAAAAGACAATTATATGAACGACGATAATGTGGTGCGGGTCTTACAATTTGCTTGAGTTATTAGAGAAACTGCGGAGTGAAAATTTTAAAACACCTACCACAGGAAAGAAATGCGCCATGCTGCATAAGAGGATGTAGTGCCATATATAGTAACACTACACCCTCCTGTACAACGGAATTGGGCCGGCACGACCGGGGAGGTACCTCTCGCTCACATAATACCACCGTAAAGTAAGTTCTTATGTGTCGCGTTTGTTCATATTCGAGAGAAGCCCACCGGCTTCCTACGACTTTCTACCACCGCCCATTAGGGGGAGGAGAAAGGCTGACATCGCATCGAAATAGTGATTATGTGGATGGTCATGGGCGTCGGTAGTCGTGAAAAGGCTGAGATTTCTCGTTTGTCCCCCTGTTCTATAAAAAATAATCTGTCTCATCAATTCCAACGCACAGCCCTAGATGGGTAGCTTCGATGTGCTCTTATGGTTTCACTCGCATAAAAATTAAGTCACCACATGTAAAAAGTACTTCTCCAGATTGTTGTAAGACTGTATTTGTGCCATTTTTGATTGAAAGATTAATAAAGTTACACATTTATAACATTCGTAGGAAAGCCTTAGTCGCCCTACATAAGGTAAAGGCTCCTCATACCGCTGTAAATTGAAATATTTTGGCGATAATGTGAAATATTACTGCTGTAATTACTGACCTCGGTCGTTTCATATTTTTTGTAGTGTATCCAAGAATGTTTTCTTTTAGTTCTAACAATTTATTATTCTGATTTATTAGCAATATATTACTATTGAATTTTCTTTCGTTACGAATGCGACGTCAGCTGTTACTGAGATCCTGAATCCATTGTCGCGATATTGATTGATACATTACCAGACCTCGGTAATAGGAGTATTACCGAGTACTGAGAAACTTAATAAGAGGCTTCCTAAGTCTGTCGAGTTTCGTGTGGTTTGCCATCCGTTGGCTCAAGGGGACAGAACAACGCACCAAGAAATAAGTGGTAGTGGCATGCAGCATTACAGCGTAATCGGACCGGCACGACCGGGGAGGTACCTCTCGCTCAGACTCAGCTCAGAGCGATCGGCTCGTTTGCACTTTCCTTCCTAATAAATAAAGATTTGAATTTCCAATAATACCAGAGACAGTCTGTAGTGGTGAAAAAAATTGCTCAAATAAAGAATACCAAGCAATATTTGTATCCACACGTGAAAATCATATTGAGTAATACATCTCAAATGAAATTGCATTATCTTACTCCCGGGAGGACGGCACACGATCTCGCCACAGGATTCAATCAAGTGGAGATTCTGGTATTCTTGAAAAAATCTTATTCCATAAAATAATCGAATATGAATTATATAGTGCTCGATCTGTTGTAAATGTGTGCGGCATATTGTCAGGATTTAACTTCGATTCTATTTTATTGTGGTTTATAACAAAACATCCCTAAAAGGTTAACTACTGATATGAGGATTACGAGTAGAGACTCGTCGGGTATGCCTTTCAGTCGATTCTGCTCTCTAAGATAAAATCATCTAACTGGAGATATTTTATCTCGACCCGCTGGACTGACATGCAAGAGACTTCCTGTAGCCCGGATTCAGAACAATAATGTGACAGTACGTGAAAGCATATCTCACGTGGTGGTGGCAGTCTCGAGACACAGCAAGACATGCCTATACGGTACACGAGTCTATTAAAAATCATTAACTAGCCATGGAAATGGACTAGATTGGTAATATCGCAAACTTACTAATTAATTTAATAGAATTATAATAAATATGATGGACTAAGCCTAGTAGCTTCAAGTGACTAGGCAAGAATATCTAAACAAGCACAACGTAAGAGGTAACATAAAAATAAAACTTAATAATTTTTACACCTAAAGTTACTACTTAGTCACACTTTTTAGGAAGAGGAAGTGCCATGCTGCATAGGAGGATGTAGTGGCATGCATAGTGCACAACACTACATCCTCTTATGCAATGGAATTGGGCTGGCACGACCGGGTAGGTACCTCTCGTTCACATAACACCGCCATAAAGTGACATCTTCAGTGTCGCGTTTCGTGCCGTATGTGAGTAGCCAGGGGGGAGGCGGGAAGGATGGCCACGCATCGGTATAGTAATTTTGTGGATCTTCATGGACGTCGGTAGTTGTAAAAGGGCTGTAAAAAACACTTCGCCCAGTCTCCAAGATTTCGGTTTCTAATATATGTTATATGCATAACTTCTGATTTGCAGACTGTCCAGATTAATTTATTTGTGACTCAGTATATACTTGTAGAATGACAGTATATATTTATTCTTAAAAGCGGAACATTTTGCTACAGTGGGGGAGCGTGGAAAGGCAGATCTACCAAGTGCAACTTTACTTATTGTTGGCCTCGTTTGTTTATGAAAAATCAAAGAACAAAATATTGAGTCCAGCTGCATTTAAATTGCAAACGATATTACTATATAAATTGCTGTTTTTCTGCATATATAATGTAGCTGAACAGTAAATCAACAGTCAATAAATAAAAACAATCAACATAAATCGTTTATCCAAAAAATATTCCATTCTAATCTAATTTAAAAACCTATTATAAATTTAGTGGAATTTTCCCACTGGATCTGTATTTTGTTCACGTGCGTGGAAGATGAGAATTGTAAGAGACCTGTATGTCGCTGCGAGACCGAACCAGCCAATTTACAGTTAAGTCAACCTTTATTAAAAGTTGAAAAATCTTCGCTTGAACTCTAGCGTAGCTAAGGTACACTTTTTGCCGTAAGAGGTTGCATGTGTTTGTCGCTTCAATATTTGTGTCTAGCGAAAATGTTGAACGAGTCTCTAGTTTATACCTTTTAAAACCTAAAATCATGTATATTGTATTTTTTTATAAAACTACCTGTATAAATAGATATGAAACCATTTTTAGCATTCGGTATATTCTGGCCAAGATTATTATGTATTATGGTAGCGGGTTTTATATTTCCGCAACATAGCATTAGACGCTACCATCACAGCAAATGCTTATGATAGGATTATGTCTGTAAGAACTGCTAGTAATTTATACAATTATGTCTAGATCCTGTCTTGGCTGTGTGGGGGCGGCCTAAGAATACCCTCACCCTCAATCCAAGCCCAAGGTGACGTAAGCTTCGTAAAAGGGCACTAGTCTCTTAACAACAAAGAGGCTTCAGCAAGATGGCACGTTCTGTGGCTATCCCAGGACAAGGAAGTCCGGAGACAAGGCGAATACACCATAACTCTGCCATCGGGTCATCCATTCCACTAGAGGGAAGGCGACACTCCTTCACAAGGTGGCGAGGGATTCCTCGTGAATTAGTCCCTCGTAGGCAACATCGTCGAAATCTCAAGTGTGTCGGGTAGGGTGGTGTTGCCTCAAAGTGATACAAGTAAACGCACCAACCTCGACACATTTCGATGACGATGTGGCGGCAATTTATGAGGATGTCTCAAAGGCCTTACATAGCACCTGTAGAGCCCACTTAAATGTCGAAATCGCAGGGGGCAAATGCTCGTAAACTTCTTCGAGAAGGAGGGCATCTTCTTAATGAATTCCTATTTTAAGTAGAAGCCCCATAGGTAGTTAACATGGCAGAGCCCGGATACTATGACAAAAATGAGATTGACTTTATTATGACGGACCGAAAGCACATATATATTTAGGGATGTCTCCGTGATCAACAGATTTAAAACCGGAAGTGATCACCAATTAGTTAGGGGCTCTCTGAATATAGGCTTTCGACGCGAGCGTGTCCTATTACAGTACAGTGTGGTCGACACTCCGACCTAACTTCCGACTAACCGTGGTAGGTTCCGAAAAATTCCAACTGGAATTAGCAAAATAAAGGGTCGAAGGTTTTTGTAGAGTAGCTTCGAAGAAGTCATCTAAGAAAGGTTGGGTCTGATTCTGGGGTTACCGTTTCTTCTAATCCTGGGATCTTATCTAAGATCGAAGCTTCCTATAGCAAGTTGTATACGTCACTCGCTCTTCATCCAGATATCCCAAACAACGATCCACGTGCAAGCCTAACACGAAATTTGTCAAGCGATCTGCCGGACGTCAGTTTAAGTGAGATAAGTCTGGCTCTAGCGAAGCTTAAAGGGGGAAAAGCTCCGGTAAAGGACGAAATTACAGTCGAGCTGGTAGAGCTGGAGGCGAACCTGTATTAAGAGAGCTAAAAATATTTTTAATTTTGTCCTTCAGCGGGGCGTACCTCCCAAGTCGTGGCTTGGGAGTGAGGTTATTTTGTTTTTTAAGAAGGTGACAAATCACTGCTACAAAATTACAGACCAATTTCACTTCTTGGTCATATTTACAAGTTGTTCTCAAGAGTCTTGACGAATCGTCTCACCACAAAGCTTGACGAACTCCAGTCACCGGTGCAGGCTGGGTTTCGCAGAGGATTTAGTGCCATGGACGACATCTTCACTATAAGGCGAGTTGTACAAAAGACACATTAGTATAATCAGCCGCTGTGCCTTGCCTTTGTGGCCTATGAGAAAGCTTTTGACTCTGTCGAAACCTGGGCTGTTCTGCAAGTTTTACAACTACGTCAGGTCGATTGGCGATACGTCAAAGTACTGAGAGCATTGTATGACACTGATTTATGCCCGTTCTGATACCGGGAGGTCAAACAAAGCCAATTCAATTGCATCGAGGAGTGCGACAGGGGCATGTTATTTCCCCGAAACTGTTCACTAATGCTTTGTAAGATATCTTTAATTCTTTAACTGGGCAGAATGCGGCATAAATATTAATGGCGAGTACCTTTCTGATCTTCGCTTCGCCGATGATATTGTTGTGTTTGCCGAAACGTTAGGGAGCTTTCAGGAAAAGTTGAACAGCCTAAATTAATCCTCTCGTCGTATTGGCCTTGGGATGAACTTGGGCAAGACAAAGGTTATGTTCAACGAACACGTTTTCCCTAGGCCGGTTAACGTCGATGGTGCTATTCCCGAAGTCGTAGCCGAATACGTCCACCTCGGTCAACTATTGGAATTAGGTAGATATAACTTCGAAAAGGAAGCCGATAGAGGGATTCAAAAAAAAAGTGTTGGGCAGCATTTCGGAAGCTTCGTCACATTCCCACGTCGCCCATACCGCAGAACTGGAATACAAAAGTTCAACCAATGCGTTCTACCCGTGATAACCTACGGGGCTGAAATATGGCCTCTTCATTTAGGGCTATGTTGGGTGTTTCTCTGTCCGACAGAATTCGTAAAGGAGTCATAAGGCAGAGAACTAAAGTGTCCGATATCACGCGACGAATAGGCTCGCTTAAGTGGCAGTGGGCGGATCACACACTTAGAAGGACAGATGGCAGATAGGCCAGAATGGTTCTGGAGTGGAGGCCGCGTTTAGGTAACCGTTGGTCGACCGTTCACCAGGTGGATAGACGTTCTCCATGCAGTAGCCGGTCCGTGGATGCGAGTAGCAGGAGATCGGTCGTCTTGGCGTTCATCGAGAGAGGCCTACATCCTGCAGTGGCCGATAAGGGCTGATATTGATTAATGATGATGATGATGTCTAGATCGAGCTTCTGTAAAACGTTTATTAGTGATACACTTTTGAGGGCACAACCGTACCGCCGGCGGTTTGCACCTCTTCCTTAAATAATATCGCGAAACGTAGCTCCGTTTCATGTGGCCTATTTGGTTGTAGACATAGAGTGAAGATTGGCAACATACCTGTTTTTTAAGCCGACAAAATGCCGGATAGTGTAATTTATTAACGTATTAAGTTTACATCTTGCTGCCTCGAGGTATTATGTTTAGTTTTAGATTTGATTATGTTTACCACTAGGTCCCAAGCAGAGAGAAGTTTGTATGCGTTTTAATTTCAATAGCCTCACGGATCATCCCTGGAAGGTATCGATGTTCCCTAGTGACGTTTTGCGCTTTATCACATCTAATGTAATGGCAAGGGCCGACTTCAGGTTTCTCACAGACCGCAGATTTTGTAACTCAAAATTTACAACTCTTGACTTAATCGTAAAAGTAGTTTTATTGTAGTGAAATTTATATTACAGTATAGATACGCTTGCGGCCTGGATGTTAACATCAAAGAAAGCAAATCTTAAGATTTACCCAGGATCTCATCAATGCAGAGGAGTATAATTAAAAACACCTGAAAACGAAGACACAACTTTTCTATGGATCACAATCGATCCAAATTAACCGTATACTTTCAGTTATCTAGCGTGCCCACATGCGTACTATATGTCCTGCGCAGTTTTCTATTCTCAATAGAGATGGCAGTCATGGCTGAAACTAAGCTAGGACGACATTATTACTATAATACTTTCAGATAAAAATAATTATTGACTCTTCACGTTTTCAGCAACTTTAATTTGTAATCGACAAAGTAACCGTTCATCTTGGCGTTTCGATTCAGGGCACCGGTGATGTCTCTTATCTTATCTAACACCTCCCTCATTGTAAGGTTCGAGATTGTTCGCTTCTTCTCGCGCGGCAACAATTTGTATTCACTTTTCCGTCTCAATGCCCTTTCTACGTACATAGGCATGTCTGAAAAGTATATGCAACGTTAATATTAATTGATTTTATTATCGGAACTGCGATTTAATCGTTTCTTTAGAACACATGATTAAATTGTTTTCAAGAGAACAATAAACCAGCGCGCAGTATGAATGATAAAATATAAGTATTTAAACCGTGTGAAACAATAATCCGCCGAGCGTAATACCAGCGTAACGCTTCAACGCGCTTACGTCTCGTACACGCCTTTTGCTTCAGAATAATGTTCGGCCTTATAGAGTAAGCACCAGCTCCATATCAGAGTATATTATATAATAATAATGTATTTCAAAACTAGTTGTACCGGTTTTTTTTTATTTTGTGCACAAGCCGATATACGTTGGATGCGAGTGACAGGAGATAGACGTTTTGGTCGCCAAGAAAAGATTCTTTGAACATGAAAAAGTCGTTCCTCTGTTACTGTGTTGTTTGTGGTCAATATAAGACAAGAAGTGATTGACAATAACAGTTATGGTGAAGTTGTTGTTGATGTGCTGTTTGCTGAGAAATTAGAAATATCCTCCGTAAAGTTATGTGCGACGCTACTTTAATTGATTATAATTAATTATAATCATTGATTCTATTTAATTTTCCCTACGCAATATAATTATAATGGTCCACGTTTATTGATCGTTTATTTTATAGCAAGTACGTAATTTGACTACCATATATTTCAAATAGAACGACTAATGAAAACTGTTATCGCAAGCTCCATTGCATGTGTGAACATTAATCTCCTGTTCCAAGAATACGGGCTCTATGAACCAATAAAGGGAGCCTCAAAAGCAGGAAAAGTTACAATTTTAGAAAATAAGATACAATGTTGTATAACTATTAGCTTACCTCGCGACATCGAGTACTCATATTGAGAAACAACAAGCCCGATCACGAGCGTCACTCCGACGATCGCAACAAACATCCTTACACTTCCGACTGCTGTTCGCTCTCAGTCTTTTGTTTTACAAACACTTAACTGCACAGTGTAACGAATTAGTAGACTCATCAGATATTATTTATTTAAATTTTGAGTTGTATAAGTAAAGAGGCACTGTGATTTGGGTCAGCTCCGGCACGTAACAAAGAGATGAGAAAGAACAAAAATATTGTTTTATACATTTAAGGTGTATAACACCTTAATATTATTCATAACTTAATCTTATCTTCATAATATTATAAATTAAGTTTCAATGGATTGTCTGTTAGTCAATCACGTGAAAACTATAAACAAAGTGTCATTAAACTTGGCAGTGTTATAGTTTCTGTACTAGAAAGACATACTCATATAAGCTACAGAAATACTAGCTCGTGGTTTTATCAGTCTACGCGGATGAAGACAGTGAGTGACCAGTGACAGCTAGAGCGGGTATAAAATATATATCATGAGTGCCTTTATATAATAATGTACCAACTAATGGGTCGCCAGCTAAACTTCAGTACGAGATAGTGCCATGCTGCATTGCAGTCGAATTGAGCACGGCCAGGGAGGTACTTACAGGTCACACGGTACTATCATAAAGTGATAGCAATACTGTCAAATTTTGTGTAGCCCATTGGAGGGGAGGAAGAAGGGAGGGAACGCATTTGCAGAATAATCATACGGATGTCTGCGGGCGTCGCTAGTCGTCAATCTTTCGAGCGTTTAATATTGACTAGATGGCAGTAATTTAGAAGTCTGTAAAGTAATTAAAGTTGACAGTTGTTTGCGGGTATCTGTTTTTTTTTTTTTTAAGTTTTACTTCCTGCACATCTTTTCCACACATCTACAGTAGGAGCTTGTCAAAATAAAACTATAACAGATTTGTATGTTCAGCCATCGTCCTCCATCACTGGGACAAACAAGCACATGCTATTAATGTAAAGGATTACTCAATAGTTTACTCTGTAAATGACTGGTTTGTTATCAAATACTAATAAATCTATTTAAATTCGCCCGTGACAATTAGCACGCGCTTACTCTGATTTTTTATCAAAAAGTATGCAAAAGGAATTAACTCCTTAAGTTGAATTAAATGAAAGTATAAAATTAAAAAGTCCACAAATATATTTATAACATTATCGACTCTAATTTCCTATTAAGTTATGCTATTAATATAAAGCTTTACTCAATAATTTACTCTGTAAAATTTTTGTTTGTTACCAAATTCTAATAAACATATTTAAATTGGACCGTGACAATTAGCACGGTTTTATTCAGATTTTTTACCAAAAGTATGCAAAAGGAATTAACTTGCGAAGTTCAATTAAGTGAAAGTATAAAATTAAAAAGTCAACAAATATACTTATAATATTAACGATCCTAATTTCCTATTAAGTTATGTTTGAACAAAACGTAATATAAAAATAAAATCTTGGATTTCATCATGACGCCACGTAAATATAATAAGAAAACTACATTTCTCCTCAGAAATATGTACACGCCGTGGATATAATTTACAAGAGGCTACCTTACAATTATGACCCATCAACTACAAGAAGAAAAAAATTACACCATATATAATAATGTTTCATTATTTTCAACCATTGCAATTAATAATATATAATAATAACATAAATGCACTAATCATTATCATCATTAGCTGGACGGCGTCCACTGCTGGACATGGGCCTCCCCCCACAGAGCGCCACATGACTAATCACATCACGTTTACTTAAGTCTATACTTTTTACCTTAAGAACTTGTCTTATAGGTTCTAGAAAATATATTTAAGGAATGAAATAGTTTTGTGATTTTTATTGCATACATATCTTATGTATCAAACATATATGTGAACATATACATTTAAGTCCTTGGCGAGATTTATATCCACAACCGTAGGGTTAACTTGTGTCATATGACCGATGCTGATGCCTATGCCTCTAGCCCTATTATTTATCAATTTAGTATTGAAGAATGTTAGTGAATCTATCACAATATATCTATGCTCTCTGCCTCTGTTTCTAACAATGGAAAATAAAAAGGAATTCCTGGCCATATTCTATTACTACATTTAACAATACACGACAAATTATTTGCCTGTGGCTATTTTTCGTTTCAACAGATTTTGTTTATTGCACGATAAAGTAAAAATATAATGTAGATATGAAAAAAATTATTAGTTCAATATACAATATTTATATAATACGTTTATACTATTCTAATTATATTTTTTATTCCTATATTTATTTATTCAAGTAGTTTTCGAAAATACTAGGTATGTATAATATATACATAAGTAGTGTACTATTCGGATTCTGAAATTTAGGGAAGCATTAAGTAGCGCTGCTTATGAGGTTGTCCATCTAGGCATAGGTTTTTGGGGCGACATCATAACTGACACTTGCCGGCAGTGTCCTGTGAACAAGAGATAACCTGGTCGTGCAGGCCTAACCCGCTGTTTCTGAATGGTGCCTTATTGTATTTTTAGGGATACAATTGTATAAGTATTATTGAAGTAGCGAGTGTATAAAGACCTAAGGTTAGGTGGTACGTTGTAAGGATCTACGGATATGTGTATCAACGCTAAAAATAAGTCAATTGTTTAGTTTTATATTTGTTTTCTTTGTAATATGAAAATATATTCCGGGAACACAAATTAATTGCGAATAAAACGCTTTTTCATAAAATATTTTAAGTAATGAAGTGTGACAACACTTTTTCGCGTCGGCCGTACATAACTCTTCAGTTTCTCCTATGCCGCGCATCCTCTGCCTACACAACACTTCTTTCTTTCACATCTCTTTTGGCCATAAGTGTATGCGGGTATCAAAGCTTTCCGAGCTAATATGAAACGCGATGTAGCTAAATAATAGGCGTGTTTCAAAATTACATTTATAATATAAAAGCATAAACACTAACTTATCAATATTTTATTATCGATCTCCAAGATGAGTAAAGTTTTATTCAATTATTCTTTAATGTTACTGCTAAATTCGTCTAAATTCGCTGAACAAAAGGTGAGTGTCATTTTATCGATATTAATTAATTCTGATAAGTTTTAGTATGTTAAAAATTTAGCGAACATTTCACCGTTTCCTTGATAAATCAGAAAACTTTTACTATCAAATCATTAGAATATATAGTTAATTATTTGTATGATTTGTAAAAAGCTATATATAGACATAAATCAGATATATATATACCCATAGTTCACAACAATTTTATTATTATATTTACACATTCATAAATTTAGTTTGTAGTCTCTGTTGTTTCGGTAGTCTATATAATTTACAATGTACTTACAACAAGCAAAGGTTCAAGATAGAATATGTATTCCAGACAAATTAAATCTTAAGGTACAAGAATTAGGGTCGCTATTTTGTTGACACATGTGCAGTTCTTATGACATACTTCGACACAAGTATGTACCGGAAGGCATAAAACTCCTTGAACACTAACGTTTTGTATTTGTATTCTTATGTTTTGTAAATTGAAGATAACACTTTGTAACTACAACATAGTACTGCACTGCAGAAGAATCGAGCAGGCATCGCATTCTCTCGCTCCTAACAGCATCGTAAAATGACGGTTGTGTTTTGGGCTTTGGTGTTTTGTGTGGTCTGTAAGAGTACGGATGCCCCAAGGGTAGTTTTGTATAAGGGAAGCTAAGGTGCTGCATGAGATTGACTCGATCAGATTGCGCTACTTGAAGGATAGGTAAGATCAAGAAGTTGACGTATAGACAACCCACGGCAATAGTACCCTATAAACCAAGAAAAGAAAACCACCCAACATGGCAGAGTATTGAGTATCCGTATTAGTATACAATACGACCATTATGATCTACTCGTTGTACGGATATTTTAATACACGGAATGTCTTGTCCATAATAAGTGATAAAATGTAAATTGTACATAATAATAGGTTAATAGGCATGAAGGTACTTTTTTTCTTTTCTTTTTAAATTGTTAGTTACAAATAAGTTCTGCGTTCTCTATAATTTATATTGATACCACATTGATTAACAACATTTTAATCAATGCGCTGCAGGTGGTTGCTGCTATGAAAGTATTAACCAACATAGAATTGAAAAGCTAAAACTTGCTTAAAGTATATTTTAATATATCCAGTGACACTTGTGCCATCAAGACAAATCTAAGGATGTTTTATCCGAGCCTGTTATCGATAGCCAGATAAAAATCAGTCCTCTCCACCATGGTTCAAACTCTGTTGTAACGGTGGGGCTCAGTAACCAATTGAACGGAGGGGGCTGCTCTTTGTACGCCTCTTATAGTAAGCGAGGACAGGAGGGCAACAGGTGGAGGCGCTTTGGCGCACAGGGCAGGATGTGAGAATGGAAACTTCACTTCCAAATATGGCGGGGTTGTCCTGTGGGGCGGGGCAGCATTTATGTGCGCTAGCGTATGTGGGATGTATGTGAGAGTCGTCGGTCCCATAAGAGACTGGCTAGCCGTTGAGTCTGTCTGTTTCGCCTCAACAAAGGCGGCAACACATGTCACTGGAACCCACCCAGGGCAGGTGAACGCGCATACATTCCCCGCGTTAACAAAAAGACGGTAATAACTATTGAAAACATGTTTGAAGTAAAACTTTTTTACGCATTCTAGACTTCGGAAGTAAGCTGGCGAATACGTGACAAGATCGTTACGAAAACGAGGTCAACGGAAGTAGAGAGAGACATAGTGACGATAGGAAGAGAGAGAGAGAGAGAGGGTGAGAGAAACGGAGATAGCCAGTGCATGAAATAAAATTAAGTTAGTATTATGTTCTAATTCAATCAAGTGGTCGAAAACACACCCGTATTTTGTATACCTATTGCCGTAAATATCTAAACAAATACAATTTTTCTTTAACTAAACTGACCCACTCTAAGAGAGTGGGTTAGTTTAGTTCACAAATGTATAAGAATTAAAAACTTAAAAAGCTTATTCGAAGTGTTTTCCATTGGCTGCAATACAATCGCTTATACGTTGAGGCCAGTTATCAATAGCAAATGCACCCACACTTTCCATGTTGAAATTCTTCACTATCAAACGTATGGATTCTTTTAGGGGCTCGAAATTATCATGGCGTTTAGAGCAAGCTGTACTGTCTGAAACTGCTCATAAATGGATTGAGGTAGGGTAGTCCGTACCTCAATCCACCGATCGGAGCTGAGGACTACCCTTCACCTAGTGATGAAGGGTAGTCCTCAGCTCCGATCTAGTCCGGAACGTTCCTTTTAACAAAGATTGGGCGAATCGAGATTTATGTTCTGGTCCGAGTCTTGGAAGGAAGACCATACTTGGTCATTGAACATGGTGTTATCAAGGGGCATTACTCAAAAAGGCTTTTCTGAAAATTTTTATCTTGATGCACTTGTTCCGATGTTTCGGCACCTTTTTCACAAAAATATAGCTCAGTCACTCCTTCATAGCTAATACCCCACAAAACCATTACAGTCGGATAATGTCCATGTTACACTTTGTCGGTTAATTGGGAAACTTCCCGAGAGAGAGTATAAGTACTTACTGTCAATTTGTTTGTTAAAAGTTCGCTCAATTGTAAAAAAAATCTCATCCGAAAACAATTTTTTTCCGTGATCACCCTCCTTTATGGACCGCTTCAGTACTTATTTCGATTTTTCTGTCCGTGATGTGGAAAGCCACACTGGTAAAGACCAGTAGGTTGAGATCTAGATCGTTTAGGAGTGCAACTCTAAATTCCAAAGCTAAAGCTGCAGCAAAGAAACTAGGTATTTTTTCGAAGGTGGGGTTTTAGTTTACCTTGGAACAGGTTCTTATACTTTATAAGGTACAAGCCCGGTCGTATGTAGAGTACGTAGAGCCTGTGGCACGGCACTACCATGTTGCTAACAGCTTTAGATTCAATTGAGCGTCAAGCCAAAGGGCTCCAAGACGATGCCAAGCTGGTGAACACCAAAGCTGGCCCACCGATGTGAAGTTGCAAGCCTGGCCGTATTCTACAGAGGGCATCACATGCGCGAATAAATTATACGTACTAATCCCTCCATCAACATTTTACCATAGGACGACTAGTGACACGGCGAATCGTCACCCCTTTATGGTAGAAATTCCACCCTTACAAACACAGAGACACAGATTCTCATTCATAATCCATACTTCTATAAAGTAACATTACCTGCCAGCTTCAGTTTTTCCTTCAAATTATAATCCAAGCGTGCTGAAGTCAAGAGTGAATACATATAGCTCGAACAGTGTGCTACATCTTTGACCGTAAAATAACTCGCCATCAAATGAGATTGCCGTCAAACGCAGGTCCCGTTTACAACTAAAAAAAATACCATCCTATTAATTTTTAATTCATCAGTTAAAAAATGACCTGTGCGTCTCTTATAGGCTACAAGTCCTAAAATATCTCTTAAATACTCGATATAGTACCGGGTGCTATCTTTACTTCCCCAGATGAAGCCTTTAGCTTTTGAGCAGGATTCTTCGAGTAGTTTCCCTTACTTACTTACATTTTTCGCACGAACAGTACTTGGACGGCCATATCTTTCTCTGTCGCAAGCAGAGGAACATCTCATTGCACCCGGTATATAAACATTTGACTAATACAAAGTGTATGGAGAGTTTTAAAAATTGCACTGGGCTCCACACTTACTTTGTGTGATACAATCACAGTGATCTTGTTCTCACTCACTCACCTCACTCCATTTTAAATATTGTACAATGTACTGGCGCCAAAATTAGAAAACACGATGAACATTCGTATAAAAATGACAGATTCCAAATACAACTGTAATATTTTTTTATTTCTAATTTTGAGAGTATTTATGGCCAGACTAAATATATTTTTTATATATTTCTGAAAAAGACTGTACGCTTTTTAAGATGCTTTGTCTCTTAGTATATTACTTCTGAAGAAGCCGACGAAGGTTCTACCACTTGTAATTTTTAATATATCATTTCCCTTGTAAGTGTGGATGCGGAATGAATGACGAGTGATATTTTAAAGTCAACTGACTGGTAAGAGTAATGATGCATTTTAGTTGCAGTTGACTCGTCGGAATTTCCCATAAATCAAGGTAACAACGTATTAGCAAAGTTCTAACACGATCGATGGTCAGATGCTAGAAACAGCTGCAGACAAGTACATTCCTCTTGGCTCCAAATATATACCAAACGCCAACATATAAAACATTCGGAATAATAATTTACATAGATATATTAAAGTAATTATAATTAGGGATTTTTATGATAGGCGATCAAGATATAATTACGAACTACGTGCGGTTGATTATTTATTCATTTTAAATTGAGAAGTATTTATCCACATTTAAAAAAGCAAATCTAGTCCAAAGTTATAGAAAAAATAATGAAATAATGGTGTAATAAGATTTTTTTATACATCATTCTAATAATAAACTATAGTTACTAATAGTGGTCATTTCTAATTTACAAAAAAACAAAGGGAGATTGTGCCTTAAAAATATTATTTTATGCAACGCTCAGATTTAATGTGCGTGTGTGAAAACTTGTACCTATGAGTACTTTATGGAGCAGATCCTCAAAAATACCTTGATAACTGTAACTATTAAATTTCATAAGGTTTACACATTAAACCTATTGCTCAACTGTTCCTGTAATACCTAAAACGTTTCTTTTACTATAAGTGAGACAGAGCCACATCGCGGGATTATTCATAAATATTTATGTTAGTACAAAACTTATTGGCTGTATCAATTATTAACACCTGTGAAGCGGTATTCTTGAAAATAGTTTCGAGTGTTACACTTTATTTCTGTTTCAATGTAAAACCATAAATGGTCAGCAGTGTTCAAAGTACTCTATTGGTGTTATATACTTTCGAATCGAAATCGAGTGCGGCCGTCGGCTATACTCATTGAATTATTTTTAATATTAGCCGACCGAAAGTATGCGTCATCTTGAACTTGCTCAACGATTGAAAATAATATGGATCAAATAGGAGCGAAGCAAGCAAGGCGCTTGTAAGTTGGTAAAGTTGGAGGCGCACAAGTTCAGGGGCGATGAATCAATGCGACAGTTGACGAGTTTAATTCTGTGTTGATTTATGCGAGGTAATTAGCACGGTCAGCATGGAAATTGAATTAGCCACCGCGACTTACGTATTAATCATTATAGGAAACGCGTAAACCTTTTATTACTTACTTTGACAGTCATTACACTTAAGATTTATTTTCATGAAATAGGTGTAATATGATTCATGATTTTTATATTAATTATGTATATATTAAATGTGTACATAATAAATCTAAAAAACAATATTTTAGATTAATTATGTATATACCTAGTCTTGCCATAAATATTGTAACAAAGAAAAAAATATTCACAAATAACATTTATTGCTTTTACAGTGACTCATTTTAAAACACAAATATAAGACAATAAAAATTTAAAACGCTTGTTTGTAGTGGTCTCTATTGGCTAAAATACAGTCCCTTAAAGGTTGAAGCCAGTTATCAATAGAAGCACGCACTCTTTCCATGGGAAAATTCTTCAATGCCAATCGTATGGATTGTTTTAGGGACTCCAAATTACCATGGCGTTTAGGGCGAGCTGTTCTCTCAGAACCTGACCATAAATCATATTCCAGCGGCTTGAGATCGGGACCAGACGACGATCAGTCTTCCGCTCTGACGAAGTCCGAGACGTTCGCTTCCAACCAAGACTGCGTGAATCGAGCTTTATGACTCAGCGCAGAGTCTTACTGGATGGACCACACTTGGCTATTGAACATGGTGTTATTAATGGACTGAACTACCTTCTCTAGAATCTTGTTCAAGAATGTTATCTCGTGCTAATATATTTTGTACCTTTTTCACAAAAATATGGCTCAGTCACTTCTTCATAGCTAACACCCCACCAAACCATCACTAAAGTCGGATAAAGTCCACGTTACACACATACTATATACTATACTATCTCATCTTGTTGTTATAATGCTTTTGTAGTCTTTATATAAAGATAAATAAAATTAATTTATTAAATTATATAAAGATTAAGTAAAGACCAATTATAAACTTGACTCCAAATCCCTTAGCGAATGGATAATAAAACTTTAGAATTTTTCATTATATTCTATGGTTAACATTTTACTGAATTGAAAAAAAATCTCTCCCGTAAACAATTTTTTTCTGTGACCTCTGTTTGCGAACCGTTTCGTTAGTTGTTTCGATTCTACCAGCCTATTCATCTTAAATTTATCAGTTAAGAAATGACCAGTGCTCTCTTTTGGGCTACTCTTATGGGCTGAACGTCCTAAATTATCTCTGAAAATACGCGATATGGTTCTGATAAAGTATTTTGCTTTCCTGTCCGATTACTTGAAATCCTTTCCCTTACTGCTTTTCACACCCTTTCAATACAAATGATACGTGGACGGCCAGATATTTCTCTGTTATAAACAGAAGAAGTTTAATTGTACCTATTAATACCCGGGGTAAGAAAAGGTGCAGAAACATTAGACTAACACCAAGTGTATGTAGTTTTAAAAACGGCATTTGGCTCCATAAGTACTTTGTGTAGTGCAATCACAGCGATTCGATTCTCTTTATCGCCCCACTTCATTTAGGTTCGCAAAACATTGTACGATGCATTGGCGTAAACAATTAGAATATACAATGTACAATTACATAAAAATGTCAGATTCCAAATTCAAGTGCAATATTTTTTATTATTACTTGTAACAGTATTTATGGCCAGACTAAGAACAAAGCAAATTAACATAAGGAAATTAAATTAGTATTTACAACGAGAAGAAATAATTTAATTCCCCTTTATTAATTTAGTCATACCCTAAAAATAAGGTACGTAATATTTCGAAGTCCGCAGTATACAAATACATTGTTAAACCCAAAAAAAACGTGGGTGTATAAAATAATTTACAAGCTTGTCGAGAGTCATCGCGTCAGGGCAGTATTTATCACGGGGTGAATAGGCCGAGGGGCTGTAACATATTGCTCGCGTCTCGCTTTGTTAAATAACTCAAGATTTGGGGAGAGGGATTGGCTTTTTGTTAGCTCTTGGTATATTTCCGATGTTTTGCTCGTAGTTTTGTTTTTGTTCAGGAATACTTTGTGTACATTCTTATGCCAGTTTCTATTATTATTATCAAGCTAATTACTAAAGATAAAAGCAATATGAAATACCAAGTTTATAGCTCAGGAGGTCAAACGAGCAGTCGAAACCATTAAGTGACCCATCCGCCCAGTGTGTAACAACGAAACAAAGCTTCACACAAACCGCGTGAAAAAAGATAGTATTTTTTTCTGTATACAGCAGTATTTACAAAATATCATCAACGTATTATTTTCTAAACACCATCACTCAGGAAATGCAAAAAATGCAATAGCCTACAGCCAGCTTACGCTGGTGAAGCCTGGGAGTTGCTCTCTCGGTCCCCACCATGGTTCAAGCCTTGTCGTGGTGGTGGGGCTCAGTAGCCTGGGGTGAACCCAGGCGAAGCCAATTAAACCGAGAGGGGTGTTCTTTTCCTCCCTCTTACAAGAAGAGGGGGCTAAAAAGGGGTGTAGGATTGCTCTCTGTACTTGTAAGAGGAGGGGAGAAAAGGGCAATAGGAGGAGGCATTTTCGCGGAATTAGTACGGAACAACCCCATCTGTGGAGGTGGAGTCTGTCCCTTAGAGGCTGACCGCGAGCTCCACGCACCACTGGCCAGGGAAGGCGCGTAAATGCGTTTCCCCGCGTCTATAAAAAGAGGTACTCTTGGTCACTCCGACCTAATTCCGCTGTAGTCAACTAATTGTACATTTACTATAGTATTTGTATTAATGTCAATTGATAAATAAAGTGAATTATAGAAAATTCTTTCATAACTCGCCTCTGTGGTGTAATGGTGCTGGTGTCACCCGTTAAGACCATTAGCCGCGTGGGGTCCTGGGTTCGATCCCCAGCTCGGGCAACTGTTATTAAATGTTTGTCAGATTATTCTGAGCACGCATTACACTGTCCGGAATTGGAATGTGCCCGACGTGGCCGTAGGTTTGCCACCTATGATATCATGGGCCTCAGTACGTTGGCTAATCGTGGGTGTTCTAGTATTTTTACTGTACTAACTAGTTGTGGATGTACTAGCACACTTCAGCCTACCTCTTCAGGGATAATAGGCGTGAAGGTACTTTTTTTTCTTTCAAAAGCGTGTACTTGTACTTTCTAGAGTAAACTCTGGACTTGACCTATATATACCTGCCTTGATGGAACCTTATCCAGCCGACTGATTTCATATAACGATAAAAGGTTGGATCATTTGAAAACATGATTGTTAATATATCGGACATCTGGTTCCTGTCAATACATCACAAGTCCAAGATGAAAATACACTTAAAGAATTTAAACTCTTTGATTTTGAGTCTTCGTGACGGTGTGACGGAATGTCGAGAGTCACTTCTTCTGGACCAATTATAAAAGACGCATTTGTCCTCGATTATCCTGCGTTTGGCGTATTCGATGGTACGTCTTGTGACATAACGTAACGCGTTTATGCGATTATGTCTGGCATTTTGTCAAAGTAACCATACGAGAGCGAATATAGTACCAATATAGACCTTGTCCTAGATAATATGTTACAGACATTATTATTCCTAAATAAAACATTATGTTTTATTAAACTTAAGACTTGGCGACCGGCTGGCTCAAGACGTGCCGTAGCGGTTAGCCCGCGTGTTACGGCAGAGGTCACGAGCTCGAGTCCCGCCTGGGACGTGGTTCAAACGTAATACATGTTTGTCTAGGATTAAAATTTAATGATAAGTCCACAAATACTGTATCTCAAATTCCTATATATCCTATATATATATATATATATATATATATATATATATATGTACAGAAAGTCAAGTCAATACAGGCGTACCATGAAATATAACATTCGATATTGTAGACATAAAAACTGTCCTTTCTTGTACGTGCGGTCATCAATCAAGCCGTTCAAAACTAAGAAAGATATCAAAATGTAGTTACCATTGTCCCCCGGTTGATAAAATATGAGCCGTGACATTGACAAATCGGATCTCGGGCCGGCAATAAGTAATGACATTGGTACAGGTATTTTAGCTTCCCATAGTAGGGGACAGTGGTTCTAAAGCTTTTTTCCAGTGTTAAAAACTCAAAAATAAGTCATACAAATATATGTCAAATTAGAAAACAAATTTGAAATGCATCAGATATATTGAATCATATTCACTTTGAAATATTCCGTTATATCTTTTATGAAATAATTACAGGCTATGCTAATGAAAGCGTGTTGAATGAAGAAATGTCACTAATACTACCTATTTACTACGTTTGTTACTCATTCGCGAAAACGTGACTGAACAAATAGTGTTGAAATTTTGCACAGATATAGAATACGTTCTGGATTAACATATAATACTTTCACCAGGAAAATCAAGATTTTCTCTAGGGATAGATTAAGGTGGTTGAAATCGTGGGGCAGAGCGTTTATGTATGTAATTTATTTTTATATTTCTTGTGGCGAGAGGCTGAACAGTGGGATTAAGTCTGTCAAGTGGTGCCATACCCATTAATAAGTGACTGCGGGTGCCCTATATATATATATTTTTTTTTGGTGACGAAGGGGAAAGCATTTACGCATGGTATCTGGGGACCCAGGTAGGCTCATGGACTCGGCCCATGGGGTAGAATACCAACTAAACCCCACGGGAGCCTTCAGTCGCAATTAATGGAGGGTTCCGGATCTGCAGGTAACAGGACCCTTCCAGCGACAGGCTGGCGAAGGCCAGACTTTACCTCTTCGGGCGCTGCCGGCTCCTCTATGACCAGTCTCCATGACGTCGCGTCAAGATGTTGTGGACCGGGTTCCCATTACGGCCCGATACGAAACACATGGGCACTAATGAAGGCGCTGCAGATAGCGCCGTAACCCCCTTGGCCGTCGGCGTCATCGGGAAAGAGAGGAGGCCGCGTCGGCAGCCTCCTCTCTCACCCGCTCGTCGGCTTCCTGCTGGGGTAGGACGGTCTCGCAGAAGGAAGCCATCGTCTGGTAGGACTCGTCGCTGCCAAGCATCGATACGATGATGCCCGATTATGGCAAGTCACCTCCGACAACTGATATCAGTTCGTGACGCAGCACCCCTCATCTCGGGCACACCTCGAGGGTGTGCTGGGCTGATTCCACCAACGCGTCACAGAGTACACAAATATAAGAAGAGGGGACCAAAGATCAACAGAAGGAGGTGTTTTTGCTCATGGGACTAGGGGCGACGATGGGAACCTTACCCCTGTCACAAAGTCAGTGGGGTTGACCTGTAGTGTAAGTGTAGGCAAGCCCATCTGTTTCCCCGCATCAACAAAAAAAAGGTATATGGGCCTGAGAGCATCCGTGAAATTTTATTGTAACTAATAATAGTAACTAATAATGTAAATTAATTAACTAATTTGTTCACAAAGCACCAGGGTGTTAGGGTGTGTTGATGTTACCTAGATATTTTTCTCTCATTAAACAAAACCTTTTCTTAAGTTTGACAGTCGGAATCGGGCGAGTAATCGGAGCCTCTTGACGTCTAGAGACATCCATATACATCGGTATCATTGTTGTAATGGAGGTGGGTTGTCCTCCGTTCGTCCTCCCCTCCCATAGGCCACTAGCAACACACAAATGACGAAACGCGACCTCATAACTGTCATTTTACGGCGGTGCTATGTGAGTGAGAGCGCCCTCCCTGGTGGTGCTAGCAAAATTCGGACGCAATATAGCATGGCACTACCTCTTAAGAATTAAAATTAAATTATTGTTCAACAGGCATGCTTTATTAGTGATTCTGCGGGCTCAACGTTGATTAGTCATAATCAGTTTCGCATATGAATATCCGGCTGTTTCATGCATACACGATTAACTGAATCGTCGCTTAATTAAGCGAGGGAATTTGAGATGTTTACTAGATCCGTAATAGGAAACACGAAAGTCTGTTCACCTAAGAAATAATTCAGAGCAATACAGTGAGCATTGTTATATTTTGCATGAGGCAGAGCCACTACTAGATTGCATTAAAGCAAGGTCCGAGGACTGGCATTGTACTTATTCTGGTGATAAATACAATAAAAAATAAAAAATATGTTACATTTGAATTTGGAATCAGTCACTTTTGTACGATTGTACATCGCGTTCCCTCATTTTGACGCTAATACAATGTACAACACTTAGCGATATTAAAATGGATTGAGATGGCAAATAGAACAGATTGGCTGTGATTGCACTACACAAAGCAAAGTAGGTGTGTAGCCAAATCCAATTTTTAAAACACTCCATACACTTGGTATTTGTAAAATGTTTGTGTGCCGGGCTATTAAGAGATACAATGAGATTTCCACTATTCCTCTGTTTGTGGCAGGGATAGATCGGGCCGTCCACGTTGTGTTTGTACGAAAAAGGCGGTCAAAGCAGTAAGGGAATTATTCTAAGAAATCCTGTCCGAAAACCAAATATTTTATCTCGGGAAATAAAAATTGCACCTAGAAACCAAGTCACGTAATTTTAGAGAAAACTTAGGACTTGCAGCCTATAAGAGACGCAGTGGTTATTCCTTAACTAATGAATTAAGGATGAATAAGGTGGTAAAGTCGAAACTACTACTGAAGCGATAAGTACACCCAGAGCCATCTTGACCTTAATCTGTTGGATTATGATCCTGGGTGGGGGGTCCAGTGGGGTGTGGCACTCGCGGCACATGATACTGCCGAATACCCACAAAAATCACCGCGAGTGCAATCAGTGTTGCCCTTGGTGAGGCCTCGGGACAACAAATCATCAGGGCACCTCGACGGCTTTTCAGTCCACTAAGGGACCAAATCTACCTCCACAGATGGGGCTGACCCGCACTACCCCACCGACTTTGGGACAGTGCCATGGGGTGAGGTTCCCATCATCGTCCCTTACACTGTACACGATAGCGTCTCATCCTGTTGTTCTTTTTGTCCCCTCTTCTTATAAGAGGGTTACCGGGAGCGATTCCTCCTCCTGAACTTTAGCCCCTTTTCTTATAGGAGGGCTCATAGATCCCCCTCGGTTCAATTGGATTGGCCTGGGTTCACCCCAGGTCACTGAGCCCCACCGCCACGACAAGGCTTGAACCATGGTGGGGTACATAATTTGGAGTACCCAAAATAATCGATGCGATGGCAGTGAAGAATGTCTCAAAGTAAGGAGCGCGTGCTTGTATTGATAACTGGCCTCAAAGTAAGGAGCGCGTGCTTGTATTGATAACTGGCCTCAAAGTTTAGAGCACTGTGTTGTAGCCAACGGAGAACACTTCCAAAAAGGTTTTTATAAATTTAATTGTTTTATATTTGGACATTAAACTTACACATTGTAAAAATAATAAATATTATTTGGAATTAAAAAATATATATTTTTACTTTGTTGCAATATTTATTGATAAGACTATGTATATTTTTCCCAAGCAACGCCGGCGAATTCTTCTTCAAACTGATCTTTGACCTGACCAGAATGTAGAACGCAAAGACTAATAGGCAAGGTGGGCAGGACGTGCGTATGGGAAAAGGGGCTAGTTTCTAATAGACAATAGGTAATCGGTACCTACCTACACATGTCACGACTATCACCGGATTGAAAACATACAATAATCAGTAGTTACAAGTGGTAATTAAAACAGACAAACCCGAACTTGTGTAGATACATAAAAATTTGCAAAGATCACAAAAAGGTAAATAATTAAATACATTTCCGAATTAATGTTGGATCCAGACCCATATCGGCGTGGTCCGGGGTAATTCGGTAAAAGAAATTGCAGCCATCCGTCAATGTCTTATTGATCTGCGTTGATATTGACTGTTGCCGCTGGTTTTAAAAGCTTTGTACAAGAAATTGTATTGTTTCACTTTTGGGTGGTGCTCTAAAAAGTCTATCAATTCGGAAGGATATTTTTTTGTGGGACACAATACTATCTTTTCCGATTGAGACTCACGATATTCTTATTTAATTTATTATGCCTCGGGATCAACTTGCAGCGTTTTTGTGGTACATCCAACCTGACGTAACACGTCTCGTAAGTATAACATTAATTTGATAAAAATACCGAAGAATCATTTATGTCTATGGTAATACATAGTAAGTGTATTCGTGTTGGCTAAGCGGGAATGGTGTTGATGTTTTATTGTAAGGAAAATGGTGTATAGTAATGGGAAAAGAGGTCAACTGTGTATCATACAAAAGCCAAGACTACGTTGGGTACACTAAGCAGAATCAATTGAAATAGTTATTTTTAATTACACTATATTTTGTCCCTAAAATCGATACATCATCAATATATTATTATAGCAGTATTACGATGACTACTGATAGATACAACTAGTTAAATCAATTATAAAGGGCAAGTATCATCTATAAAAACCCAATAAATGTTCCCGAACCGATCTCTATAAAAAGAAAACTCCGCAAAAACACGTACTTCAATACGCAAGGCTCTTTAGACAATTAATTGATCCTAATTTTACAATATTTTATTTACTTTCACTTATCTAGGTGTCCGCGTGTGTGTAATCAATTCTCGCAAGAGTAAATTTCTCTTATTTCCATAATAAGTATATTTTATTATGTAAACATACACAAGAAAAACTGTAAGGTTTGATAGTAGACGAAGAATCGTAATGAATGTACATCCTCTGTGTTAGCACTAATTACGTGTTGTGTTGCTATTTTTGTGTAACGTGTAAGCAGTATTTGAAATACCTAATTACCTCCCACGGGCTTTTGTATGGCCACTAATTAGGTGGGGGTTTCGTATTTATTAGTGTTGATTGCTTGTTCTCTTAGTAATTGAAAACAATTTTGTTTCCAAAACTGTGATCGTGAATTCTCTTATCTGTAAGCTGAAAACAATTAAAATTAGAGTTAAGGAAAAGGTAAAATGGAATAGTATAGTTACGCATTTTTTTTTTAAATTAGAGTTGATTTAAAAAAAAAAATGCGTCTTTTGCGAGCCACGTTAGAACTACTTAGACTATTAAAAAAAAAACTGTTCCCTTTGTACCCTATAATCATGGTACGTTGATTTTATTTCTTATGTATGTATTATGCAAATTCAGGTTCAATGGACATAATAAATAAAATAATAAAAAAAAATCACCTTGCTTCATTTGAAGATAAATAATATTATATACAATATTTATTATTATTTATAGCAAAAGATGGAGATACTATTAAGCAAAGAAATTTATCTGTAAGACAAAATGATGATGAATGACTAAAAATATTGAACGTTATACTTTTTTCTTGTTGACGCAGGGAAACCCATTTTCGCACCTCCACTGGCTCGTGGGGTCCAGCGGTGCGTGGGACTCGCGGCACATTATGGTGTTGAATACCCACGAAAACCATCGAGATTATTATCGGTGCTGCCTTCAGTGAGGTTCCCAGGTACAACAAATCATCAGGCTACCACGACGGCTAGTCTGCCCTTTATCGGACCGACTCCACCTCCACAGCTGTGGTTGTCCCGAACTACAGGACAACATCACTAACTTTGGAACACTGATTACATTCCTCGCCCCTTGCCTCCTGCGCAAAAGCGCCTCCTTCTCCAACTCTTTAGTCTCTTCTTCTTATTAGATGGGAGGGATTCTTCTTATTAAAAGAGAACCCTCTAGGTTAAATTGCCTTCGCCTGGGTTCATCCCAGGCTACTGAGCCCCACCGCCACGACAAGGCTTAAATCATGGTGAGGAATGTTGTCAGATGTGATGTATTATACCAATCTGTGACTGGTCACTTGGTCATGTCTATCGTCTGTGCGAGACAATATGTTACTTACCTACTTACAAGCAGGGCTCATAACAGTGGAGCTTTTACATCCTCATATTGTAAGTCCTCCACCATTTCTTAGGCTAGATGTGCCGTTCACATTATACATTAGCTGACTTATTAAAGCCTTTGTTGACCTTCTTCTTCTTCCTCCAGTCTTTCTCCTACTATCGACTTGAGTGCGTCGTGTCATATGAGGTCACCAAAAATTCTTATATGCATACCGATATATGGAAAACCAAAATTAGATAATGATGATAGAATACGAACTAAATAGCAGTTAATCGTTAAAACTTAATCGACTCACAATGGTTCAACCGCTTTGATACTTATAATGAACTTTGTTAGTTGTTGTGCCGCAAGCCGCGGACACTTGACAAACAAACCCCTACACTCACGATGATACGCAATTCATGGGACTTAATTGGAAACCCATTGTGGGACTTATTGAAACCTTCTCTGGTCAGCCGGGGTCATGTTTGTACGCCTACCATTATGTAAAGGGCAAAAGGTTTATCATTAGAAGTGATTGAAATGAACAATCGTCTTGATGCGCTAATTATAGTACACTAAAACCTTTCACAGGAATTGATCACATACAAATAGACAGCTCTTGGGGACTTCGTTTTGGAATATGTATATATATCTTAGTTCTTTTGTACAAATTACGGTATAACATTACGGCTAGCTATTTTCAAAAACATTGCCTGCCGTATTGTTTTGTAGCGGGCTAACGATTAGCCGGGTTGTCATTGCAGATATAGAACGTGTCGACCTTCAATATGACTGTTGGCGTTTAGTCCCTTTAAATCACTTGGTTTTAGGCAGTGATAGCGATCGACATAAGTATGAAATTAGGCCAACTATGTTGAGTGCAAATAAAAAGGATCTAAGCATATTTTTTTATTTCTCCACCAACCACCAACCGACGCCATTGTTGTTGTCATGTCAAGCAACGCAGCAAGTATAAAATAAGGCACTCAAAAGTGCCAAAGAGGCGGATAATGATACACTTTATTTCAACAAGGCTGGCTCTATTTAATATCGTATAACGCAGAACTCTTTCTGACCGAATTTCATTAGGCCGTATTCAATGCAGCTAATCATTGGCCCACCGAAAAATAAAAAAGACCTGTTCTTGAAACTGGTTAGCCGTAATGAAATATGGCGATTTAGACAGTTCTAAACTATGGATTCCATTGCTATTACCATTTTCCCTTCGCAATTTAGCTTTGTATTGGCTGAAAACATCAGCACGTTGTTGTTGATAAAAACAGAAAAAATTACAATTTTGTCATGATTAGAGCCTCTTATTAGGTTTTTTGTGTTGACAAATTGTATGTAATGTGGGCGATTGATCCGCCAAGGGAGTGGTTAAATTATCTCTGACGGAAAAAAATCTTGAATTATTAATATAAAACGGTTTCACTGGTTATTATGTCTATTTGATCAGTCATCAAATAGATATAATTAGCTTTCTTCTAGGTACTTGGTTATTCCATAAAACAGGCGGTAGTCTTAGGCGTTTTAAATATTATATTAAATTTACTATTATAGGTCAGGCAAAGGAGAGAAACTAGTATCTACGTACATGGGCTGGATAGCTTACTCGATTACTTTGCTATAAAAATATAATTATTATAAGTCTTTATGCAATATGGGACATATTAGCACGTTTCCATCCCATTTATGAATCAGGCTTTTGCTTAGTAACATACAAAATCTATGCGTGTTAACGGAGTGGCTCGCCGAAGCGTGAATTCTTACTAGCGTGCCGAGCGGAAAGGAGTGACATTCCAGTGATGTAAATAGATCTATAGATAAGTCTCGATATATGGCGGCAATTTCCTTTGCTAAAGGGTAAACGGAAAGGAGGCGTAGACTTACCCGCTCTTTTTTATGTCACACGAATATTTCGTTACTTTACCGGTGGTACGACGATTTGGCGGAAATGAAATTCCGTGGTTTTGTGTTCGTATTTTAAATGTGGCTTTGTAGATTCGAATTTTGATTTTAACTCTTTCAGCGTCAAAGGGGGATTAGAGTTCTCAATTGGTTTTATAATACAATCATTATCTAAAAACCGAAATATTTACGTAATCAGTGATTTTAATAGCTGCTTTTCTATAATTAGACAGGTGGTCGTGTAAAGCTCCCATTATGTAATAACCGTGTATGTAAATATAAATAAATAAGATATAGTCCTTGGTAAATAGTTGACTCTTTTTCACGGAAAATTCATTAATGGACTGCTACCGGAGAAGAGAAGTTAAGATGCGTGTGTGGGCCTTGTGAATAAACGGAAAATCCATTGAAATCCGTGCGTCACCGGCCGCCTGTACCTATTGACCCTGATCTATCTACAAGCGGGCACCTCGGTGACAGAATCCATCAGAATAGATTAGACTACGAAGTACTAATGCCGCAACCTTTTTATTTTTCACGGGGAAACGCATATACACGCCTTCACTGACCCTGGGTGGGGTCTAGTTGTGTGTGAGACTCGCGGCACATTATAGTGCCGAATCCCCACAAAAGCCTCCGCAAGTACAATAAGTACCACGTTTGGAGAGGCGCTCCGGAACTACAATTCATATGGGTACCTCGACGGCTAGTCAGTCTCCTAAGAGATCGAGGCCTCCTCCACAAACTGGTTGCCTCGCACCACAGGAAATTCCCTTCCTCGCCCCTAACTTCCTGCGCAAATGCGCCTCTTCCTGTTACTCTTTTGCCCCCTCTTCTTTATAAGAGGGTAACAAAAAGCAGCCAGCTCTCTAATCTCCTCTTCTTCTAAGAGCACCCCCCTCGGTTCAATTGGCTTCACCCAAGGTGTCTCGGACTAATGCGACTAGCCCCCTTCAATATCGGGGTCATGCTTGTAGGTTCAGGTACGCATCCTGACAATTTTCCAGCTCCAGTTATGAAGGTATCATAAGTTGTGCACAGGGGCTGGGCCGAACTCCTGTCCATCGTCTGCTAGATAAGTCATGACTGACCTCCTCTCTGGCCGTCTTACAGAAAAAGAAATGCGCCTTCGTATATTAACATTACAATGTTCGAAATTAAGTATTTGAGAGAAAATATTCTGGGCTTTCTTTAAATCTATTAAGCCGTGTGTACACAGACACAGGAATTACTTTCGAAAATCTGGAATAGCTTAAAATGAGTTTAGTACAGGTTCTTTCTTGTATCTAACTCATAAACACCTGAACCTATAAAAACATCACAAGAAACACGGTGCCGTATTAGAAGTCACGGAATAGACTTCGTTAGAAATAGAAAAGGAGGCGAGAGGAGATGTTAATTCAAATTATTTATTATGGTATATGAATATACACCTCACAGACACATCGATATCCCCGAGATGAGCAGCTGAGATACAATTATTGTAGTATTGAGTAGCCTGTGGCCGCTTCATAGTCGACTGACGCGCACCGTATTTCCTATTCCATCTCACTCGTGATGGATTTACCTCAGTCTACTAGACAAATTAGCCATATTTTTTAACATATTACCATTTTTCTTAAGGCGGGTTTTCAACTGGCAGCCAACAGCAGCCTGAATAATGTTTTGGCTCGCGATGCTCCTCGAGGTCTGGGCGGGTGACTGTACAGTGTAAATTGTAAAAGAACGAACACTTCTAGGACACGTAGGCCATATGTAACTAATAATACTAGAATGAAATGAAAATGAAAATATATTGTTTATGTGCATAATTAACATCACCGAATATAGTGTCATTATTTTCAGAAAATATGGGCATCGTATAGATGGAAATTATCAATGGCCAGTGGTGTGCGGCATGGGGCGCGTCTACTGTATGAGCAAGTAGAGGCCCTTGATGTTGAACGTCTGGGTACGTTATGCGTGCAGCCAAGTATTTTGTTGAATTTTTAACAGGTAACCGTGAACCACAAAGTACCTGTGAGCGTCCAGTTTTTATTTTTATTCATGTGGTTATTTGCAAAAGGTAAATACGGCGTAGTTCTATGCGCTGGTCAGATCTGATCCAATCCACTCTAACATAATTATCTCAAGGTGTATACATCTCAGAAAGTGGGCATAGCGTAAGGGAGCAAACACGCAACAGGAGCCTTTTGACGACTTGCAACCGCAGTTCTCATTGGCATTCGTCCGCATTATTGTCATGCAGATACGTCAGGGCACTGCTATCTTTATACCCTCCAATAGGCTACTGGCTGCTCACAAACCGCTGAAAACTCGACTGCATACTTGTCACTTTAAGATGGTGTCAATCAAGCGGGAGGTACCTCCCCGATCGTGCCGGCTCAATTTAGCTACAATGCAGCATGTCACTACCTCTTACAAGATGTAAAATGTTGGTTCTTCTATGATTGATGGTCGCGACCCCTAGTATCGGGAAATCATAATCTTAGCAGAGTTAGCGCCAACTGCAAGCCTGCTGTAACAAGCCTACTTTATCACTGCGTGATCAATATTAATGACTCCTTAATATTCGTATTCCGCCACGTCATAATGGCTTCCTTTATAAATCACGTGACATCTTGCGACGTAGCCCACACGTCATATTTTATGGTAATCTATGTAAGTTCATGCAACCTACATATAGGAGACTGTTTCACAGAGCATGGATAGCATGACGTCATTCTAAACGTATATTTGTGCAGAACTTTCTACTATTTTTTTCTTTTCGCTTGACGACGCGACAATTTGTAAGTTAAAACCAATGTGCAAATGTATTTTTGAAATATATTTTGTAATATTATTTACATAACCAAATATGGACTGTTGTCTGAAAAAAAAACGTTCATTATTATTATTATATGAAATATCTTCATTTATGGCTTTTACAATAACAAGATAACCTCAATAACAAACTACGATGCGTCGGTGATAACTTTTTAAGCGGCAATACCTCTCTTAGTCCTATAATTCACACAATTATATTCTGCCTCGTCTATTTGCCATTTTAATTAGCTTATCTATATCTAGCATGGTAACGCTTACTTACTTTGGCTAAAAAGTAGATTAGTTCTTATATTGCGTAAAAAAACATTTATAAAATTTTGGTTTGTTACGGTAGACAGTTCTGAAAAGGTGTAGTATCATGCACTATGTTTGGCACTACCTCCTCCTATGCAGTATGGCACTACCTCCTCCTATGCAGTTTGGCACTACCTCCTCCTATGCAGTGTGGCACTACCTCCTCCTATGCAGTATGGCACTACCTCCTCCTATGCAGTTTGGCACTACCTCCTCCTATGCAGTATGGCACTACCTCCTCCCATGCAGTATGGCACTACCTCCTCCTATGCAGTATGGCACTACCTCTTCCGAATAACTTTGAACGATTTAATATTCTATATAGAAATTCTATAAGAGGGGTCAACAGGGAATTAAAGGATTATCAAGAATTAGTTAGTCTTTAAATACATTTATTTAATCGTTGTGTTTCCACATTCACAATCATAAACAAAGTTTTTATATGTGACAGTTTATGACACTGGTTAGCAATACAGTTTTTAATTAGGGTTAGTATTGAGTCAGTCCGAGACTCCCGGCTGCAACTTGGATGGTCCTTTATGTATATTATTATTGTTCAGGAGTAGAGCTCTGAAAAAGAACACACAATCAATAAGATTCCGTCCCATTTTCTCCGCTTCATGAGCCAACCAAAATCAGGCAATATATATATTATTATATAATTCGATAGAATTTAACATCAATCTATCATATATGCCATATACTATTCAAACTAACACATTATTGATACGGTCTATCAAATTAATAGACATAGAGATCACGTTGTTACTACTATCAAAATGCACAAATAAGAGAGTTAAGACATTTTGACATTAATAAAGATATGAAACATGTCGTCGGCGAGAGATCATGAACTCATGAAACCAAATATCATGAATGAATAAAAGGGTTTTTACATTGAATAATTTGATAGTTCATGTATCGTGACACGTATATATATATATGTTCCCGGCGGAAAATAAAAAACATTCAATTATGATTTGGGGGATGGCTGGTAGCGTCAGCCATCCCAAACATATCCATCCTCAACATCGCCAAAAGGAAAAAGAGTGACATTTCTTCGATACGTAGCACATTAAGCCTCACAGTCAAAGATGACAGATATACTTTTTATATAAAATATTTAAGTTTCCAAACATAACTGCTACATAACAAAACTTGGCTATAAAATAACCAGCATTGGCCTGCAGTTTTATGAAAATTTCGGAACGTGCCAAAATATCAAGGGTCATCCGAATTAGCATTTTAACTTAACATTTAAATAACGATTGTACACAAAATCAGGAGGGACAAGAGTCTGCTGATTAACATAATTGAATCCGCGCCACCTACGGCTAATACTGAATTAATTTGCTTGTATAATTAATGGAAATTACTGATTAAAATGTTAATAGTGGTCAAATGTAATGCAAATTGTGGAGGGATGTGGATGATGGATGCGGTAGTTCATTATTTGTGGAATTAAAATGTGTAAAACTTACCACCTACGGCTGTGTTCTACGGCATCACTTGAGTATACATTCCACGCATGTTGATTAAATTGCTCATGCAGAGAATATGAATATATATTACATCGTTTTATGTATTGTTTGACACTTAAAGTATTTCCCATGTGAACTTTCTTACGGCTACAATTTTAACTAACGGAACTCTAATATTTTCATACTCTAGACGTTTTAAAGATAATGTTATATATTATGTTTATATAATATTCATCTGTGAAACAATTACTACAGTTAAATACTATAATCGGACTATGGAAATTACAATAACCAAATAGCTACGGGCATGCCTAAGAATTCCAAAGTAAAAAAAAATGTTGTCTACATACCTTCATTGATACCTCTGTTCATTGTAAACTATGTTATATATTTCAGTATTTATTAAAATATTGATAGGATTTTCAAATAATACACAATATACTATACAGAGCTTTAGATAACAAACATGCACGGTTAACTATCATAATTTAACGCTTTCCATTTACTCGAAATTTTCAGTCTTAAGCACTGCATTACAACTCAGCGATAAATGATTATAATTCTCTTATCCATTTGTTAGAAGCTTATTGAAAGTATCTTATATTGCGATAAAGCTAAAATCATGCAACCGTACACTTAAAGTAACTGCTGTATACAAACATCGCTATCGGCTGTTTCAGCAAGGCATTTACAAGCTCAACAGTCGTAAAGTGAGAAATATTATAGCTTCGTTTTATCAGCATAAGTTCATGGCTGAAGAGTTAGTCACTGCTAGATATTTTTCGGTAATCTCGATTGTTTCTCCCCACAATTATTTTTCTCGGTTTACAGATTATCGATTTATATAACCTCCCATAGAAATAAATATCATTAAATAACAATTTAACACTGCTTAAGGATAATAATTACAGCATGATCTTTTTGGGTAGTTGTTTAAAAGTTGTTAGCGCAGGTGGCCGGTTTTTTGCTGCAGACCATTAGGTTAATGGGTACTTAATGACCCCAGCATATTAATTTACGCCATTATTGATTGAGCTTTTGTTAACCATGCACATGGTTATAAGTTTCAAATCATTAATCTGTATACGTTCACTTAGTAGCATATTTACACTAAAATTAAATTAAGTAGAATCCAAGATCTACTTGAATCGCTGTTCCCTATGTTAATTAATTGAAGCACAAGGGTTTACAGAATGACTAATGCCTCATGAACAGGTGATTCGTATGAATTAAGCGCCACTTGACAGCTGGATGACATCCGTTCAGCAGAAGGTTTGTAAGCTTTGTTACGATGAGACTGATGATGATGATATATCAACGAAAATAACTCCCAATAAAAAACAAGATACTTATTATAACAATAATATTTGTGATTTATCATACTCTTTTAGCCCAGCCCTATGCTAAATACCGTAAGTACTTGTGTTACGAGTACTAGACAACGGAGATAAAATTAATATTAAGAAAAGCAAGATACTTCTTCTGCTAATAATATCTGTGACTTATCACTACCTCTGTAGCCTGGTCCTGTGCTAAGTACAGTAAGTACTTGTGTTACAAATACCAGACAACAGATTTTTTTAATATATATTTAAGATTTTTATTATAGAAATATATAATATATAGACTTACATGACCTATTCGAACCCGCGTTTCTGGCGTAACACACGGAGTGACCGTCACATGACCAACTGAGCCAGCCCGTAGTCATGTCATGTATATTTACTTTCCTAATTTTAAAACTATTGCTACCTATTCTACTGATGACACAGAACGGAAATGTCTTTGTTCTATTACTGCTGGTAATGACTTAACAAACGTTTGTATTAAGTAGATGACACTTTATGTTTCTAAAGAAAATGTAATTATTAAGAAGAAATATTGTGTTAGTATATACTTGGAGTTTTTTTACGATTTGAAGTGTCTGATTTAGAAGGACAACAAACCTTTTGAAAACCTTCGAGTTTTCAAATTATTATTGGTACTATATATTTTTTTATAGAATATGGTGGCAAACGATCAATCGGAACTTTATAACGACTACTGATGCTTATGACCATCCACACAAAAAACGGCTGCTCTCAAATGCGCGAAACGTGACACTGAAGATGTCACTTTACGGTGGTATTATGTGAGCGGGGGTACCTCACCGGTCGTGCCTGCCGGAGGATCCACACCAACGTACTCGGAAACGCTTGCTGTCTCTCTCGTGCCGGAAGGTGAGGGAGTGATAGTGCTGTCCCGCTTGCACCTCAGCCCTCTCGTCATTGTACGGAACGCAGTCCGGAATAATTATTATTCCGTGCAGTGTCTGGAACTCGGGCGAAGCCAACGCGCTTTTGCATACATATATGTATAGCTTGTTGTAGTGAACAAGGAGACCTAGACCCAACAGGTCCGAAGCCGCACCGCGGAGTATATCACTCCGCGACCTTTTTGAAGAAAGGTCGGGGGAGTGGACAGCGAGTCCGACAAAGGACCAACCACCACCGGAGCCGCCTACCATGCCACGGAAGAAGGTCGAACGGACTGTGGTCAGGAGACCCCTGTTCCCTTCTAAAGAAGAACGGAGGGAATTCCTAGCGGAGCTGGAGGAGCTACGCCCGCAGAAGCGCGCGGCGTCCTCGCCCGCTGAAGGACCTTCCAAGTTGGTCGCAGTGGAGGAATCACCGCGCTGGACCACCACCTCACCATCGCCACTGGCTGGCCCAGCGACGCTCGAGGAGGACTCGTCGACGACGCCGGGAGCCGCCTCCGCTTCGACCGCTGTGTCTGCCGGGGACGTCGAGCCTGCCTTCTCCAGCGGATCGGTCGACGCGACTCGATATCGCAGCTTCGCCGCCGCTCTGGAGAGCCCCCGTAAGGTACCCCCAATTAGGTGTGCCCCTACCCCCGCCATCCCTGCCTACTACTGTCCGCAACCCCAGTGAGTCCCAACCACCGCCCTGACCAAGGAGAACCCGGCGGTGCAGTGGCATTGCTACTCCTCACCCTCAGACGTCCCCACCAAGGTGGGTATTAGAGGTCTGCCAGTGGGGACAGACACCGAGTGCATCGCCGAGGATCTCAGCGGCCTGGGCATTCCGGTGCGCTTCGTGCGGCGGGAGGCGAGAGACCCGGCTGGCTGTACCACGCGCAGCTGGACCGCATGAACAGCGAGGAGTTCACACGCCTCTACGAGGTGAGAGAACTCCTTTGCATGGCCGGAGTAGTCGTGGAGGGGTGGAAGGGCAGACAGGGACCAGCACGGTGTCACCGATGACAGCTCTGCGGATACTCCTCAACGAACTGCCAACGGGAGATTAGGTGCGTCCGCTGCGGTGGGGTCCATGCAGACGGGGACTGCCCGCTGCCGAGAGGAGTCACCCCGACCTGCGCCAACTGCAAGGGCCCGCACACGGCCAATGACCGGAGGTGTAAGGCCTTCCTCAGGGAGCCCAGAGCCCGAGGCATGGCCATTCGTCCACCCATCCCACCCAAGCCCGCTGTGCATGGAGACCAGTTTATACTGGTCTCTCACGGCCGACACCGTGCCGCTTCTGCGCCCGCGGCTCCATCGCAGAGTGAGGGACAGGTCGAGTACGGCTCAGGCTCATCCCTTGCCGCCACGGCCAACGACCCCAAACCCAGGCAGGTGAAGACGAACAAGCCCAAGAGGAGACGCACTCGCAAGAGGAAGCCCCAAGCTGTGGCCATCCAAAACAGCCACCCTCCGCAGCAGGAGACCACCGCGACCGCAGTGCGCCGAGTACCCTCATAAGCTAACGGGGATCGGCGGCCAGGTGTAGTTGGTCGGCGACCTGAACGCCAAGCATCCAGCTTGGGGATCGGCCGTCACAAACAACAGTAGTGCAGCATTCGAGAGCTCCTCCAGAGCCCGACTCCGCGACTCAGCGGGAAGGATTTCATTTCCCCCTCTGAGCTGCGGAAAGTCACATTTCGCCTCTCGAGGTGCAAAGCTCCAGGCCCCGATGACATCCCCACCATAGCGCTGGTGATGATGCATAGGCGAGCAGCCGTGTCTCTCAGATCGCAAATGGCATTCTCCGGACGGCCTACTTTCCGGAGACATGGAAAGAGGGGAGGGTCATCGTTCTGCCGAAGTCGGGCGAGCCCCGAAGCCTACCTGGAAGCTACCGGCCGATAACTCTGCTGTCCCACATCGCCAAGTTGTTCGAGACGCTTCTGCTTCGGAGGCTGAAGTTGTACATTCCCATTCGGGATGAACAGTTCAGCTTGCGGAGTGGCCACTCGACCACGTTGCAACTGACGCGGGTGATCCACCACTTGTCGGTAGAGATGAACAAGGAGAGACACTCTGTCGCAGTCTTTCTCGATATAGAGAAGGCAGGGTGTGGCACCCGGGACTCTTGTACAAGTTGGTGGACGCCGGCGTCCCGCTGGCGCTTGTGAGACTGGTGGCGTCATTCTTGGCAGGTAGGACCTTCCGGGTATCGGTGGAGCGGAGGCACTCCTCGGTGAAGGCCATACGTGCCGGATTGCTACAGGGCAGTTGCCTATCCCTTTGCCTGTACGCGGCCTACACCAACGACATCCCCACACTCAACGATCCTTCGGGAGAGGGGAGGCGGATGTCATGCTTGCGCTGTTCGCCGGTGACAGCGCATACGTAACCTCGTCCCGAAAGCCAGAGCTCGCAACTGGGATGTATGAATCGTAGTATGTTTTCACTAGGTATATACATATAAATCTTGTACAGACACATAAATCCTTAACACATTAAATAAAGGCTTGCAGATTTTAATTTAAATGATTGCATTGGTTCTATAAATACGCTATAACTCATCTAATTCTATTACCCACGGCACTAAGCGACGCGACGGTACGAAGAGGAAGTGTTGCTTTATATTGTACAGGTTCTACATATCGATGTAGATTCGATGTAGGTTTTAGTAAAATTTATGTCACCATTCACTTACACGATTACCTTTTTTTTTTTTTTGGTAACGCAGGGAAACGCATTTACTCTCCTTCACCTGCCCTGGGTGGGGTCCAGTGGTGTGTGGGACTCGCGGCACATGATAGTGCCGAATACCCACGAAAACCAACGCGAGTGCCATCAGTGCCGCCCTTGGTGAGGTGCCCCGGAACAACAATCATCAGGGCACCTCGACGGCTTGTCAGCCCCCAAAGGGACCAACTCTACCTCCACAGATGGGGTTACCCAGCACTACAGGACAACCCCACCGACTTTGGGGCAGTGCAATGGGATGAGGTTCCCATCCTCGCCCCTTGCCCCGTGCGCAGAAGAGCCACCACCTGTTGATCTTAGGTCCCCTCTTCTTATAAGAGTCGCCTGGGTTCACCCCAGGCTACTAAGCCCCACCGCCACGACAAGGCTTGAACCGTGGTGGGACTTACTCGATTACCTGATACAACATTCTCGAGTCACAAATCGGAATGTTGTTACACTACTCCTCCTAAACGGCATTACCGGCTTCTACCGGATTTTATATGCATATTCAGTGGGCCACACAATCGGGTGATATCTATCTAACGAGTGATAAGGGATGTTCACCCATAACATTTTTTAATTTTTAAATGTTACAATGACAAAAAATTCAATTTATGGCGGAACAACGTCTGACAGGAAAGCTAGTAATAATATATGCTGATATTTTCATAGTATCTATTAAATTTAAGGAAGAGGTAGTGCCATGCTGCATAGTAATCCCATACATAGTGCATGACACTACACCCTCCTATGCAACGGAATTGGGCCCGCACCACCGGGGAGGTACCTCTCTCTCACTTGTAACCAGCGTAAAGTGACATTTTCTGTGTCGCGTTTCGTGCGTTTTGTGAGTAGCCGGTGGCCCATTGGGAGTGCAAAGGAGGGCAACGCATCGACATAGCAATAATGTGGATGTTCATGGACGTCGGTTGTCGTAAAAAGACTCCGATTGGTCGATTTGTCCTATTATATTCTCTCATTTCCCGAGATTACGATCTTTTTTTACCGGACAGGATTTTTTCGAATTCTTCCCCTTACTGCTCTGACCAAATTTTTCGTATAAACACTGCGTGGACGTCTGCGTCTCTGTTACAAACAGAGGGAGTCTCATTGTACCTACCTATTAGCCCCGCACACAAACATTTTACTAACACCAAGTGTAAGGAGATTTTTAAAAACTGCATTTGGCTCCGTACCTACTCTTCTCCGATTCATTTTAATATCGCAAAGTATTTTACAAATGTATTTGCGCCAAAATGAGAAAACACAATGAACCATGGTATAAAAATGACGGATTCCAAATTCAAATGTTACATATTTTATTTTTTACTGTAACAATATTTCGATTAAATCCTTTAATCTAGAGATGAAATTATGATTCATTCAATTGCATGAAGTAGAAAAATATGGGACAGTACAGAAGAAAATAAAAAGTCCGACCTTGGAGTTGTTTTAAATTTATTGTTATTTGTTTATTGTTTACACTCGACCTGTTTTTGTAGGTGCGAGTATCATTGTTTGGAGAAGACACACACCACATCTGAACCAGTAGGCATATCTTCAACAAATTCCGCTTTAAATTGCTAAACTATACTATTACAGGTTACAACAAATATCTACATAAGTCCTCTAAACGTCGGAGCAAATGCACAGCGCGCTCGAGCCCCGTACATTACTGAACTGAACCTGTGTTTATACGAGTACTACTATGTTCAACTTCTCTTCCTTTCGCCTTTTTAGTTGCTTTTTATTTCTTTTATACCTGGTGCTATATTTTTGAATGCCACACCACCATTCATACAAGACACAGTAAGAAAATAAATCTGATACGATCATTAGGTCCAATATTCTAAAAGTAGTTTTTATTTTTTTGTATCAGAACACAACATACTGCAATAGATAGTAATAGGTAGGACAATAAGAATGGTAGAGAATATGATTAAACCATATACATATATATATATATCTCCGGGATCTATTCGAGTGGCCGAATCAGCCGTCCTGGCATTATTATAATGTATATTATGAAAATGTGTTGTTCCTCTGACCTCCTCTCATCTAATAGTCCAGCGTTTTGCAGTTATTAATAATAGTAATATATTTTCAGCCACAACAGACATCTGTATGGAGGTACTACCAAGGATCCAGCTGCGCAGGTCATATTGTAGTCGACGAGTGTGTGCACAGGCACAAGCGTACTCCCTGTTCCCCATTCTCCAATTCCGAAGGAACGGCAATTCGACACTACCGGAAAGAAACCAGGCAACGACGGCGTAACTTGCTCTCCGAGGCACGGGTGTGTAACGCAGCCAAATTCCTGCCTTCGGATTGTTGTTATAATTTAAAATCTCAATAACATTTCGGTCGGACCCGGGACTTAAACTCTGGACCGGGACTGTGGTTGAACATGCTTACCACTCAACCACCAGCACGTGAGCCGTAATTGCATAACAACATATTAATGATAAATATTGACATACTATGAAAAAAATTATCAATTATTTCTATAATAGAGATAGAGAGAGAGATAGAGAGAGAGAGAGAGAGAAAGAGAGATAGCGAGAGAGAGAGCAAGATTAAACAATTTTTTCTTATTAATTTTCTGGCTATTAAAGATTTGTTAAATACTTACATTAGTTTGTTATAATTGAAAGTCAATAATTTCATTCCAGATATTTTCAAAAATCCACTTTGAATTAAAAAAAGAATTAAACATGACATCAAAAAACCGGCTAAGTGCAGTCAGGTTTGCACGCGAATCGGATAGGAGACTTGCGGGCCTTTCCGTACGTAACCGTAAAAGAACATGATTTTAGATTATATTGTAAATACTAGATAAACGAAAAAAATAGACGGTTAGTTGATGACATATTGGGTTGAATGAGTAGATATGCTTATTCAACTGAATGTTCCTATTTGTAAATAAAAATATTTTTTTCCAAATACACATAATGGGAGCATTATTATTCTTGAAATTTTTATATTCTATCAACGTTACAAGAGCAAGAATGCCAAGTCATTATATATAAACTAGAAGCCTATCCCTTATACTTCATGACATATGGCAAAAATCAATGAGATCGGAAATGTAAAATTTATAGATTTTAAACTCGGCCTCGTACACACTATACGTTACAATGACAATAAATTCTATTTATAACTGAAAAACGTCTGTAAGGACAGTCAGTTGTCAATCATTTCTATTATGCCCAGATACTATGTTTGTTTTATTTACAACCAAAACACTTGGATTAATTTCGTAATCGTATCAAGCAGTCTCACTGCATAAAATCAACATATTCAATAATGCGGGAGCCGCCATATTTAAGAAGTTCTAGCGATGACGTTCGGGATAATCTTTGGCCCATCACAAAACAAAATGGCCCTTTTTCTCAATATTGGTGGTCGTATACGCACCTCGACACATTCCGATGGCGACGTGGAACCAACCAATGACGATGTCTCAAAGGCCTTACATAACACATATAAGGCCCACTTCAATATTGTAATAGGGGACCTTAATACCAAGGTGGGAGTACGAAATGGTGCCAAATCGAGTATTTGATCACATGGAGTCGGAAGTCGAAATCGAGAAAGAGGGCATCTTCTTAATGAATTCCTATCTTAAGTAAAAGTCCCATAGGAAGTGGACATGGCAGAGCCCCGATACTGTAACAAGGAACGAGATTTAATTTATTATGACGGACCGAAAGCTTATATTTAGGGATGTCTCTTTGATCAACATCATTAACACCGGTAGTGATCACCGATTGGTTAGATGCTCTCTGAATGTAGGATTTCGATGCGAGCGTGTCCAATTACAGTACAGTACGGTCGGCACTCTCACACTCGGCATATTGTAGGAGTAAGTATGCGAACAGGAGAGCTAAACTCTCAGATGAGACGCTTGGTCTTATGAGGGAACGCAGAGCACACGAAGACGTTACGTCTGCCAATTTCAAGCTTCTTTTAAAGCGAATCCGCAAACTAATACTCAGGGACCTCCGCAGCTCAAATACGCAAAAGGTTACCGAAGCGGTTGAGCAGAATAGAGGCTGGAAGTTTTTTGTGGAGAAGCTTGGAAGAAGTCACCTGACAAAGGTTTGGACTAATTCTGGGGTTGCCGTTTCTTCTAAGCCTGGAATCTTATCTAAGATCGAAGCTTTCTATAGCAAGTTGTATACGACGCACGCTCCTCATTCCGATATCCTAAAAAACGATCCGCGTGCAAACCTAACACGACATTTGTCAGGCGATCTGCCGGACGTCAGCTTAAGTTAGATTAGAACCTGTATTAAGAGAGCTAAAAAAGATTTTTAATTTCGCCCTTCAGTGGTACGCACCATGCTTGGAAGTGAGCACCATGCTTGGCATGGCTTGGAAGTGCTGTTGTTTTGTCTTCTAAGAAGGGTGACAAATCACTTGAATTACAGACCAATTGCACTTCTCGGCCATATTAACAGACTGTTCTCAAGAGTCTTGACGAATCGTCTCACCACGAAACAAGCGCAGGCTGGATTTCACAGAGGATTTAGCACCATGGACAATATTTTCATCATAAGGCAACTCTTACAATTGACACATGAATAATATCAGCCGCTGCGCCTTGCCTTTGTGGACTATCAGAAAGCTTTCGAATCTGTCAAAACCTTGGCTGTTCTAGAATCGGAGTAACCGATGTAAGGCAGATTGGCGATACGACGTAGTACTGAGAGCATTGTATGACGCTGCTTTTATGTTTGTTCTGATTCCGTGAGGTGAAACAAGGCCAACCCAGTTGCATCGAAGAGTGCGACAGGGGGATGTTCATTCCCCGGAACTGTTCAATAATGCTTTGGAGGACGTCCTTAAGACTTCAAACTGGGCAAAATATGGCATAAATATTAACGGCGAGTACCTCTCACATCTTCGTTTCGCCGACGATATCGTTCTGTTGGCCGAACCGTTGAAGAGCTTGCAGGAAATTTTACATAACCTAAATGAATCCTCCCGACGTGTTGGCCTTAGGATGAACTTGGACAAGACAAAGGTCATGTTCAACGAACACGTTCTCCCTAGGTAGGTCAACGTCGATGTTGCTATTCCCAAAGTCGTAGACGAATACGTCTGAGCCGATAGAAGGATTCAGTTGGATAGGGCAGCATTTCGGAAGCTTCGTCATATTCTTACGTCGCTCATACCGCAGAGCTTGAATACGAAAGTCTTCAACCAATGCGTTGTCCCCGTGATATCTCACGGGGCCGAAATATGACCTCTTAATTTAGGACTAGTCCGCAAGTCTGCGGTTGCTCAACGGTTTATTGGACGTGATGTGTAGGGTGTTTCTCTGTCCGACAAAATTCGTAACGAAGTCGTAAGGCAGAGAACTAAAGCATACGATATCACGCGACGAATAGGCTCGCTGTAGTGGCAATGGGCTGGTCACACACTCAGAAGAACAGATTGGAGATGGGTCGTGTGTTGGTCGACCATTCACGACGATCTCCGCATAGTAGCCTGTACGGGATGGATGCGAGTAGCAGGAGATCGGTCGTATTGATGTTCATTGAGAGAGGCCTATGTCTAGCAGTGGATGTAATGTATAATTTGGGCCCATAACATCTGTCTAACGTTTATGTAGATGCGATGGCTATTAAATCGTAGATTCTGCATTCACTCCTGTGGTGTGTGCGAGAGATACTTAACAACTGTTCCGACACGACAACTTCAGGCGATTTTGATCCACAACTGACATAAGTAGAACATTTTGAGGTCAATATTCTCTATTTATTTTACGTATGGGCCATATCAATAGGAATTAACATTCGTAAAGTATTCTAAGTATGTCAACTCATAAATAAGCAATACTAAAACAAAACCTAGACTCTAACTTGTTTTGGTTTATTTCGCCGAGACCAAGGCAAAACTTTCGTCGAATAAAAAGTTATTTACTCAATACGAGACAAAGCCTCTGTAGATCTTTGGATGACACAGTTACTCCTCTCTTTCCTTTGTATTGACTTTTTGACTGAAACAAAGATTTAGTGGGACGCAATAAAATACAAAATATGTACACGCGTATCGGAGAGCACAAATAATAAACTCGACTACCAAATCGAGTGGCTTGAGTTATGTGAAAACTTGGCCCGATACCGTGCGAGTATAGTTACGAACATGCAAGTAAGCTTTATGGATGAGCCTTACCTTCATCTCCAGTACTTGCTAATACTAAAACTTAGGTGGTATCAGTGACGGTGTAGTTGTGGTCGACATATCTGTTGCATCGTGTCAACATTGACTTTATCTATGTATAATTGTTTCACACTTATTATTTTTATAATATAGGATTATAAGCAAGCTGTTGAAGTATTTTGGTGGCTATCGATGCCCATAACATATGCATGTACATAAGCGCTAATGAAGATAATAGGAACAAACCATTTGTAATAAGTTTTCTACAGATTAAAAGATCTTTAAATAGCTCAATACTAAATTAATTTATTACATTAATAAAAAAAAATTGGATTAAGGAAGGACTAGTAGCTCAAAAATTGAAGCGGCGGTTAGCAGTAAGGCTCATGTTTGCGATGCATACACTTAACTAAATGTAAACAATGACGTTGGAGGTAAAAAGGTCGGCCATCTTTTTTTTTGTAGCGGCTTTTTGACAATAGTGATATTTCATTATTTTCGATATTTATGTGCACACGTACATTAAAAACCCTAAGATATGCAATAGACTTCATGATAATAAAACATAAGCAAATGGCCATATCCAGCACTAAATCTTTATCGCGTACATTTGCTGCTATAAATAATAAGTGTGCGACCGGAGGCGCCGCGGATCCGAACAAAACGTAACAAACACATCTCTTAAATAAAGAAAACAGAAGCATATGCTAACATCTGTTAGTAGTCACGAGCCGGGGATAATACCCGTATGATCCCGCTGACTAGTACCAATTTAAAGTTGCGTTATTAATACATCGAGGCAAAAATATTTTGTAAAAAAATCTATAGCAGACAATATTATAAATAACTATGTAATGCAGGTTATTCCTAAAATACTTTAACTGTCAAAAATTGAGATATGACTCGTAAAACTGCAACATTCGAAATGAGTATGAGTTTTCTGGTAGAACCGTCAGACCATTGATTTTTATTCCTTCGTGATTATGATATCCTACATTTTCACCTCGAATAATCGATCGCTGTAACAATATCTATGTCAATACCAATGTACTCTTACTTTACCTACTTACCGACTCATCGCTTCCAGCGTTGCCTAAGTCTTTAAGCTACTGATTCTGTTGTCTTCTCAAACGTGGCTTTTACGCCACATTGGAACACTTGCCATAATCTTCAAAGTATATCAAGATCAGCCTACTCTCCACTTCAAGATGTGTATCCTCGAATAACTTGCGTACAAATTATACCAAGAAAGACTTCTCGGGGTGCATTGAAGACAGGAATAAATATCCCTTCGGCTACGGATTCCTTTATACGTATTGTTTTAAGAAACAACACTATCTCAAGGTACGCCCTTGGGTCATTCGAGCGTTCGACTGTTAACGTTTTCAGTTTATTTGTATAAAAACTAACGTTGGTACAGGAGATGTTGCCTTTGTGTGCCATTTTGTTTGGATTGTGACAGTCTAGTTTAGTTGCCTCTATAACTAACTAGCAGACCGGCCCGGATTTGACCGGATATTTCACGAAACATAGCATAAAGACATTGATTTACAAAAATATAAAATGATAAATTTATGATGATAATGATTCAATGTCATGGTGATAACAACAAATTCCATTTATGACTGAACAACATCTGCCGGGACAGATAGTTGACAATAATTTCTGGAGCAAAATAAAGAGTTGTATTTTTCAAAACTTTGAAATAGAAATATGTGTATTCCTTGCTTCAAGACACTACAGACTAAGTATAAAAAAATGAAAAGAAAAATCGAACACAGTAGGCATTTAGATATAATTAATTGTTATCTGCACAGCAATTTGGTGTAAAGAGCATAGAATGCGATGTCACTCGGCTTACGACGGAGAATTTAGATTCACCGCCACCGATTTTCAGTGACCTCCCAGGGTTAAGACGGAAGGCCATGAAAATAGACACGTTCAAATATTTCGTCTCATTACAAAATCAATATAACAGTTTAAGACCCAATTCAAGGCAAAAAGAAACTAAGAATATATCACACATATCATCAAACCGTTAAAAATGTTTGATACATATCATTACATAATGAATGAAATGTTTCCTTCTTTATGACTTTAGTATGGGCTAACTGTTGTTCTTTATATTTAATATATATTTTTTTTATCTTTATAATTAAATAAAATGACATCGTCAATATCTAAAATAATGTCTAATGCGAAATATAATAAATAGGTAAGTGTTTTTTTTATTCTTATATTTTTCTGACTTAATAGTCTAAAAGTAAATAACTTTAAAAAATTAAGTAAACATTGCTGTATTTAGCAAAACAAAATATGTAAAAAGAGCAAATTATGTAATTTTTTTGCTTCCTTGACTACTGCAATGTGCAACTAACTAAATAACATCTATCTAACATAACATGTCATTGATAATCTTCTTAGGATAACTTTCACGCCTATATTATATTAATATATTCCATTTAGAAAATAGTTTTTGTTATGAAATATATAAGGATGACCCTTATTATTATTGTTAAATATTAAAAGAAAATACTCTATTGTTATTTATAATAAGAATATCCCACAAAGAAGTGGAACAGTGAAGAAAATAGGTCTGATTAATACTAGATAGAATATTAATTTTCACCTCAACCTTTCTTCGAGCACAAAATATTAATTTGTATGGAGTAGCTAGCGAATGAATCCTGGAATTTCTACTCTATTACTTAAGAAGTGAGATTGAAATTGTCATGTAATCTTCGCCATGTTTACGCAAATCAAAAAGTCATAAATGTTTTTATACGTCCTATTTGAGATTTGTTTTCTTCAGTGAATTCCTGATCGTTAGGGGGTCATTTGTATCAGGGAGTTAGAGTTTGTGATCGATAGACTATTTTTCCGCCTTACTCAATATTTTTAATCTACATTTGACATTAATATAATGTCGATTTTATAATACTAAAGAGAGCAATGGAGTCTGTTCATGCAAAAACATATCCCAACACACATAGCTACCAGTTCACGTCGGCATAAAGAGAGCTGGGTCTACCTCTCCACTTGTGCAGGCCCAATATGGCTATCATGCTGCATGAACTGTTCATTCTGTACATAACTAAAACTATGTAATAACAAATCCTTAACAATATATTATGCTTTAAAGAGAGCCTGAGATCATTGTTAAAATACTTTGGTATTCCAGACATACAGATATTCAATCCTTACTTAAACAATACCAAATTAGCAGAAACCAGCCTCTTGTATAGCATAAACAGTGGTGTCTGTTCTAGACTTCTGGATATACATTAGCTTAGTAAATTATTTTCCTGATATTGATTCGGGATTTAAAATATTATTATACTAGCGGTGCTCCGCGGCTTCATTCGCACAAAGTCTATCACAAGGAACCATTACTTTTTTTTTCTAAATAATCGGATAAAAATTATCTTCAACTTATTCCAAATATTAATATATGTCTGTGCCAAATTTAATCGATATCCACTCTGTAATTTATGTGTGAAGGATTTGTCAATCTACATACAAACTTTCACATTAATAACATCAGCAGGATTAGATACAAACTTCGCCAATGACTTTGTCCGCGTATAATATTGAAGGACCTGGCGTGAGAAGTACGAAGTTGCAGGCAGCATCTAGCGTGTCTCTTAAACGATGTCCAGTAAACGACGGCTCGGCAAATTTAGTAGTTGTAAATCAGGTTTGAATCATTCGGGTTCCGTACATCAAAAGGAAAAAATGCAACCCTTATAGGAGCACTTTTTTGTCCGTCTGTATGTCTCTGAGAAATTTTTCCCCAGGAGCTCCTGAAAAGAACAAACTAAAATGTACGTTTAATACTATGGTCTGCAACGTACTAAAGCACTAAAAGAAACACAGTTTTGATTTACTTCGAAGTCAATGCAATCAGAAGGTATTCGTTTATGTGCATGGCTATTTTCTGTTGGGTCGCACGAAACGTTTATACATTACAGATATAATAATGTTCGTACCATCCATTGGTAGGTCAGTGTGTGAATTCGACTCGCACTTGGCTAGTTTTGTAACTGCAGTAACCGAGCGTGTGCTGTGCCTTATTTTTGGCAGACTCACTGGCATGTTGGCGTGGGCTCACTGAGGGCACTTCGATACGGTGGCATGTCCATACAACCGTATTCCGCGCGTACCTGCGTCTGGTGACAGCTAAAGGGTTTCCGTCGCGTCCATTGCTGGAAAAGCGATAGCGCGGATGTCATATTTCATCCTATCCATGCATGCGGGCCACCTGTCCTCGTCCTGTAAGTAACTCCGTATTATTTTTTGAAGAGTCTTGCATCACTTAATAGGGCTATCGCTTACTACATAATACTAGTTCTGATGTTCATCGCGACACTGCAAAGTTCAAAGTAGAAAGACGTAACGAAAATAATTGGCTTAAAAGTGAGAGAGAGAGAGAGCGCGCGAGACAGATAGAGAAACATGCGCACGCCGCGCGGCAATATAGCAAAAAGTGTCGTGACAAATTTTTGTCTAATTTTTTTCCACCTGGTCTGATTCGTAATGCGCGATTGGAGCTTCGTTCCAAAAATCACACGTGTTTTAGGGTCATCGATCAACGCATTTATAATTAAGAGGTTCGCAATGTTTGGATTCGTATTTTGGGATTAATGGCTACATCTTTGGATGAAGTTGTAAAAACACTGTTTTGTCCAACATTTCTCTCATTGTTTATAAGCCACGCTGCTGCTTTACTGTCCATTTTAATTGTTCACTAGTACGTCGTGGAAATAAAGTTTTTTAAGAATTACAATATGCACTTTTTTATTACAATCCAACATTATAAGTGCGCGCATGTTATGTCTCCATCGCGTCAGAAAATGTTGGAAAATAGCGTCGCGGGACCATGTGGCCTTGATAATAATGGTTTAACTGTTTAACTATAACTTTCGTATCTGGATGCAATTCTCCCATCGGCGTTCTCACTAAACCGCCCCTCGTATAGACGAGGAAACATGCCTCCCATCCTGCTCTGCGGTAACGAGATACCTAGAGCAGAGACGGTGAAATACTTGGGAGT
>JAFELO010000102.1:518721-538116 GCA_017140195.1 Eumaeus atala | reverse complement strand
GCAAACTAACGGATAGCAGGTGTTTAGTCGGTAGTAGCTATCGCTTCACGACCTGAGACCGACACACACTTCAGGCCCCCTTGGGTTACACCGCTCTTACCGGTCGGTCTTACATATATTGACACAGTTATAACACAGTCACACTGACAGAATGACAAACTCACACACCGCTTACGGATACGAGCCCGGGTACAAATCCGTAAGTTGAGAGCTTAGATTTGTAGAAATAAAACAACGCGAATTTAGAAAGCTCTAATAATAAATAAATCAAGTATACGGCTTTTTGCTGATTTGTAGCGCAAATCGACTCCGTCAGAAGGGGGGGGGGGAGGCTGGCCTCCTCAGATAAGCCGAACATTAAACGAGCTCAATTATCCTTATCCACGACACCGCAACTTAAACGGCATCGTGCGCGTGCCGTCCCACTAGTGTGGGGAGGGAGACCGCTTCCCCCTTTTTGGTTCCAAAAATAGTTACTATAGGGTACGCCCACAATCTCTTCCCATCTGCGGGCAAAGAGGGGGGTCTGTCCCCCTAAACCTGAAGACACAAATGTCTTCGTAGTCAGTAGAAAATCAGTAGAGGCTGGATAAGCGCCGCCAATTAGGTCCCTTGTAGGATGGGTAGTATTAAGGTCGAAGCTGGTTGTCGCGCAGAAATTGATTGACATTAAAATAAACTATTTTTACGGATTTTGTCGCGGTTTATTTAACGAATGAAACGTCAGGTTACTTATATAATTAAATAAACCGCGATAAAGTCAGTAAAAATGGATGTATTGTTATGAGTAACATTCGCGTAAACTTAAAACATTAGTACTTGCTTGACATGTTGAAGTTCGGTATCCAGGTGTTGCTCGTCACATATACCTCGTGCTGTCTGAAATAAAGATATACCCGCGGCAAACAACTATGTTGGATAATGGTGAGAATTACCGTTAAGGTATCTAGATATGAGTATGCTTCTTATGTACTGTGTGGCTCAATGTGCTGTTGAGATTACGAATGATTAAAATATGTCAGAGAGCTAATTAAATAATTTGTCTCTCTCTAGCTCTATTGTAAATTGAATTTTGTACTTTATATTGTATAGATGGTCGAGGATACGATACTTTGTCTTTAGGTAGAATTGTAAAAGTATCAACAACATACCACGTGAAAAACCAAGGTTTTTCACTCAAACATCACCAATAACACCAAGGTGTTATTGGTGATGTTTGTAGGTCAACGGTCTCAAGGTCTAAGTCATTATCTATTATTAGCTTTGTTGAGACAATTGATATGCATTCGTCTATTGGTAAGCGAGTGTATAAAGATTGTATGTCAAAGCTTACCGTTGTTTCACTGTCGCCGAGGTTAAGTTGTTTTATTTCATCGTGAATGTGATATGAAGCCTTTGTGAATGCTGTTGATTGTCCACGTAGTGGTGATACATTTTTGCTATGTGTTGAAACAATTTATGTATTGAAGAGTCAATTGGGCTGACTATTGGGTGATTGACTTTTTAAATAATTGTTTGTTGGACCTATTTTTCAATTTTGTACATCTCACTCCACCGGTGGCCATGGTAGCTGTGAAGCTACTGAAACGTCGGCACCGTAACATATTAATAAATCGCGATGAAATCCATTAAATTAGTTTTAACATAAGCTGTAAAATATTTCGTGTTCTTCTGGAACCCTATTTTTATAGTCTACTTAGTCTCGCTGGTTTTCTAGACACTTTTTATTAATTGTACATGACATAATTTTTTTGTCTAGTGCAATTTTTTTGGTAAATACCTGTTGTATTTCAAAAGCAATAAGTTTTAATTATTTAAGTATTGAAACATCGCAAATATAATGTTCATTTCTATATAAAGTGAGGATCAACGCAAAGAGTTTTCATTCCGTTACATTAAAATGTTTCCATTGGCTTTGTAAGTACATTAAATGGCAAGAACCACTGAAGTTTATTGTAAAACTTATTCTCGAAATTAAAAAAAATATAGTCATTGTCAGTCTTCCAGCTCTATCAATTTAAAGGTTATTAGCATAAGTAGATTACTTACTTGAACGCCGAAATACGTAGTATATTTTATACACAAGTTATCATTCAAGTATCTTTTTTTACTCTTTATGCGAAAAAGGGAGAATGGGTGCACGGTTATCTGCTTCAGAAGGAGTGTTTTGTTTTTCGACTGTAGGTATGTATCTAATATTTTAATATATATTTCAAGCTATCGATTTCTTTATCTTTTTCGTTGTTGCGTTATTTGTGGTTATTTCTGCTGTTGGGACGTTTGTTAATAATTTGTTCTTAAAAATATTGAAAGTTCTTTTCGAAGGCCAAGAACTACTTCGAGTCACTGTCTCGGTCGACCTTTTTGTATTAAGATAGTTTTGTTCATCACTATTCATAACTTATATGTCCTGCTGCTATCTTCCTATCTCTAGAGTGAAAGCTTGTTAAGGCGATTCGAATATTCTGATCAAAATATTAAATATAAAAATTTTAGAATTTTATAATTCTTATAATTCCTTTATATTTTTTTTTTGTTTATATTAGTGCCAAGTTTAATTGAGATTTGAAATTTGGAATAGATGACATTCGCGTGTATCGCATAAAATTTATAGCCAGCGTGTGCGGAAAAACATTTCAAAAATAATTACAATAAAACTACAATTACAGGTCTTTTACTGTTTCATTTATTATTTAACCAACAGATTTTTTTCCCTGTAGGTAAATATTTGGACCTGAAAATGGTAACTTACTTTGATGGTTTATATCTAATCATTTCTAAATACAGAATATTGTAGAAAGTTTGACAAATGCGAGTAGGTTGGACAAACGCTGACAATATATTTTATATTGAACTGTCATAAGGTAATTGAGCCTTACAACAAATAAAAGTCGTTAATTAAAATGACGTGAATTAAAGTGACGTCCCGACGTGCTTACGTCACAGCGCGCTATTGTGCCTTTAATTAACGACATCGTCACAACGTCCGAATGGTCACAAATGGCTTGAAATAAGAAAGAAGGCTTAGCCGTTACTTCTTGCTCTGAATTTTTTCGTTTATGCTAGGATCTATTTGACAGGTATTTCGGTTAGTTCAAGTGTACCTTACATGTAGGTACAGTTGGACTTGATCTGATTAGACTTGTAGCTATGTATGAATCGAAAATAGTCAGGTGTAATGATGGGCCATGGCTTTGCCGTTCAAAATAATAGAAATAAGGTCCAAATGATGTTTAATTGATTATACGATACAAACACGTGCATTTCTAGTACTGTAATTGATTACAAGCATCACAGGTTTAAACTTAATTACAAAAGTACTTGACTTCATTTGATTCACTGTCACTGTGTAATTAACGATGCGACAGAGGCTTCAAGTTGTGTTGTACTTATAACTTTATTAATCTATACATATTTTAAAACAAAGTCCACAAAAAGTATCAGTCTGTATGTGATAGATTTGTAGTACTGTAATTGATTACAAGCATCACAGGTTTAAACTTAATTACAAAAGTACTTGACTTCATTTGATTCACTGTCACTGTGTAATTAACGATGCGACAGAGGCTTCAAGTTGTGTTGTACTTATAACTTTATTAATCTATACATATTTTAAAACAAAGTCCACAAAGAGTATCAGTCTGTATGTGATAGATTTTCTCAAAATGTTATAAACGAATTTTCATGCCGTTTTGACTAAGGGAGAGAGCGGATCCCGAGGAACGTTTAAATGTGTTATTCACGAACGAAGCCGGAGAGAGAATCTTATTCCAAGACTATGGAATTATATATAATTAAATATATTTCATAGAATTATGTCGCAAATGTAATATCTGAGCATAGATATTTATATGAATATAATACCTGCAAAAATTGCTTGAAGATTTTCAGTGTGGCCAGGTAAACTAACGGATAGTTTAACATATTTTTGCTGTAAGTTATAACGGGAAAAACATTTTATCTGGTAAGTAAATATATCTAATTGACATGAAGACATTGTCGATGAACATTTATAGCATAGGACGATTTTTATAGCATAAGAGGGAACTCCAGCAGTTGAACCATTTTAACTACTGAATACCGACGCTCATAAAAATACTTCCTACTTACTACGCCAACCAGAAGTTATGTAGGATAGTTCCCTAGGTTTGGTTGTTATGGTTTACACCTTAGTCTAGACTCTTACAAACGACACGAAACGCGACGTCAGTATAGACATTACAGTATACACTTGGTGCCATTGTGAAATGACTGAGACCCTTTACATAGCAAAATATAAATATAGTACCATGCTGCATTGTAGCGGAATTGGGCCGGCGCAACCTCTTGATTACATGATCCTCCCTTCAACGATCAACGCACTTATAGTTTGCAATATTTGGTTTCGTATTTTGGGGATTAATGACTAATTAAATAATCTTTAGATGTAGTTATAAAAACATGTTTTGTACAACTTTTCTCTCATTGTTTATAATCCACGCTGCAGTTTTACTGTCCATTTTAATTGTCCACGGCGAGGAAAAAAAATTATAATTATAACATGGAGCTTTTTTATTAAAATACCAACACCATGAGGCCACTTTACAATCTGCGCGTGTCGTAAATGTCTGAAACTGGCGTCGCGTGACTATGTGGTCTCGATAATTATAGTTTAATTAGAGAACTATAACTCTCATGTCAGGATGCATTTCTACCATCTGCGGGAGACAGTGGGAGGGTCTGCCCCCTGCAGTCACATACATAGTTTCGTCCACAGTGAGCATTATATATTTTGGGCGACGATAGAAATCTATCAACTGAAATTTGTTGAAAGCAAACAAATAGTCAACACGGACTCATCCCCTTTGTATTGTGACTTGTTTGAATTGTGCAGTGGTATTTGGGACTTCGTCATCACATTCCATCACATTTCTATTTTTGTTTATTACAAGCGCCAAAAATATCACTAAGTGTCATAGATAGTCATTTGTACTTTTAGATATGAGCCATTGTATAGAGATGCGAGTATCACTTTCGAAATGTGACTAATGAATTTATAACTAATTTAAACTTATCATTTCTGACGGTAATATTATTACAATATTTATATTCACCCTAAGGCGCCCCAAGGTACAGTCTACCTATGAAATTACTAACTAAGTCGCTTCACATACATTCCATCTTCTCTCAAGTAATCCCATTTCTCTTAGTTCCAAAATTAACTTACTTAAAATTTGTCTTAAGTCCCCATTTCGATAGCCCCTAATATGTCTCTCGAAAGATATTTATGTTTGTTCAAATCAAGAGTCTTCTGGAATTTTGGGCTGGTTTTGAATTTATTATCTATAATTTATTTTAAATCGTAGATGGCGTAGTATAAACTACCTTCAGATTCCTTCGTAGTTAATCAAGAAGATGAATACGTGCCCTGAATGCAAAAATAGAATCTTTTTCTTTACATATATATTGGGGATTTTATCCAACAAGGACATGACAACCTTATCGTACCTCATTTCATGGTCATGTGACAACTAAATCTTGTCATTATAGCATGAACGAAGCAATCTACCTAAACGATGTAGATAGTTTCAACTTCTTGGGGTAATGGGTAAAAGGAAAACTAATTAATTATCACTGTCGCTTTTTTTGTAATGTAATGTATTTACAATTTTATATGCATTGTCAGTGTGAAGGAGAAATATATATGTGCCAAGGCCGTGTAGCCAAACCGAGCAAGCATAACCAGGAATATTACTTTTAATTATATCGTTAGATTGATTTCCTTATCAACGAAATTAAAGATAAAAAGGGCAACACGTTTACATAGCCCATAACTCAGATCATGCACCACGGTCAACTCCTACGTAACGCTTTTTATATCTAGAGGTGGTTAGTGTCTTAGATGGTCAGTAGGTACCTTCTCGTTTGAATCTCATCGCTATAAAAGTGTCCCACACTTAAATAATAATTATCAGGTAACAAATATATGTCCTACTACAGACTGAAGGCTATGAGCTGCTATGAGCTCAGAAGTTCGAAACTTCATTTTCGGTACTGCGGCTGAATCATTACCGCAAAGGACCATTACACTCGTGTGCATCTGCCCGTGCCACCGTCGCTCTAGGCCTATCAACTAAATGATAAATTGAATCACGGTATACCTATTTATTTAATGATTCATGCACACAGAAGATGTGATTATATATTTACTAAAAATTGTGAACATTTTGTTACAAAGCTACTTACTGATTATTTATTTCATAAGGACATTTCTTTCAGTAATCCTGATATAGGAAAATGTACACGTTACAGTAACGCAGTTCTATATACTAATAGGATTTTAATTTGCAACTATTTACACATTTTCACTTATAATGTGCAACCTTTAATGGGATAGTGAACGAGCCCTAGCATTGCCTGATATTAAGTGAAATATCCCCATAAAATGTGAATGTATCTTAATGTTTTTTTATGTTTTCCTTTGTCCTCTGAGATGGCTCCATGTTGGATAATCTAGATTCTGGCAAATCACTACAAATGTAGCTGCATATTATTACGCCATGCTATGTTGTCGCGTTTCGTAAAGCTTACGACTAGGTGGTGGGCTATTTGAGAGGAGGAAGGAAGGGCAACGCGTATTCATGACAATAATGCGCATATAGTCGTCAAAAGGCTCCGATTGCTCATTTGCCCGCCAAAAGAAATCAATTTCCAACTGCAATCCGATGATATCATTACATCTTACAGATTGTAGAAATACGTAAATAAGAAATTTAAAAAATCCAAAATCTCCTGGCAGATATCTAATATTTATTCCTTATTAAAATAACATATTATTGTAGTGTCATGGAGTAAACTACATAAATTAACACGTCCAATAAAAAAGACAACTCGTAAAATATTCTTTTAACTGCATCGCGGACGGTACTGATATAAAAATGTTACTATTTTTAACTGCGGAATCAAATAAGCTATAAATTTTATCTTTTTTTGAACTAAACTTTATTTCTATATCTACATCTTTTTACGTCATAGGAGAGACTAAGATTCGATAGTGTAGGTTTCAGCGCTAGTTTTAATAAAAAAAAATCTGTTGGCTCATTTTGTGTTCTTCTAGCTTTTCTTAAATAGTCTTCATGGAATCTACATGTTTTCAGGATCTTGGGATACATTTCAATCATTTTGCGAATGATCTTCTTATGCCTGTATGTTGTGTGTGTATGTGTGTGTGTGTGTGTGTGTGGGTGGGTGTGTATTTTGTACGTATCGTGTGTTATTATGTAAACGAAGGGACTAACCCTTAAAATATATTAATTTTCAATTTTCCCCAAAATAAAATAAAATATATTTTTCAATATAGTTAGTAACTGAAAGTTATACGAAGTGGTGTCAAAGGTTAAGTGAAACTATCGAAACGCTAGCACAATTCGGTTGTGATGCATATACGGCAATACCTGTTACAATATTCTCCGTTACCCCGAAAACAACCCTAATCAAGAGATTACCAGATGTCTATCCTCAAGGCCTTCTTAACTATGGGCCTGAATCAATATTAAAATGACCCTACATAGAGACCTTTAGTAAACATTTACTTTTCATTTTAAGTGGGATTCGCAATATTCTTTGGGTTATCCGTTTGTTCTTTATTCATCATATATATATATATATATATATATATATATATATATACACATCTGCGCCCCGCAGTTTCATCCTCGTATATTTGTTTCGTATCATCAGATATAGGCGGGTACCTATTTCTGCTTAAAGTACTGATTTAGTGCTCACTTGCACAATGAAACAAACCCTACAGGGGTTTGTTTCATTGTGTGATGATGTGCAATTGATGCAAATGAAACAAACCCCTGTAACAAATTTTAAGTCTTTAGGAAGTACACCGACGCGTTCCCGGGGACCCACGCTGTAGCGAACGAGAAGAAACCCCGCTGGGTTTAGTGGGTCTGGGGGACGCCTCTTATCTTATTCCCCAATGAAAACAAAAATCAGCTACAGTGGCTGAATGGTAAGGGCTACTCGGTTTGAGGGGCCCTCACCATTAGGTAATTTGGATTTGGCACAGATATCATCTTATTATAGTATAGGGGGACATACTAGCAATCGGAGCCCTTCTGCTACTACCGACGCCCATGAACATCAGCATAATTACTATGCCGACGTGTTGACCTCTTTTTAACATCCTCCCCAATGGGCCACCAACCACTCACAATCCGCACGAAACGCGACACCGTAGGTCTCAATTTACGGCGGTATCGATTGGGTAAAGGGTGCCTCCTCGGTCAATCCAACCCAGTTCCGCTGTAATGCAGTAAGCCACCATCTTCGTATTCACTTGAAAATTGACCAACGCCCAAACATCCTTGTAGGTAAAAGATCGAGGATTTAAACCAATCCCATGGGATAGTATATGCGGTGCCATTCTTTGAGCATAACCTTAATTGTTCTTTACAAAGGACTGGTAGTTCAAGGTTTATAATGCACACATTGTGCGAAACTTCAATTCATAGCCGTTACTTCACGCAAGATTCGTAAGAAAAAATTATGAAGCCGCTCGAGCCATCCCGACTACTTCTGTGAAAATATTTCAAATGCTTTTACCAAGACTTAATAACAATTGATAAGATGATAATAATGATGATGATGGTACATTTATGGTTTCTATATCATTATAGATTAAAACTATTAAAACGCTTATAATAAAGGGAAATTGAGATACAAAACGGAATTTTTGGTTCATGGTGCAGACCGGACAAAGCAAAGTATTTTATTGGCGGAAGTAATGCTCTCAAAGGCGAGCCTTTAAGCACTGATTTCGATTTGATTTAGATTCGGTGCTGATAAAAGAACTCGGATATTATTTTTAAGGTTTCAGAAAATTCTACTTTAGCATTATAAATGTAAAGTATATTGTCGGTCGTTGAATGTTTGTCCGAAGAACACAAAAATAGCTCAGACAATACGAGGGAGACGAATTTATAATTAACTGCAATCAACGCTGGCGTATAGAATTTCGAGTATTCTGTACACTTGCGGAGAAAAGTGTTTGTTATAATATAATTAGGTAAATGTATCTATAAAGAAAACACTAGTCTGGGTTCTATGCGATTTTTTTATCTTCAGACTTGGCATTCGTTGATAAAGACCTTCAGTTGATGATGATGATGATAATAAAGATTTTTTTTTAATCCGGTATTCAGTTCCATAGATATGGCCTATTAGACTACCAATAGTAGTAACAACGAATAGGGGCCCTATTGCTTGTTCGTCACCTATAATTTATTACGAAAAAATATTGCCGTTCAGATGCAGAAATCGTACTAAATATATATATATATATATATATATATATATATATATAGCTGTCACTTAACACTACTTCTTAGTACCACAAAAAAATGGTATTAATTCTATAACAAATATTTATATAACAATCACAATACCTTTTAAAACTTTAGTTTTTTTCAGATTCACAGGTTTGAGGATATAAAAATTAAAAAAAAAAAAATTTTAAATATCGTTTCTGTAAAGGTTTTTTGAAAACGCTATTTACATATCATTTATTTCATAATAAGATGATGGGTAATTTTTTAAAGGACCAATAAATAATTATATATATATATATATATATCTCAATAGTTAATATACATTACCACATACCCATTACTGTACTTGGTTGTTATTTTCCGCATATAAACGTTTTTTCTTTTGCTCAACAAAGGAAATGTGTGAAAAAACTTTTGTGAGCGATTGTAGCGGCCCGTGCCGGGACAGATGTTAACACACGTTGTTTGTTTTCTTACTTTGAGAGATATGTTTGTTATTTCTTTCCTTGGGGAGACCCTTCCTCTCCCCCCTCGAACCATTTTTATTTATGTCACACAAAATTAACTGTCGCCTTCGAACGTCTTTCAAAGATAAAATTTCTTAATAGCCGAGTTGGTTATTAAGATGAGATTTAGTTTGTTAGGAAGGCTCAGGCCGCTAATTCAAAGTGACATTTTATTTCACGTTGATTCGTATAAATTTGTTACATATTTTCTTCGTTTTTTAAATGGAGTATTGTTATACCGCTAAGGGAATTTACAAGTAATGTAACAAATTAGAAGTTTCAGAAATAAGTTTATTGCTCAATGGCGTATACCTAAATAAATATAATGGCGTATACGTATGGCGTCTGGTCATAAATATTGTAACAAAAATATATGTTTCTTCAATTTCAAATAACATTAATGACTCTTAATGTGTCAATTTAACACACGAATATAAAACAATTAAAAACATAAAAGCCTATTCGAAGTAGTCTCCATTGGCTGCGGTACAGTCCTTTAAACGCTGAGGCCAGTTATCAATAGAAGCACGCACTATTTTCATGGGGAAATTCTTCACTGCCAATAGTATGAATTGTTTTAGACGCTCCAAATTATCATGGCGTTTGAAGCAAACTGTACTCTCTAAAACTGACCGTAAATCATAATCCAGCGGATTGAGGTCGGGACTAGGTGCTATTTTCATTATGTAGATGTGATAAAATCTTTTGCTTACGGACAGAATTTCTTCGAATTATTTCCCTGACTGCTTTGACCACCTTTCATATACGAACACTAAGTGGATTGCCAGATCGTTCCATGTCACGAAGAGGGGAAATGTCATTGTACCTATTAATAGCCCGGTACACAAACATTTGACTAATACCAATTGAATCCATACCTACTTTGTGTAATGCAATCGTAGCGATTCTTTTCTCTCCATCACCCCACTCCACTTTAATATCGCAAAATATTGTGCAATGTAATGGCGCCACAATGAGGAAAATCAGTGAACAATCGTATAGAAATGACAGATTCCAAATTGAAATGTAATTTTATTTTTTATTTTTAATTGTAACAGTACTTACGGCCAGACTAGGTATACTAATAAGTATTACAAAATATTGGGCCCTTGTTACTTGCACTCACATAACACCAGCCTGATTTGGTGACTATGCAGCCATGTTAAGTAAAATTTCGCGATGGACCATTGGAAGGAGTTCCCAAATAGTCACCAAAAGGCTCCTCGTTTTTTCTTCTAAGATATTTAAGGATATTTTTCGTTGATATCCCAATAGTCATATCATAATCATCATCATTATCAGCCCTTATCGGTCCACTGCTGGACATAGGCCTCTTTCAATAAACACTAAGACGACCGTTACTCGCATCCATCCCGTACCGGCTACTGCACGGAGTTCGTCTTCCCACCTGGTGAACGGTCTACCAACACTAGTCGTATACCTTATTAAATAAAAGTGAAAGCTTTGCTCGAATAACGACGACATGAAAATCGAGCATGCGGAGGATATTTATTTAAGTGCTATTTTTAAATATATTATATAATTGTGGACATCGCCCGGCTGATAAATATCTTAAAGGAGTGGAATAATTGGGGCTGACGTACCATCAAAATTAGAGTACATCAAACGATTCTGGTCATTTATTTAAATCTATGCAAATAATTAAACAATAAAAAAGGGCATCTCTACGTTAAATATAAAGAAAACAATCGGGTGATACGGGAACATTAGTGGAGATATTTTTATAGAAAAAGCATCGTCTGTTTGCTACACGCTAATCTGGATGGATTACGATTACACATTTTTTGTTGTATAGCTAATAAGCCTACGCCAAATATAAGGTGTGATTTGTTTTGAAAACTGTAACATCTCATGTAGAATCTTCACTTGATAAACCAAAAAGAAAATATATATAATAGACCCCTCAACAAAAGTTGTTCCGAATGTTTAGCAGTATCTGTTGATATATAAATTCATCTGGTGAAGAATCGACAAGGTTCAGCTAAACAGTAAGACATATGTAATGGAGAAAGCATGCGAACGAAGTCGCGGGCTCCCACTCGTTATAAATATTTTTGTCTAAGATTTGAGTTAGTCGTTGGCTTCTTTTTCCTCCTTACAAATATTGTATGTGAATAAAATCTTATTTTATTAAGAACGTGCTAAATGATTGGATTTAAAGTACTAAGTGGTTTAATAGCTCCCGGCAAATCATCACAGCCAAAAGGTTTTGCCAAGCCAAAGGCGTTCAAGGATCGCCGCCTACACGAATTAGTAAGTAGGAGTCTAAAAATGGAGTGAAATATAATATCAATCTACTCTTACATAGTAATTGCTTTTAGGTGTATCATACATAGATACGTCTTAAGATATATATTATATCTAAAATAATTTGATCATATCTATATTGGAGCGTTTGTGTGAACGGTTTAAAGTAAATTACTACTTTTGTACATCGAAACGAAGAAATTGATGAGGTATTTGGATACGTATACGTATTAATAAGTTACTTAAGAACTATTTAATTTTAATAATTTGAAATAAAATTATTTATGAGACCAATAAGCTCGGACCGCCTTAATTATTGATGTCTATTAAATTTTCAGTAATAAGACGCGAATTACTCCATATCCTTTATGTTGCACTAGCAGCCCTCGTATTCCGCTCCCAGGATTATATCGTGATGGTAGCCTATACGCCTTATTTTCCATCCAACACTGATATAAATTTTCTAATCGGACATCTATTTCCTGACATCGGCACTTTGAACCAAATAAACCATGTTTTATTGTTGTAATATTAGTTTTCCTAACCCACACCTAAATCGACGGCATAACTGTCTCTCTGTATTAGGCTAATGTCCGACGTCGAAGCATTGGCTAACTTTGACTGCAATGCGACAATAGCAATATGTATTAACTGGACTTGCGTGTTTCATGAAAATCAACGATCAATGTTTTACGCAACGGTATAGAAAATAGGTCATCTTGAATGACGGGTTCCATCATAGGTTTCGTTATGCGATATCCCAAAGGTAGTTTCTGCTGATGGGCCAAATACTATTACACAATTTAGCTGTTGTGCGTTTATCGTATAATGCCGTGGCGCAAAAATATATATTAGTATCATACGATAGGTGCCTGTTAAATATCGCAATTATTTTTACATTGTGTATTGCAAAACAACCTTTATATCTATTTATATATTTAGATTTTACTTTTAAATAATCTAGAAGACCAAAACTCCTCCTTGTAAGTATTAATTTTTTATTGTCATGTTTTATTCCGTGCTCATCTTTAAACGATTTTAGAATGTAGTAATTCAAAGTAGCTCATTAGTGTGGTGCTAGTTGTCAGTGTAGCTAATACTACATATCATATATTTTCATACTCATATTATAAAGAGGAAATATTTGATTGTTTGTTGGTTGGATTGTTCGTTGGTATTTCATAGGATCCGAAACTACTGCACTGATATGAACTTTTTACTATTAGAATTCTACATTACCTGGTTTCGATCAATATGAGACCACGATAATGTAACCAAGTTGTGGAAAAAAAAAAGTCAAGGTAAATCCTTACTTCGGCGCACAAATTATTGACAACAGCTGTCCTGACCAAGAGTTTGTTGTCCTTACTATAACATTGATCACCATTTCTTTACATTTTTACCTTTCAATTTTTTGAAGATAAATGATTTTTGGCATATGTCGTGAAATATCTGGGCGAAGCCGGGACGCATTGCTAGTAGATAATAATTGAGAACATTTGACATCAATAGCTATATTTTGCGGAACAAATTTATACATAATAAACATCAGTCTAAAAAACTGTACGTCCACGTGGTCGCAACTTTTAAAATGTACGGATTGATTTTTCACGTGTTTATCGCACATGAATAGAGAAATTCTCGAGGAAGTTTTAGTATTTAATTTGTTAAGGTTCGAACAATTCATCCCCTGTCATTCACTGATGAAGCAGGGGCATATCGTTAGTATAAAATATATGTGAATTAGTCACATTTTTATGGAAGTGTTAGTCATGCTGCATAGGAGGAGCTATGCATAATATATGCCACTATATTTTTGTACCTTACACCTTCACTGGCCCTGGGTGGGGTCCAGTGGTGCGTGGGGCTCACGGCACACTTTAGTGACGAATACTCACAAAGAGTGCCCTGAGTGCCGCCAGTGCCGCCTTTGAGATGCCCTGGAACAATAAATCATCAGGGCACGTCAACGGTTAGTCAGTCCCCTAAGGGAGCGAAGCCTCCTCCATAGCAGACTTCCCCCACACCACAGGACCACCCCATCCTTGCCCCTTGCCCCCTGCGTAAAAGCGCCTCCTCCTGTTGCTCTTCGGTCCCCTCTTCTTATAAGAGGGGTAAATGGAACGCTTCCCCCTCCTGCTGCCGCCCCTTTTAAATAGAAGGGTGCATAAATCCACCTCGGTTCAATTGCCTTCACCTGGGTTCACCCCAGGCTAGTAAGCCCCACCTCCACGACAAGGCTTGAACCATGGCGGGGATGACACTACATCCTCCAATGCAACGGAATTGGGCTGGCACGACCGGGGAGGTAACTCTCGCTCATATAAAACCGCGGTAAAGTGTCATCTTCAGTGTCGCGTTTCGTGGGGTCTTTCAGTAGCCGGTGGCACATGGTGGGCGCAAAGGACAACGTAGTAAATATGTGGATATTCTTGGGCGTCAGCAGTCGTAAAAAGCCTCCGATTGCTCGTTTCCCCCTATTCTATAAAAAATTTGATTGTATTTTCCCATTACTTTCAGCGTGGTTTCGTTCAGATTCTAGGTACGTATACTAATGATTGTGCTAACAGAATTGAGTCGAGTAGTTTTGTTTTCCTGGGCGTGGCCGCATCTACCTGATATACCGACAGTCGACACAGGGACATCTATGATGCATTTTTTAATAGATTTTTCAACAATAATTGAAGTTTTAATAACCACAAGTACATTTGCAATTTAGTGAAAATTTTATATATATTATATATTAGATAGATTCTCCATCAAACTTCAACTTAATGTATCCCATAGTTTATAAATATTGATAGGATTTTCTGCACACTCAATATAAGAGAGATCTCTCTCGGAATGAGCAATAAGCTCGTCACATCCTTATTCTAATTGTGTTAATTCAATACAATACCCTATTCAAGCAAGTTTCCCATCAGGGTTGGCATTATCATGAAAACTTTCTTACGTATTATGGCGACTGTGGAGGCTACATTGTTCGGTTGCAGAACGACAGGCCCCAACCCTGAACAGATAGATTTATTAACAAAAGATGTATATTTACGGCATGGGTTCTCAAACTTTTAAAATTCGCGGCTCCCTTACAGGTTTTTTATTTGGACACGGCATTCCCTGACCCTGGAATTGTACAGATACAAAAATATAAAATGAAACTCAAGATAAATTAGTATTTTCCATGTATCATAACTAAAAACAAATTCAACTTATACTGTTTTGTTATGAAGAAGTAGTTTTGCAGCCTTGCAGTATTTATAACCTGTTTTGACGGTCATAATTCATCATCATTATCTGTCCTTGAGACCTTGTCGGTCCACTGCTGGACATAGGCCAGTTTCAATGGCAAACCAACAAACACTTCAACGGTTGATCGACACTTCGTTTACCTTAACGCGGCCTCCATTCCAGAAACTTACTGACCCATCTGTCATCTGATTTTCTGAGTGTGTGACCAGCCCATTGTCACTTCGGTGAGGTCATTCTTCGCGTGAGATCGGAAACTTTAGTTCTCTGCCTTATGACTTCGTTATGAATTCTATCGGATAAAGGAACACCCAACATAGCACCTTCAATAGCCCGCTGAGCTACCGCAAATTTGCAGACCAGTCCAAAATAAGAGGTTATGTTTCAGCCCCGTTGGTCATCACAGGGAAAACGCATTGGTTGAAGACTTTTGTCTTCAAGCGCTATATAAAATGATGATATGAAACTTTGACTTTTTTACATTTTGATGTATCGTACAGGAAAGTACTACGACAAAGATGTCTCAAAAGAATATAAGTACGGACATTTCATGATGGTAGCCATCTTCGACTTTTAATACTATTGTCTGTACGTGTTATAAGACAAAAGACAAGAACAAGACTAGTCATTGCGGTGCCCCGATGAATTGTACTTGGCGATGATGATGGCACTCGCAGTGGTTTTGCTAGGTATTCGGCACTATGATGTGTCGCGAACCCCACAAATCACAGTACGCCAACCACGGCCGAAGAGGCCGCATAAAAGCCTCTCCCCGCGTCACCAAAAGAAAAAAGGGGAATATCTGTGCTACACACTAATATGATCCGATTTCTGGTTTTTGGCATAGACATGGCATGGCACTGGCATTCCTTTTCTTGTCGTCGTGAAGTTTAATTTTCAAATGTCTTTTATAGTTAAGGAGGGTTAAGGTTACTACCTTAAAGCGAGTCAAGGCACCGAACTGCATACTTTGAGAAGCACACATCTACAGAGTACCTTGAGTTAATGTGTTAGTATAGAAGAGAACGTATTGAAATTATTACTTACTGTATCGTTAAAAGGACAAAGCCGTCGATTATATGAGAATAGTCGACCTAATGCAGATCCACATTAGACTTCTTTTGTTACGTTGAATGGACGGACAAAATGTTTCTTTGTGTATGTACGAGGCTAATAAAACGTTAGAAAGGGCCCATCTTGATATACTAATTTCGTTTCATGGATTTGGCCAATTTATTAGAATTTGAGTATCTTCTCTTATACATATATAGAACAAAGTCCCCAAAAGTTGTTTGTCTGCATGTGGTACATTTTCTCAAAATCTACCGAACGGATTTTCAGGTGGTTTTCACCCATGAACAGAGCATTCTCTGAGATATGTTTAGACTTCGTAGAGTAATTATTTTAATGGTATAAATATGCTATGCCATATTATTATTAATAGTATAGGGGGACAGACGAGTAAACGGAGCCCTTATATAATTAATATATTTGCCCTTAATAATTAGTATACAGAGCCTGTTACGTCGATTTCTACTAATGTCTCAAGTACGTTATAAAGTAGGTACTCATATCACATATTCATATTTTTTTATTATAATTCAACTATCAGAAAATTAAATTAATAAATTAGGAATATAAAGGGAAACAATATTTTACTAATATATAAATAATACTATAGATGAAAACAAATATAAATTGTTAAATGTGTTCTTACAAAAATTAATTATAAAAGCATGTTACACTATTTTATATATCTTCCTTTTTTAAAATAAATATAAGACGATTTTATTTCTGCGAGAATATAATTAATAATTTATATTTAGTTTTATTTTTCAATTTCTTTTCCAATTCTATGAAAGTTTGTTTATTAGTAAGAACGTAATATTGCTTATTACCGCTACCACTCCAAAGACATTATTTAGAGTAGATGTGGCTTCAGGCAAATCAAAATTATCACAAGGGACAAACCAGCAGTTAGAGCCTCATAGTGGCAAGGGACAAACCAGTAGTGAGAGCCTCATAGTGGCAAGGGACAAACCAGCAGTTAGAGCCTCATAGTGAACAAAACGACAGGAGAGCAGCGTTATATAAGCGAGAGGTACCTCACCGGTCGTGAATGCTCCATTGCAGTATATCACTACGTATAGCTACTACATAAGTGGTATAGCTGATACTCTATGACGGAACCATGTGGGCGATAGTTACCTCCCTGGTCGCTGCGTCCCAATTAGGCTCCCAAGCGAAACCTCTTACTAAAATTGCACGCCTGTAACTATGGGAATTGGCGGTGAGAATAAGAAGTATTCTTGAATTCGCTTTCCTTCCACCTCATAGCTCTATCGGGATATTAACATCATCTAGACCCAGAAAAGGCCGAATGAAGAGGTTGGTATATTTCCATTACATTGGATTAACATCTGAAGTTATATATTGTGTATAACAAGCTAATGTTGGAAATAATTCTAAATATATAATAAAGACATCAACATACTATCTAAGTAAACACTAAACTACTATAGTAGTGTAAAAAGTTTTATTTACAAAACGTAGCACTCTGAGAATGCAGATGGAAGAGAAAACTTGAACAAGGGCCCAACACGCGGAAGATATTTTCTCTTCAAAAATAATTTTCATATTACATTAATCAGCGCTATCTGTGCTTTCATTAAATTAATAATCTGCAAACGATGTTATGAAATAAGTGCTCACATTTTATAATAATTAGTGCTGCGTGTGGTGTAGATGACAATGTCGCGATTACAAAAGTTTGTTCCCATCTCAGAAAATGCCCAACGCGCTTAATGGAGTTTCACAAAACATTATTTCGAATGTTCTGAGGATGTTGATCACTTCTCGTTTGCCCTCCACGTTGTAAAAAGATTTTTAAAAATGCCCCACATAGAAGACTCCTGTTTGAAAACGCTATGGAATATATTTGATAAAATTATCGGGAAAAATACTACACAAACGTTTTAATCTCGCATTCAAATATGTTCGGGGTTAGTGTTACGGGTAACTTGAAAATATACTGTACGTAGTTGAATGAAACTGTCACATTGTAATGGCTGCAAACGAGCAGTGGGCTTACCTAATGGTAAGTGATTATTGATGTCTGTAGATGTCCTCATCTACAATAATTTTATCTGTTAACAATATTTAAAGAAGCTTAGATGTTTTTGACTGTATCGAAACCAAGGATGTTCTGGCAGTTCTACAGAGCATTGTATGACGCTGCTCTTATGTCCACTCTAATTCCGGGAGGTCAAACAAGGCCAATCCAATCGCATCGAGGATTGCGAGAAGGAGCTGTTATTTCCACGAAACTATTCAGTAACGATTTTGAGGGCGTCTTAAATACTTTAAAATGGGCAGAATGCGACATAAACACTAACGGCGAGTACCTTTCACATCTTAGTTTCGTCGACGATGTCGTTAAGTTGGACGAATCGTTGAAGAGCTTGCAGGAAATGTTACATAGTGCAATTGAATCCTCCCGACATATTGGCCCTAGGATAAACTTGGACAAGACAAAGGTCATGTTCAACGAACACGTTCTCCCGAGGCCGAGGAGGTTAAAGTCGTAGACGAATACGTCTACCTTGGACAATTATTGCAATTAGGTAGGTATAACTTCGAGAAGGAAGCCGATAGAAGGACTCGGTTGAGTTGGGCAGCATACCGGGAGCTTCGTCACATTCTCACGTCGCCTATACCGTAGAGCTTAAAAACAAAAGACTTCAGTCAGTGCATTCTCCCGGGGCCTACGGAGCCGGAACATGGCCTCTTCATTTTGAACTGGTCCGGAAGTTTGCGATAGCTCAACGGACTATTGAACGTGCTATGTTGGGTGTTTCTATGACCGACAGAATTCGTAACGAGGTCATAAGACGGAGAACTAAAATATCCAATATCACTCGACGAATCAGCTCGCTGTAGTGATGGTAGATAGGTCAGCAAGGTTCTGGAGTGGATGCCGCGTTTAGGAAAAGGAAGTGTTAGTCGTCTGTTCACCAGGTGGGAAACCAGTCTATGTGCAGTAGCCGGTCAGGGTT
>JAFELO010000102.1:483771-518601 GCA_017140195.1 Eumaeus atala | reverse complement strand
CTTTTTCCTGAAATTAACCTACCCTGACGAATGAGGACGCTGAAAACTTTTTTCAACTCATCTGATTCCCTCCAATCTGCAGGTGTAATTTAATTTTGTTACAATTTATATAGTAGGGAATATATTTTTTTTATTTCATTCTGGCACTTTATAAATTACTACCAATGCCCTGATATCTTCACACTCCAGCTTGTTGTTCCACCAACACACACGGCAGGAATCCGATATTATTTCATACATCGTCATGTTGAATTGTTACGGTTTGTGCATCCATTGGTGGAGAGGGAACATGTTAGTTGTATCCGACCGGTGACTATCCTTCCAATTTTTGTTTCATTGTTCAAAGAGTTTAATCTTACATGGTCATATCGCTATGGAAGGTCATTAATAATTATCAGCCTTAATGACTAACAAGCAAATCTGCTTACATGTAATTAAACAAAACAAAATTTCTTATATTCCAATTTTTCACTTCAAAAGTTTTACGGCCAAAAAATTTTATAAAAAGGTTTCTTAAAACTTTTAATATGTATGTCGACATAAAAGACTATTTCTCTCCCCATAACTTTCATTACAAGGAAGAGTTATAATATTCCAAGAAATAAACGTTCACGAAAAATAATTTCTTTAAAAACAAGGAACATACAGAAATTAGAAATGTCTTCGACAACTTAAATTACAAAATGACTGATTGTACGGTTAACGTACATACGCAAGGAACGGACGTAGCCCAGGGTCACATCTCGTCTAGCCGCTGATTTAATTTCACGAGCATTTGACTAATAAAAAATAATAACAAGTCATGAAGTCTAAGGACTGAAAGTTCATGAATCTTGGAGTAATATAAATATACCTTATAATATCGTTCGCGGATATCCCCGCGATAATTCCAGAAAGCGGTCTTTTTGGAATCATCGTATAATATAGCACATCACTATTTACTTTTTTTTATAGTATAGGGGAGACAAACGGGAAATCGGAGCCTCTCAACGACTAACGTCGCCCAAGAACATCATCACAGTAATGCCGATGCGTTGCCCTCCTTTTCACCTCCCCCAATGGGCCACTGGCTACTCACAAACCGCACGAAACTTAACGTAATTAAATTGTTGTATGTAACATCGGGCCAGCCTTATCAGTGGTTGTATCTTACCTATGTTGCATGTTGACACACATCGGTGTTTACAGAACAAGAAACTCCAACTGCTCGCTTGCTATTATAAAAAAAAATATGATCCGTTTACGCAAAAAGATTGTCGCTGTAACTTATATATAATTTTAACCAATTTTATAAACAGTAAAGTAAGACAATAACTTTATGCCAGAAAAACCTTTCTTATTTTACTTCTCAAATTATCAACAGCACCTACAAAAATTATAGAGTACATTATATGTAAAAACAACATGCAGGTTTCAGTGTTCATATAGTTTACAGGTGGCTAAGAAATGAATAAATTTAAACTCAAATGCACAGAATTTAGCAAGCGCAAGAATAAGATATATGGAATAATACGTACACGGCAAACATCATAATACGTACACGGCAAACATCATAACACGTACACGGCAAACATCATAATACGTACACGGCAAACATCATAACACGTACACTGCAAACATCATAATACGTACACGGCAAACATCATAATACGTACACTGCAAACATCATAATACGTACATGGCAAACATCATAATCACAATGATCATGACGTGGAATAAATGTGAGAATAGAAATAGTAATAAGATCCTTATGTACTACATCTGTCAATAAAAGGTAATTTGAATTTAAAGATATAGTACAAAACCTTATAAAAATACTTATGTTTTTTAGGTAAAGTGATCAAAGAAATAACACAAATTTCACGGAAAATAAAAAAACGCGCCATGCTTGCTTATTTTGGTGGAGGTGAAAGATCTTGAGATTTGAATTTTTTTATTATAGGCACACAGAGAGCGACTATATGTCGGATTTTCTATTACATAACGAATATATATACCATAATATAATATAATTCTTGCGATATAATGAATTCAATATTAATCGCTTCATTACAATGCCTGCTACCTTATCAGTTCATCGCACACATAAGAGTGAATTAAATTTAATGAACATCAGAATTTCATTAAATTGGCGTACCAATTCCATTGACGATGATGATCTAAAACTATGCAATATACGTTAAACGTGACCTATTTTTTCCTTTTACTTCCAGTAATAAAAATTGATAAACAATTAATTGCAATTCTGTCTGTTTCGTTTGATTGCTAAAACGTTATCTCTTCATATCGGTGGGAAAAATTACATCCCTTTTCTAAGCCTCGAGCTCCCTTGCAAAAGCTATCGGCTGTCTCCCTCCCGCAGATACACCATAGCACAGGACAGATTCCTTATGTAAGTCAGTGCTATCCCGCATCCCAACACAAGTGGACCTGTGTATCGCGCGCCGGGACATGCCTCGAAACGCCGAACTATAATTCAACTTACCGCGCGTCCCTGTGAAAAAATAACAGTGCTATGAGTCAAACGTGCAACGATGTGCCAAAGACCATTTTAAACCTTGCAGACAAACACACAAACATAACTTATTATCTAATTTTAGATCATGTTTAGAATAATATACATTTCGACGCTGTAGTATAAAAATAAATCTCTAAACGTCTTCTGATATATGAAGTGACATTAATTTTAAAGGCCCAAACTTATTAGTCAAAGGGTTTAGTAGACTTAAATGGATGCAGACAGATTTGGCGTAAAGTTTTAAAAAAAAGTTGTGATAGTCCAACTGACAGTTTAAAGAGCTGTAAATTAGAAATATTTCTTTGGGAAAGATGAAAAGAAAAAGAGTGTAGACTAAAAAAGTGATTAGATTTTTTTGAAAAAATGGCTGGCAATCTCAAGTGGCTACAGTGGCATTCATGTATCTTGAATGCCATATTGTTAGTTATATCTACTAGTTACGGTAAGTCTAGATATAATAAATAATTTAGATGTACTACTTTTTGTACTATCCTATTCTTTTGTTTTCCGAATTTGTCTGCGTGTAGTGTGTATAAAATATTTGTAGGAAAGACTGAACTATGAAAGCCATTACACTAGATATCTTTAAGTGTTTAATGTTATTACTTAATAATTAAATAGCTAAGTCTGTTACATTACTCATAACATTTACTCGCTCTAGATGTTAAACATTTTTTATTGTGAAAGAAGTGATAAAATGGCTATCTGACTAATGAGAAACTGGCGTCAATGAGATGTGTAGAATTAATACAACATTATTGTGATTCCATTGTTGGAAGGAATCTATCGCCAAAAACGACCGGTACCTTTACTTCTCAGAAATAAATACCTTTCTAACCTCAGTAGATCTGTTGTTCTTAACCGAGCTTGCCTCGTGGCCTAGTGGAAAGCTTTTGGCATAACATTGTACGCAGTCGTAAGGTCTGATACGACTTGGGCTTGGGGCTGAAAGGCAAAGGCGACGGGTCTGCAAGTGCTTAAGGGTGGCGGTAGTCGCTATCCATCGGCTCGTTTGCCTCAAATCTCATAAAAAATTTCGAAGGTTCGAGTGGATGGACCAAAGAGTTGTTGATAAAAGTTTTAATTTTTTAATTTACTAATAACAGTCTGAAGTCAGGTAGTTGGCGACGTAGCACCTGTACTGTACATCTGAGAGCCGTCGGTTGTTTGAGGGAACGGAGAATGAACTTGTGTCACCTCACAGGCTTCTTCATGCCCTATGCAGTTATCTGATCTCTATAGTGATAGCCGCATTAGCCGAAATTCCGCTAGATCGATATTATTACTATTATCTTAAAACATGGTAAATGCATCTTCCAAAAATATCCAAAATATAGGTAGTTCTAAATATAGACGTTCTTAGTTCCCCCCTTCAAGTTAAATGCAAGTTCATTAAGCTAAGCCCGTATAATAATTCGTAGTTGCACCAAGATATGAGACGAGCAGTCGGGCTTCTCTGGCGATTATCTTCTCTATTCTTGGCGTATCTTAATTATCTTGTACGTCGTTATAGAGCGCATTGCTCGAATAATATAAGAATAGTATAATGTTGTATGGAAAAATATAAGAATATTCTCTGATAGTATTTTAAATTCCGTATTATCTGGCCGTCATTAGGTGTTTAAAGTTTCGATATCGATTATCAAATTAATCCGAAAGGTCATAACACCGATTCTTGCATATATATTATATTATATATGTATATAAAAAATCGCCTACTATTTGTTTGCCCTCTTATACTATAAAAAAAGGAACTGGCAATTTAAATGGTTTGGATACATCATCTGTTACTTTTAAGTGCCAATTGTAAAAAGTCTGCTAAATTAATCAACGCAATGATTAGCAAACTCTGCCGAATATATTTTAGTGTATGTGTACACTTTCTATTTTCCAACTCAAATGGTCACTTGTTCTGTTTTGCTGGGATCATACCGCCAGCGTATTCAATGTTCCAGTCAGGCATAGCAATTAGTCCATGTTATTACTTAATTAGCTCTGTATAATTTGTCTTTATACAGTTGGAGCATGCCTGGGTGGCTCATTAAATTCAGAGATTAAGTTGGCCAGTATCCTAATTAGACCAATCCATAGTTGATATAGCACATAACCGTGACAAGGTTTCATCGCCTTAATGTAAGCTGTTAAATTATGCAGGAGAAATAATAAACAAAATATTTTTCCTGAATATATTAAAATAATTATTAATAATATTTATTTTTCAAGAAAAAAACCAGGTACTATTTTTAAGAGGTGGGAGTAATAACATAGCTAACTTCCCCACAGCGGACAGCTGGTATCGAAACATCTAAATGATTATTTTTAGCCCGACCCGGGACTTGAACCCAGGACTTCACGACTTGTGGACATTGAACATACTTACATCTAGAATACGAGTTTTTAAAAATAATATAAATACAATTCTTAATAGTTTTATCAAGAAGTTTTCAGACCGGTTAGCAATTTTAGCGAAACTCCTAGACTCTGCGGCCAACAAGATTTGTTTAATTAAACTTCTTAACAATTCAAGCTACTTCAGCGAGACAGTGCATAGGTTTATTAACCGTAAACTCTAGCAACGGTTTTATGTACTCTGCACAAATTGGCAGTACTCTATAGTAAAATGTTAACGTTCAGGAGGTTGGTAGTTTGTTTATATATTAATTGTCTCTGGTACTAAGAGTAGTCAGTAAGAGGTAGCTCCATACTACCGCTATAAGTTAGCCACTCATCAGTATAGATGACTCATCTGTCGCTGACAGATCCGGGACAGCCCGCCACAACGACCGAAGGCCCTCGCAGCGGTAGCAGTACACTTGATGCTGAGTCCACCACACCCCTCCGGTCCACGCCGATCCGTTTGGATGGTGCATAAAGCATTATACCAGCGTTGAAATAATGCTAGGAAATCAACCCCATTGCCCAGGATCTGTAAGATGAAGTGCCATCAGGCATTACACCGGTCCAACAGGGTAGAAGCCCTACATTGTACCGCCGTTAAGTGATAGTTACGTTGATCTGCATAATCTGGTTTATGAGTAGCTGGTGGCCCTTTGGATGGGCTGAAGGAAGGCAACGCAACTGGGTATACGAATGAGAACGTATAACGAGTCGCCAGACAGCTCCGACTACTCGTTTATCCCCCCGTGATATACAGAAAAGTATTGACGTTGTTCATATTGCAGGTACTATAGTGCGGAAATGTTTATTACACGTCATGTTGGTATTGGTTTAGTTAGTCAGACTAGCCGTGAGCCATCGCATGTACCCTGCTGCTAGCAGATCCTATTATACCAGAAACTTCGTTTGCACTGAATGGGTTTTAGTGAATATTCGGCGCTAAAACTTTAACTGGAGGTTATATTCTTTACTAACATTATTTGACCGCGTTTAAATTAGTACGTTATCTGAACATTAATGTTTCATTACAATAGTTTTCAGATTCGAATAAAAGATTTCGAAGAGGAGACAACAAATTCGTTCAATATTATATTTATACTACTAAATACGCTTACTAGCCATTTTTACAAAAAAATTGTGCAACTAATAATTATAAATCTTAGTGATTCGCCTTATAACAATTTTTTTATGTCAAATGTTATCTATGCATGACTACAGTTTGAAAAAAAAAATTGTCGTTATCTAAAAAAATATTTAAAGTAAGACCGCAATAAATTTTTACGTGACCCTATCCCATAATCACTGGGACAAAAATCGGATTACGATATTAATAGACAGATTTAAGATAAATAAACCCCATTTGATGATTCAATATTATTACTGTAACAAATATACACAATTCGATTATGAAATATTAATATTAAAATATATAAACACAATTTGATTATGAATGGGAAAATTTATGTTAAATACTACTAAAGTGTCAACGAATCAGGTCAATTGATTCAGTAAATGTGCAATTGAACGCGCGTTGAAGCGTAAAGTCATCCTCTGGGATACTTTCACACTCTTCCTGTGTCGCACATGTGAATATTCGATTAGTGGATATTTGTAAGGTGTACAGTAAGGGAGTGTTTCCACATTACATGAAACTACTACGGTTGTCACAATCTTCACGTAACTGTACAACAATTAGTTTTATTGTATAACCAATTCAATTGATATCTGTCTATAAATATAAATCAAAAATAATATATACACATATAATATTGCATTAAAAATATATAAATATATACACATATTATAAATAATATTGCAGTTTTGTATATATAAAAGAACTAAAACGCAAATGAGTGACTGATCGACTGGCTGACAGACAGCCGATACTAATGTTGCTAGAGTTGCTCACTTACATCACAAAAAGGAACTCTCCTTTTTGTGATGTAAGTGAGCAACCTTTCTTACTATAGATATCTCTTTTTTCAGAATTCCAATTTATAATATAGTTAATAACACCTTCAAATTAATTAGTAGCATAGTGCGCGAGCTACCTCGCTCGTAAGATGAGAATGAAAAGGCCACAACAAGCTAGTACACTTTAGAAAAACTCGCGTGGACCATATTTTGTATAAGGGAGTGGATTATAATGAAATTAAAACTCTCCATCACCCAATGGGGCCATGATTGTACCACTATTCGCTGCGCGAACGTGCGTGAGTAGCGTGTAAAATGTGCTTCTAGCCATTATTATATATCGATGTCTTAGTGAAGGTGAAGTCGTCCCCGGGCGTGCATGTACGGATGAATAAAATTTAGACTAATATAAATGAAAAGAATCGTATACCTACATTAGTTCAACACATAAGTGGCGTGATGATTTAGTTACTGTAGATAATTAGTTCCCCACCCATAACAATTGTACTTCCTTATATTATTTTTGCAATAAAACTTTCATAAAGCTTCATTTTTATCTAAACGTTAGTGAATTAAAAAGCTTAAAGTTCCTCAGAGCATGCTTCCATATCACTGCTCTTCTACACTTACCATACAAATGTAAAAGGATTGCGTTTGAGAAATGGCCGAGAGAATTAAGGGTGTACTTCACTTATATTCTTTTTAAGTTGTCTTTTAGTATTCATAATATAATAATATTATCGGCAAGGTGTAAAGGTCCACTTTGGCTGTTCCCTGACAAGACCTCCATTTAGGCATCCCAGTATCCCATCCCAGGCGCATGCAACATAATTGATATTAAATAAGAAGTCACGTTGATATTAAATAAGAAAAACCTGTGATAAGTTTATGTTTATAGTAAACAGGATAGCATTGAGGCAGTATCATGCGAGAGACTAAGGGCCTACTTGGGATCGTGACAGCCCCCAATTTACTTAAAATGCATCACGGCTCTGACTTACCAGCGATAGAATAAAATATTCTGCATTTTAACAATTAATGAAAATTGAAGCAGTATAACTGCATTTAAGCTCCTGTGTAAGTTACAGTTTTACTAAATTTTCGCCCTTGCACTCATTTTATGTTAACACAAAAAACCAGAAATATTCATTATTTTGTTGACTAACAAAACCAATAAACAAACCTAGAGGTTACGAAACTTTACCAAATATCTCAACTAGGCCATGCAGATTCTAACGAACCGCACTTCACACCAGTGAAACGCAAATATTATCTATATGGCCGTGTTATCTTGATTCAGTTCCAATGAAGCAATTTTGGAGATGTATAACAACAAAAAAAGTGTAATAATTATTTTATAAAATAAATAGTCATATTAAATTTCATCAAGGGAACAAATAATGCGTTATTAAATTTTGATTTAATCAAAATCTTGGAGTTCGTTAAGTTTTGCTTATGTCGCACAATAATAGCTGACAATGAATATTGCTTTGTGCATTTATTAGTTGCTTGAGAAACATTTCGAACTAAGGACGCGTCTACATGGTGTGCATTGCCAATGACTATTGTTTTTTATTAACCGATACCGGACGGTTTTATGTTTTTCGCGCGTACCTTCTATAGTACACTCTGCGCTACCACATATCCAAGGAACCGCTGGACGATTCTACACAATTGAGGTACTGTCTTCGATATTCGAGTATTTAGAAAAATACTCGTACATCCACTTTCTGATTCTCATTACTTTATAAGCCACACATCATAACATAATTAAGTCGGCTTCAAAATAATAACATTGTTACTTGAACTTACGAGTTTTTATTTATTTTTTGTGTTTTTTACTGTACTACTGTATTCGCTATTGAACCTTCGGTTTAAATTTGATGGAAAAGAAGAGAAGATCCCCACAGAGATCAGAGTTTTTTTAGTAAGCCCAGGTTTTCTTTAGTCATATACCAGTCCAGAAGCAAGTGGAGAAAGTCTCTTCTCTCTCACATCATGTACTGTTTAAATTGTCCCTTTCCATTATGAAATCAAATGCGAGTACGTTTAGTGGGGTGTAACAAGTGCGAAAACGGAAGCTGGTAACTATTTTTTTCTGCCAATTTTTTGGGAGGCAAGCCAAAGCATGGTTATTCGTCCAAATCATCGTTTCGAGCGCTCATTGAAATAGGATTTAAATTTCATGTAATTGTCTGTTTTCACTATTGGATAATTAGTATAGTGAGGTACTGTATAGAGGTGGTATGCCGTTCTGTATAGCCTCAGGAGCAAGTGAGTCAGCAACCTCGTAAATTAATTTTTAAACAAAAAAATGTTCTAGATTACACATTCTAGATTGCACATGTTCCATCATATTTATGCCGTGTCCCGAATTATATTCTTCCACATTGAGTACGCGAGTAAGAAAAATAATATCGGCAACTTATAAAAACATAACAACATCAAATTATTGTATTCAAATGTATTTTTATCCTGCGCTAGCAAAATGTTATAATGTAATAGAAGTTTTAACGCAGAGACATTTTAAAGAGGTTCTTATCGTGAGATCTCTTGAATTTATTTGATGTTATACCTCCCGTAAGTATACTTTTGAGAATTTTGAGAGAAGAGGATACAGCAAAAGTATTATGTAGAAAAAATACTCTGATTATGAGTAAGTTTGCAACACTAAACGAAACGTAATGTCCGATGCTCAAAAACTTGCAGCTAGTGGGGTTGTGCAATAAAGGAATGTAAGAACGATTCAATGAAGTATTTATATTATGCAATGGCCACATTGCAACAAAGTCATAAGGCAGAGAACTAAAGTTCCCGATATTTCCACTTCAGTGGAAGTGGCAATGGGCTGGTCAATGAAGTGACACAGAAGATATGATGGCAGATGGGCCACTAAGGTTTTTGGATGGAGGCTGCGTTTAGGAAAACGAAGTGTTTGCGGTTCACCAAGTGGGAAGAAGATCTCTGCAGTAGCTGGTCCGGGATGGATGCGAGTAGCAGGAAGCCAGCCGTCTTGGCGTCCCTCGAGAGAGGCCTATGTCTAGCAGTGCAGATAATGATGATGATGACGAATAGCCACTTTATTGCTTTAATAAGTTTAGGTGGATGACCCTTCTCGCTTAACTAGGCAGTCATGCCGTGATTAACAGGTTCTGCGCGAAAGGAATTTAAGAAAAAGTATACTTTTTGTACTCTTAGTGTAAGACGCATTTGCTTCCGTTTTTAGTAACAAAGAATCTTCCAAAATGAGTCTTAACTGTTAACTTTCCAGGAGACGTCAGCATCTTCTTTTACGAGCATATAATGCAGATTCAGGATTTGAACCGCGAACTAGACCAGCTGGCTCTGGTGGGTTTTTAAATTAAATTTTACGTAGATAAACAAATTTACTACTGTCACTGATGTGATTCGCGGTGTCTCAACAAAGGCGACTGTTTGCACCCGCGGTGGTTTCAGCTTGTAGCTGGCCTTCTCTAGGACCCAAGTCTGGCAGACGTCACTGGAACCCATGTCCTTGGAAGGATAAAGAACTTTCCCCGCTAAAACGATCCAACGAAAAAAAAATCGGAGGCCAAACAAAGCATATAATATCTATTCTTGTAAGGATGCCTTTTACAACTTCCTTCTAATTCTTCTTTTACTGATACAACTAATTTTAATAGCAGAGTTGTGTGCTAAAAGCCTCACCCACTTAAATCAGTTGAGTGGAAGTTGGTGAGCTTCACGCTTTGCTACTCAGCCCCACATTTACAAGGCTTGCAGGCTCTACTTCTACAATAATAATAAATATAATATATTATGAAACACTCTTTTATTTCGACTGTATACTATTAAATTTGTTCAACCGCACCTCGTTATTTCAATATTCGTATTTTTAAACATACTGAATAAAATATTTCTTAATGAGGCTTAAATAAGTCACGGCTGTATAGTAAAGCTGAAAATGGTATGTAATTTTATATTATATATCACTTTTTAAAATACGAAATCTTGTGTGTCATTGCCGCTGTATGTTCGATACCTCTGCAGTACTATTGGTTTCATTTAGCAGGAAACGGGCCTTCTCAAGCATTTAAAAAAGGTAGGATAAAAGTAATAAAAAAGTGAAGAAATAGTGTCGCTGACTCGAAAGACATGAGATATGCATCCTGGCTTGCACTTAGTTTCCAGATGGCGTCGTCCTACTCTCAAGTGACAAGACTACTTGAGTATAGTTAATGACTGACTTATCAATTTTGTAGGGGTTATTATTAGTCTACTGTTTAACAAAGTGGAGCATTTTAAGAATATCTACTGAAATTCATAAAATAAATTGTGTTCTAACTAAACTGGTACTCCGAAATTATTTTGTTTTTTGTGATTCTGAAAGACCTTAATAAGATGTGACAAGAAGAGTTGCTTTACAAAGTTTAACGAAAGTGTTTTTTGCCATCGCAATGTTTCCGTTTATAATATTATTTGCTGCATATTGGACAGAAGACAACATGTTGCTGGTACTACCACAAGATTTTTTCTTACAGCAGTGGCAAATAATCAATTCACTTATATTTACATTAGATTTATTTTAGAGGTAGAGCCATGCTGCATAGAAGGAGGTAGTGCCATGCCTGGTCCATGACGCTGCATCCGGAAATGGACGGGCACGACCGGGAAAGTACCTTCGGCTCACTTGATACCAGCGTAAAGTGTCGCGTTTCGAGCGCTCTGTGACCAGCCAGCGGCCCATTGGGGGGATAATAGGAGGGCAATGCATTTGCGTTATAACCATGCGAATTTTCCTGGGGGTCGGTAGTAATGAAAAGGATACAATTTCTATTTTGCCCCATTATGCTCTAAAAAAAAATCTATTCAATTTGTTACGTTAAATACTATCTTCTTCCCCGTGTTTCACACTGTAATCTACTACCGACGACGCCTCTAGCCTCTGGACACCACCAGGACATTATTCAGATTTATAATTTTATGACTTGGAGTAATCTGGAAATATGACGAGACGAAAGAAAAACAGAAACGGAGAAAAGGTATCCATATATTAGTATACAGTTAAAATTAATCTTTGCAATTGCAACAACAACAGTGACACATCTTCACGCCAGTTCCCTAATGGGGTAGACAGAGAGAGTGCATGTGGAAAACAAGGCGCAGCACTTATTTGTCATTTTATACACACTATAATTTCACACACACACAAATACATATTGTATTTGTATTGAAAAATGTAGTAGTAGATGAAAATACCAAACAAAAATAACACAAGAGGCACGTATGTTAACCGCAACCGCGTTGTTACATGAATCGTCTCATTAAATACGAGTATTTGGTATATGAAATAATAGGAACTTTAAATACTTCAAACAAATACTGCAGCATATTCGAGTCATATGTATGTGTCATACAACAATTTTGTCAAGTACTTATTAAAAAATGAAAATGCTATCGACCAAGTCAAAAGGAGGACGTTTTATATTTGAATGTACTGTCCACAACTTTTTTTTTTGTTGACGCGGGGAAACGCATTTACGCGCCTTCATAGGCCTGGGTGGGGTCCAGTCCAGGGCTCGCGGCACATTATAATGCCAAATACCCACAAAAAACACCGCGAGTGCCATCAGTACCGCGTATTGGTGAGGTGTCTCGGAACAGCAAATCATCAGAGCACCTCGACGGCTGGCTAGCCCCCTTAGGGACCGAAACCACCTCCACAGATGGGTTTGTCGGCACCACAGGACAAACCCACCAACTTTGAGACAGTGAATGGGGGGAGGTTCCCATTTTCGCCCCTTGCCCCGTGCTCAATAGCGCCGCCCCTTTTTTTTGCTCTTTTGTCTTCTCTTCTAATAAGAGGGGTACAAAGAGCACCTCCTCCTCCTACTCTTTAGTCCACTCTTCTTATAAGAGGGGTACAAAGAGCATACACCTCCTCGGTTCAATTAGCTTCGCCCAAGGTGTCTCGGATCACCCAAGGCTACTGTCCACAATGCAGCAGTTTTACGTAGGCGAGAAGTACTCATGTCTACGTTGGTACCAGTCTCATTTGTCTGCGCAGCTTAACATTTTGCTAGAAGTTTGCGGCCCCCACTATCAACGCATTGCTTCACGTCTCTATTAAGGTATTGTACATACCTATATTATTAAATTTACAGCAAAACACGTTACTAAGAAGACGATGTTCGTATTATGTGTTGCTCATCGGAGTGAACGTGTTCAGAAATTTTACATTTCGCAAAGATCCGCGTTCATGTGCATGAAATTACAAAAGTGGAATCGTCCAAAATAAATTTTTGATAGTGATCATGGACTATCTGTATATTATTTCCGTAAAGATACTTCAACTTATTTTCTTCTTATTAAATCTAATTAAAATGTCCTCAACAATTTGATATTTTTAAGATAAATTAGGACCTAATATTACACTATATATTCTGTTTCATTATAGTTAAAATTTCAACATTAAAAAAATAAATTAGCTGTAATATAAACTACACGAAGTAATTTATTTTTATAGCATAAGGGGGCAAACGCAAAATCGGAGCATTTTAATGACTACCGACGCGCGTGGACATTCGCGTGACTGTTACGCAGATGCGTTGCCGTCATAGTGGCGCAACATCGACCCTCCATTGGGTCTCCTTCCACTCCCAAACAGCACGAAAAGCGACAGTGGCACGGTCACTTTTTTCTTAAGTACTTGGAACAAAATTATATCTTATTGATTATTATTTTTAAATTAAACGGCCTCGTGACGTGACGTGATGTACTCAAGATTAATTAAGTTTCGGAATGACACAAGACAAAAAGCTAAATATTTCTGTAACGAATGTCTGCTACTGAAATAGTAGCAGACATTCGTTACAGAAATATTCAAGAGTGTGAAAATGGCACATAACGTGCCGGTGTACACTAAATATTGCTTACATTTTTATGTTTTCTGTCGGATCGATACAAGACACACGGCTAAGGCAGCCGGTATCGAGTTCCAGGTAATTTCTGCATTAAAATATCAAGGACCTTATAGACTGACTAAAATAAGGTAATCAATGTTAAGTTGTATTATTGGAATACTATTTGTACCTTCCCGCCTGTTATCCCCGAAGAGGTATTTTAATTAAGTCAGTGGTTCTAAGCAGTTACGCGGCTTTGGCACTAGTAGCGAGCATCGCTCAGTTACTTTGTGTGTGTTGGTCATGAGGGTTCATATAATGTAATGAAAGGTGGTAATGAGTACGTATGGTTGTAGGTACATAAGTCGTATACAAACGGGAACGATCACTTACAGTGAGATGACCCGACTTTACGTTATTGTTCAATGCAGTAAAAAACCCACAAAGTCGAGTCTTCTCTGTGAATAATATCTTATAGCTTCCATTATCCTTAATAGATCCAAAAATATGGTTATATCAAAATAAGGACTCCAAGGTTAAATCCCTGAGATATTATGGTTTTACCTTATTATATGACAGCATTCTTTTCAATTTGTTATATTAAATACGTTCCTCTTCCCCGCGTTTTAAAATGTAGTTTAATTTTATATTCTACGATCCGTTAATAAAAAAACTATAGTTAATAAATATTTACGGTTTCACTGTTGAGATCAAACTGTTGTCGTCAGAAAGGAGTAAAAAATAGGTATCAAGTATTCAAAATTCCGGTTTGCTTTTATACATTTATATGTAGTTGAACTGTAAACACAATGTTATGAACTATGGAATGCATCCGCGGAGTTTAAATTAAAAATATCTACTATATTAATTTTCCTGATAAATTTGTACCTGAAAATTTTATAGCTCAATTCAAAAATTCTAAATGAGTATTAATAACAGCTATCAGTTTTCCTGTCTATCTTGACTGTTCTTAAACAAGGTTTTGAAATTCATATTCGCAAATAAAATAGTATACTATAATACAAACAAAAAAAGAAGGAATGTGACTTTGAAAATGATGGAAAACGTGCGATGCGGCAATTCTTAGCCTAAATATTTTCTGTAAAAAGGCTAATATATATATAAACGGCCTTGTGAATGCCTCGTATCGTATAGCTTAAAACGATTTCAGAACATTAGCGTATTACGGCCCATATATTCACTCGATACGTAGTAAAATGTCAACAGAACCTAACAAACATAATATACCAAATAAGCTTTTAGACATTTCATTGTTTAATAAATTTGTGTGATAAGGGAAATATGTTGTTAAATAAACATTTTTAACTAAATAGAGAATATTAGTGGTGTGCACATACACATAAAGTGACTGGCCAACCCACATGATAAGATTTTTTTTATAGAATTGGGTACAATTCAAAACTGAATAATATCGAGGTAAATTACTAATTGCGTTTCGGAAAACGAAATGTTGGTCGGCCGTTCACCAGGTGGGATGTCGATCTCCGTGCAATGGCCGGTCCGGGATGGATGCGAGTAGCAGGAGATCGGTCGTCTTGGCGTGCATTGTGAGAGGCCGATGTCCAGCAGTGGGCCGATAAGGGCTGATAATGATGATGATGATGAATTGTTGATACAACGAGGCGTCAATTATTCATTAGTTATTAGGTTCCGCTGTCCGTCTGTCCGTCTGACTGTTACCAGGACGTATGTGCGATATGAAGTGTTATATCATTATCTATTGCCGCATAATAACAGATATTAAAAATTGGTAAATAATAATTATATCACTAAAACTATCACAAGCTTACACACACGCAATATTTGCTTTTCAATTAAAATGTGTGCAAACTTAGACTACATATTCAAGCTTGTCAATTTATGTAAGTTGCAATACTCAGACGGGAGGTCTGAGTATTGCACGCGTTGGTACAATACTTTCTGTGCGCAAGTTTGACTCGCATTTGGTATATTTTCTTCCCTTATGGGAACAGTAATTGTTGATTGTGATACGCTAGGAAAACGGGTGAGAGATGGGCCAAAAGATGAGATGAGGTGACCTGTCAGTGAAGTCGAAGTGTTAGCTAATCACAAACCAGAAGAAAAGACAAGGCTTTCTGGCGAGCTTCGATAAAAACCTAATTCCTAAAAGTTGATGATGATGGAAGCGAGCCAACGATCCAAAATTGTATAAAATCCTTTATTATCCTTTGTACTCGCTCTCTTTGGTTCAGCCCGCATTGGCGTGTTTATTGAATATGCCACTAGAACATAACAAATAGGGGTGGATTTTTTGGAAAGGCTCAAATTACGCATCATATATTTAGTCGATAAAAAGGTTTATTTCTTCATCATCAGCTTTTTCCCGTTTTTATGTTGTACATGGTTAGAAAAAGCGTGTCATGATTGTCTTCATTAATGTATTTAACTTGAAGACAACTGACCTACTTTATCTTTTGTCCACATTTGACAGTACAAATCTCGGGTGTTCCTAATTTAAAAAGGAAGAGGCCATTTTTACATATGCTTTTTTCTTTCTTGAATTCCATCCCATGTGGGTACGTATTTTCTTATGAAGCGGGGAAACGCATATCCACTGCGCTGGGTGGCGTGTCCCTAATCCGTGAAGCAACAGCTACAGCAAGACCATGTCCCAGGGATCCAGCGCCACCTCCACAGATAAATTGCCCTCGCGCCCATTCTCATCACAGAACAACCCCCCTCCCCCCAAATTCAGGATTGTGCAATGAGCATATTACAAGGATCGCCACTGGCTCCACGATCACAAAAGCCTCCTACTTCTACTCCTTCGTCTCCAATCTCCATCTATATAAAACTCTTTCGTTACGGATTGATTAGCCGACATACAACGCACAGCCGAAGCTTTTGTCAGATGCCCCTTCATGATCCTGATATGGAGTACTAAGCAAGTAACTTTTAGTATTTCATCTCCTAGAGGGCTGAAATAGGGAGGTGATATTTATATGCTAACATCATTATATACTCGTATTATATTACATAGAGTTTTACAGCTTAGGTGTAACAGCGAGGCGCTGCTAGTTTTCACAGTAGACGGGTACAAAGAGCAGACCCTTTCTTAATAAACTTCGCGCAAGGTGTCTGAGTTCACCTTAGTTTACCTAGCCGAGCCCGCGACGACAGGGGCGTTAACTGCTATGTGCGCATTGCCTATAATAAATAGCTAGGACCGCAGGTGGCGGGGATTTATATCGAAAAACGTTCGATATTTACACTCTTATAGCTCTCACAAACATTTCACCGTACATCATGTACGTATACGTATACGTCACATATCCATGAAACATGTACAAAAAAAATTACTTAAACACCAATTTCATCATCATTGCCACACGTAAGTGAAAAACTGAAATAATTCAGATGGAAACTGCTACGTACTACAGATTAACACTTATACATGGACATACAATAGAACAGTAGCATAGTAGATGTATAAGGCCTTTGCATAATTCGATTTCCGAGTACTTATTGCTCGGGATTACGGAGGCTTAGCGAGGTTCACTCCGCTACAGATTACCACTGCGGTAACTCTGTAGTCGCAGCTATTAGTGTTTGAAAATCTTCCCGCCCAACTACTTAGCGATTAATATTTTAGTGGAACTATTTTATTCGCTACAGGTAAGCGGGAAGATAGCATATATACGTGATAGCTCGAGTTCTCAATTTTCCATTAGGCTATGCTTTCACGTTTTGTACCATTCGTGAGACTTCCGGGTAGGTGTAGTGGTCCAGTGTTAGGTTTCGGTGAGATGACCGGAGACCGAGACACTGGAAAATAATAAATACGGTACGAGAGGTCTATGGATACCCGGTCAGAATTAAGTTCATTCACCTTTTGGCACACAAATTGTAGTAAAATATCAAATTGTGTTAGATTGATAAATTTCTAATAAAATACATTTAGTTCAATATAAAATTTACAATAAAAGTAAGATAATGATGATTATATTTAACTAGCTGTCCTGACAGACTTCTGTCATGACTATAGAATTGATTGTCATGGAAACGTGTAATTTTATGACTTGGTAATATGAATAAAGAACATAAGTATAATTTCAATCGTATTTAAATCATTTCCCGTACCAATTTCCATCTTCTTGTTATCATAATCAGAACAGTCATGTACGTTGGAACATTAATTCTCAAATACAGTAAATCTGAAGTTTTGTGCTGATGGAAGATTAAGTATGTTTTACTTTCTTCTTATTCTTTATAATATAACAATAACGATTGTTTATTCAACGCCATTCCAACTGTAGGATATGTAAAGAACTCTTATATTAAGAGGAACTGGGCTGGCACGTCCAGTGCATTCTAACTCAAATGACACCGCTGTAAAGCGTTAAGTAGCCTTTGAGAGCATTCGATTCCTCGTTTGCCCTCCTATACTATAAAAACTTCATCCGACAATCAAGAATTTGAATAATTTAAAGGCTACTGCTCAGTCAAGTCAATATACATACTTGCAGCCACCGTGGCAAATTGCTCCGAGTGTTATGCAGGCGAAGGGCGTGAGGCATGGGGACAAGCCGAGTATAACCGAGTATTATGAAGTCTTAGGTACAAAAGTATTATCATATATTTTTTTTATTCACACCCACGTACAGGAACTTTATACCAAAACTATACTAGTCGATAGAGAGATTTATTTCGGACCCCTATCGACACAGATTATATTGATGTTGTCTCTGGGCGTAGAACATTACGGTGTCATCACGTAACTATGTAATGTGTGTAATGTATTATGGAACTTAGTAATTTAGCACTGAATAAAGAATTTATATTCTATTCTATTCTAATTCGTATGATATGTTTTCCTTGTATTTAATAAAAAAATGTATCTAAATTCCGACACGAAACTGGAATTTATGCCATTCTTAAATGAACATAATTCTGAAGCGACAGATGCGCAAGAGACATAGGTAACGTAAGAGTTGCGAAGTGTTACCGCTCCATGGCTCGGTAGATATCGTCAAAGTTAAGGCGCGTTTTTTTATAGGATAGGGGGGGCAAACGAGAAATGTGAGCCTTTTTACGACACTCCTGAACTTCAGCATAATTACTATGCCGATGCGTTGTTCTGCTTCCGACCTCCCAATGGGCCACCGGCTACTCACAACTCACAATCCACACAAAGCGCGACACTGAAGATGAAACTTTACGGCGGTATTATGTGAACGAGAGCTACGTCCCCGGTCGTGCCGGTCCAAGGCACTAGCCGCGCCAGCTGCGCTGCTTCATGTAGTAATCGCCCCACGCGGCTGCATACTCTGTTATATCGTCAAGTTTTTCTTCACACCCCGCGCCTCAAATCGTTTTTTAAGGAGTAACCTTCCAAAAATATTATCATCTGCTTAATACTAAAGTGTGAGATGGTCGAATAAAGACATAACATTAAAAAAAAGATAATAAAATTATAAGATGTAGAAGAGATAATTCTGAAGAAGACATAAAGAAATGGGGTATGGACGTTTAAGATAATGGTCGGGTTCATAATACCGCCACTGTGGTTAAATTATATACCATCCGAGACTTACTTTCAGACTGACGGGGAAAAGTATTGAAATTACCTTAGCTTCACAAGTGTTATGTACCTACACAATTTTAAAGTTATTGTTAACATCGCACACCGTTGCTTTTGTGATACTCTTGTAAATTTAAAGTTTATTTATGTCATGCGCTAATACGACAAAAGAATTGTAATCAAGTTTAAATAAATAGATCTAATAGAAAAATATTTAAACAAAATTTAAACACTTTTTGCTCATTTAGATATTTTAGAATGATGTTACGACATTTAGATTACATTATTTTCTGTTTTGAAGTTATGTCTTTCTGGGAATCGAAGAGGCTTTTAGCTTATTTTTCAGGTGGATTCCATCATGTGGTAGCCCAAGTTCATGACATAAAAGCAAAAAGCAAGACAAAGAGCTGGTACTTCTCCCTACAATATAAAATCAATCATCACATTATAATGGTGTTAAAAATCACATTAGCACGCATCCTGCGCAAAAATGATTTTGTTAGCTTGCTTAGCAACGTGCTTGTCGTCTTTTTTTGAGCTCGGTTCGTCATTTTCAATATAATAGTCTTTTTATTATAATAGTCTTTTCCAAGAGGTTGTCACCTCTTGGAAAAGACTATTATTGTAAGGATGATGACGTACCAACCACTGGAGAATCTTTATTCTAATAATGTCAGAAGTATACAAAGTTAAAATTGAACAATGACATTTAATTACGACCATAAAATATTAACAGGAATTTTTCAATTTTAATATCATATTTAAAGAGAGCGGGGTTTTTTGCCAATTCTCACAGATGCTCTCCAGGCAGTCATATTCCTTTTTGAAGCAAAGTTAATTATAACAATTTTATGAATTTTTCATTTAATATTCATTTGGCGAAATTTTTATAATATGGAATATCTATTTATAAATCATATTTCGTATCTTTCATGTGAAGGTTGATTTGTTTGAATCAATTTCAATAAATTGATGTCAATAATTATAGTTAAGCTAACTATTATCGGAATGCATCTCCTCCATCCGCGGTAGAGTTTCGGATTCTCTTCCGATCCGATAACCTACTCGTCTCGTCGCTTACGAGCAATCTTTGCAATCCGATTAATCTGGATTAGGATTTTCTTCGCTTCCACAGCGTGCCTAAGTTTAGGTCCAAAACAGAACACTTCCCTGAACCACATAAGTAGAGTTATAAATCATTACCTAAAAGCCGGCAACGCATATTGACTTTAGGCATTATTTTAATTTGAATAATTTAATAAACTAGAAGTGTACCAAATAGTTGCGGAGTTGAATAGGCGCGCTATTGGGGTCATATTAAAGTAGGGTGATTTGTCTGTCTAGGGACGTCGGCTAATTTGTTAATCACCAAAACATACCCGTGTTATAGTTACAAGTATGAATAAAAAACCACCTGCTATTCACAAACCGTACGAAACGTGACAACGAAGATGTGGCGTTACTAGTGAATTGTTAGTGAGAGGTACCTCCTTGGCCGTGCCCATGTAATAAGGCCGCAATGCAGCATACCTCTTAAAAAATGTATTATTCTAGCTTTGAAATCTTAACAACATAAAGTGAATACTTTTTGCCACTAAACAGTTGAAGCAAATATATGTCTTTGTCTAAGAGCCGTGATGTAAGAGATAATGGATTGACGGTTTTATGAGCTTCAGGCGGACTAATTAAACTATACTTGGACTTATATCACTTAATGTCAGTGCTGATTGGGTTAATGAATTAAGGACTTAAAAGGAAAATGTTAAAATAGAGCTCTTGTAAATTAATGTTAATTTAATTAAAATGAACGATAAGGGTGAGCGCGAGTGGACAGTGGCAAAGCGTAGGACATTTTAGCGTTCATGAACTAATTGATGACGACGAACATATAAAGATAATTAATACTATATATGTGTTGTGAGTCTATAAGACATATTTCTTAAGAAAAAGTGTTACGTCCCGCATACAAACAATCACGCCACTCATGCCCTCGTCCATTGTCATTGTATTTTCTGACATATTGGTTTCTAACCGGTTTTAATTCCAGTTGGAATTTTTTGGAACTTACCATGGTTCGTCGGAAGATAGGTCGAAGCGTTGAAGGTAGTAATCTGACATGCTCGCGTCGAAAGCCCTTAGTCGGAGAGCCTCCAACCAATCGGTGATCACTTCCGGTTTTAAACATGTTGATCGCAGAGACATCCCTAAATATAGCATATATTATATATATATAATATTCGGTCCGTCATAATAAAGTCAATATCGTTCCTGGTCACAGTATCGGGCAACTCTACCATGTCCACTTCCTGTGGGACTTCTTCTTAGGACAGGAGTTAATTTAAAAAGTTAAAGTCTCCCACAACAACATTGAAGTGGCCCTTACAGGTGTTATGTGAGGCCTTTGTGATATCCTCATAAGTTGCATCCACGTCGCCATCGGAATGTGTCGAGTTTGGTGCGTAGAGGCTGTACCTATTAGTTAGTTCAAGTATGAGATACGCCACCCTATCCGACACACCAGAGATTTCGACGACATTGTCCCCTAGACAGCCGCAGTTATGATATCCTCACCTTGTCTTCGGACGTCACACAGCCCCAGAACGTGCCATCAGATTTTCCTCAATTCCACCTCCAGCTCAATCAAGTAGTTATCTAGTCTGAGCGTTCATCCGTTATACGTAGCCATCTCAAATCGCTGGAAGCGACCCGTTACTTGTTCTACCGTGGCCAGGACTAGTGGAACTACTGGGAACCAGGGGCCAAATTCTACTGATGTCGTCTATTGGTGGTAAATATTTAATCATTAACGTAATTATTTTAATAGGTTCCATCATCATTATCAGCCCTTATCGGTTTACTGCTGGACATGGGTCTCTTTCAATGAACACCAAGACGACTAATAGGTTACTAGGCTTAATGCATTAGTATAACATGTAAACTAATACTGTATCTAAATAAAATAATATCTAATATTAATAAATATTTAAGTGTCTAAAAATGTATGTATAAAAAATACCTTTCATAAGTTAAAATCATTGAGAATTAAATATTATAATATACATGTTTCTATTTTATTTCAAATCAATTGTCATTCAACATTGGAAATCAAGTACTAGATAATGTTGAGTCACCTATAAAGAATAGAGTCAGGATTGTCTGCAATCTTATTGTAATAATATGACAATGTATGTATGTACCGCTGGTGTCTAAAATAAATAAATTCCATAGTTTTGGTTGCAAATATTTGATATTTATAATAGTAAAAAATATTATTTAATTAGAACACGATAAATTAAAGGAAAACCTTAACTTAGTGTATGCAATTTGTTAATAAAAGTAAAAATGATAGGGTAGGGATATATTGAGTTTAAGTATTTTAAATCAATAGATAGTACAAAATTGTTTACAAAATACAAAATGTATTATTCCTATGACGAATTTCTAAATAAAAACGTTAAGTGCAATACTTTATGTATACAACTCACAGAGTGATTCAACAAATATGTTTTCGACAGCCCTGCAATAAAGTGAATCGAACTTATTCGATATACGACAAATAGATAACAAAACAGTACATGCAAAACTTTTATGTAGCAGATGCCTCGGCTCACAGGCATATTGGAATTTCGGGCCCTTATTAAGGCTGTTCTCTTTGAAATCGTACTGGCTTCCTTATAAAATAAGACGATGTTATGTTAAGATCATTTTGTGTAGGCATAATGTCTTTATAGCTTTATATTGATTTCTAAGTATGTTATAATATATTCGAAAATTCATCATATTAATAGAAAACATTTGATGTCACATGAATAAGAATAATATAATGGATGAACACAAGAATTAGTGACATCTTGCATTGCAGAAGCGCTTGCAGGACCGGAGAATCTCTAGCTCACACACAGACAATGGATGTTTGGTGCTAATTCTGGGTTTAGGGTTGCTCATTGGAGTGAGAGCATAAATGAAGTTGGCACGTTTGAAAAATAAAAAATTGGATATTTATGGCTATCGTTATCAAAAAGATTCGACTTACACGCCCCTTAAACAGGAGCCAACGAGCAAGCAACAAATAGTAACATACGAATGGAATTTGTATATGCAATGGCTTGCATTTACTTTTTAGTGTTTTTTTTTGAAAAAGTCGAGACATAAATTTTAAACATAAATGGCATAATTTTTAGATCCACCCAGAAGATTAACAAGATATATCAATCAATCAATCGATTATTTATTTGCTATAAAAGTGGTACAGTGGGGGTTGGGTTTTGCAATATGTTGTTACTAACACTTTTTGCTAACAATGCCTTAGTGTGCAAATGTTTTAAAGTACAAAATTAGGATATAAGGCACATTTTGTATTTTCATAGCGTTAAGGAGGTAGTTCTGATACAATTTTCTAAAGCATTTAAACATATTTAAGACATAATTAAATAGAAACATCATAATGAAATAGTAATCTAGAATGGTGCAAAAGTGTCAAATTAAATAAGACACATCAAGATTAAATAATTTAAACTTATATGTTATTAATATCAATAAAAATTAATGTCGATTAATAATTGATTGTATGATGATATATATTACCTTGATGATATACCTATGATGATATTACCTTGATACATAATAATTTAGAATTAGTCGGTTATTTCTTATAGATGTGAGTTGACTTGCCCCACATTAGTAGACTGTATCCGAGTACAGATGCTGTATAACAATGGCACTTAATCCATTAAGGTCATATATGAAGCTATACACTTTGCTACAGAAATACTCTACATGAGCCTTCCAGATTAAATTCTTGTCGAGATATACGTACCCAAAAATTTAGTTTGGTGAACTTTTTTGATAGTTTCTATGTCATATGTATATTTCATTTTTTGATTTAAATGCGTACTTTCTAAACTACGTAAAGATATTTTAGCTACTTAAATTATTATTATTTAGCCAATTAATTACATTTATAATCAAATTATTCATTTCTATGTGAATAATGTGATGGTTTGAAATTACTACGGAGATATCATCTGCAAAGATCGCGTATTGTCATTCGACATGTCCGGGTGGTCGTTAGTGAAGAGAAGAAATAGGAGTGGGCCGAGAACACTTCCCTGAGGTATGCCACAGCCATTGAGTTTACATTCTGATTTATGTATTTTTAATATGGTGAACTAGCCTAGTCTCAATGGGGCTGCTTGCTTTTCTAAAAAAATAAGTAAAATCTTTAAGCAAAGCAAAGCTAAATCTGAGGTTCCTAACTGCGTTCGTTAAGTTGTATGTGACTTGCGGTTAATCATTATTAATGCACATCTACTTGTTGTAAAACTCCTCTTATGCAGAATGGCACTACCTAGTAGCCGGTGGGTCACCGGCAACTCACCTATTTTTTTATGACGCGGGGAAACGAATTTACGCGCCTACACCGTCCCTGGGTGGGGTCCAGTGGTGTGTGGGACTCGCGACACATGATAGTGCCGAATACCCACAAAAACCACCGCGAGTGCCATCAGTGCCTCCCTTGATGAAGTACCCCGGAACAACAGTCATCATGGCACCTAGACCGCTGGTCAGCCCCCTAAGGGACCAACTCCACCTCCACAGATGGGGTTGTCCCGCACTACAAGACAACCCCACTAACTTTGGGACAGTGCAATGGGGGCGAGGTTCCCATCTTCACCCTTTGCCCTGTGCGCAAATGCGCTACCTCCTGTTGCTCTTGGGTCCCCTCTTCTTATAAGAGGGGTACCGAGAGCGATTATTCCTCCTGATCTTTAAGCCCCCTCTTATTGTAACCGTTCAACTCGCCTCAGTTCAACTTCGCGGATGTCTGCACCCTAAAATGAATACCTACCAAACTTAACATGTAATAGGTAGTCATTTAGATGACCAGATGACTCGGTTGTTAACATGGCAGTTAATCCACATGTGACGTCAGAGGTCGCGATTTCGAATTCCGCCTACGTCAGTCTACCCGGTACCTACATTCTTCCACATGCGCATTTTATATATGTTTTGTTAACCTTTCACCTGCCTTTCTTTCTGCATGCCCGAACCAACGGAGCACGCCCATGTTTCAAGTCGTTAAAAAATAAAGAATATGAATTCGCAAACAAAGAATTTTAGGCGCCTACCAAATTCCCGGGCTTACCGGAACTCAGACCGAGTTGATCCTCAGTTCCAGCGTTTACATATAATATTTGTCGAGAGCAAAGATATATCGCTTCCGAAAATATCTCCGCACAGAAAGCAATGAAGTATTCCTGAATTAGTACTGCTAATACAGGGGGATTAGTCGTTTGATTTATTCATTATGCTCGTACTTACAATTTATTCGTATGTTGCGTATCGTCGACGTTAAGGTTTTAGGAAGAGGTAGTACCATGCTGCCTAGGAGGAGGTGAGTGCCATGCATAGTGCCTCCTATGCAACGGAATCGGGCCGCCACGACCGGGGAGGTAACTCTCGGTCACATAATACCGCCGTAAAGTGACGTCTTCAGTGTCGCGTTTCGTGTGGTTTGCGGATAGCCGGTGGCCCATTGGTGGGAGGAATAAAGGGCAGTTGCCCTCCATTCCCCTCCTCAATGGGTCGACATAGTAATTTGTGTGGATGTTCATGTGCGTCGGTAGTCGTAAAAAGGCTCCGTTTTCTCGTTTGCCCCCTATTTTATATAAAAAGGTATGTTGATATTTTGATTAAACTCGTAGGAATACCAAACAATTTTTTTAGGGCTCCGTGGTCAAATGGCAACAAACGGAGTCCTTATAATTAACTAATTATAATACTACAACAACTAAATAATTATAGCTCTTCGGGTATGTGTAACAACTTGTGACATTAGGATATCCGTCATACCAGTCCACTCATATCAGTCCATCCGTGAACATGGCTGCTGTAAAGCTTCTGACATGTCGGGCTAGTTAAATCATTAAATAAACTGCGATGAAATTCGTAAAAGTAATGTTATTGCAATAAAACGCTCTATTTATTGGGGAAAATCGCACAAGGATCCGTCTAGTAGATGTTGAGAAAATCGATCACTTATACAGTGGGTTCTGGTAGAAGAAGAAGTATAGATGTTATCAAAATACTACCTGATAATGCACTATCAAATATTTATCCAATCACAATTGAGGCCAACCATCTAATTCTATATGTCCTTTGCGAAAAATTCCTAACTTCAGAAACTCTATAACGTAGTCAACATTTGTGGCTTAGCCGTTTACCAATCGTTAGGGGTGTAAGGTGAAAAATCAATACAACGTTTTCTTGTAGCTCTTGAGACGACGAATTGTTCTTTGAAATATCAACTATACTTCCAATTCGATGCATAGAACTGGTAGACTCGATTCCTTTAATACCAGTTTCGCAATGAAATAGTATCTAACAGCAGTATACCACTACACTGAAACCTTTTTCTGACGCGAATAAACACATTTACGTGGCTTCACCGACTCTGAGTGGGGTCCAGTGGTGTGTGGGGCTTGCGGCACATTATAGCTCCCAATACCCACTAAAACCATCGCGCCATCAGTACCGCATTGGGTGAGGTGTACCGGGCGCAAAATCTTCACCTTCTCCTGCTCTTTTGTCCCCTATTCTTATGAGAGAGGTACGAAGAGCGCCTCTGTCTCCTGCTCTTTAACTCTATCAAGTGGGGGTCACCTCAGGTTACTAAGCCCCACCAACACGACAAGACAACGCATGAATCATGGTGCAATGCAACCCTGAGTTGACATTATAGGGGTGTGAAGTGATAGACATGCTATGGTGTTTAGACTTGTGAGATACCGAAAGACGCAACAACAGAGCTTATATAGATAGAGACGGGAAGCCAACCTAAAGCGCGGCCATCCAAGTTGAAAGTGACGGCAAATCTAATACCCTCTTTGTTCATGTTTCTTCGTTAACTTCACCCTACTCATACACAATGATGGTACTGCTTTCACATCCTTCTTCTCTATTCCCCAAAATGGCCATTCTCTGTCTTGTAACTGCCTATGGCATACTTTCTCTATGTGTGTTATATCTAAGGACCCCGCAGGTGATGAATTAAATTAAAGTAATACGAATGACCTCTAACGCCATAAGACGCCATCCAAATACGCACTTACATGATACCCTCTTGGCGTGTGAGATCCGGTCGCCCCGTGACGAGGGACAGGGTGAAGATAGGCTACTGTACAAACGTTCGAGAGTGATCGAATTGCTCCTTCGCCTCGCTTTTCAAGTATAAAAAAGAATAATATAGAATTGTAAATAATATAATTTAATAGGTTCAATGAACCGTAGGTGAAATTGATTTTAAAACATGTTTTTTGAACTGGCGGAAAATTGGAACTATTTTGCGCATTTTGATTATTTATACAGTGGATATTCATTATTTCTCGACGGCTTAAGGTAGGGGACAGAAAACATGCTGTGTCAATTATATCACAAGGGTAAACATATATCAGAGATTTATAGATACACTTTTTAATTTTAGCAAACAATTCGGGTCATATTGTTTAATAAATATATTTAACGAGCGGTTGGCTCAGTATGGCGTTGTGATATACTTATATATGTTGATGCGTTACGTCAGAATGACATATTATACATTATATAGACACTGTGTAAGACCATCCTAAGAGACGGACTCTAGGTGAAGAGTATTATGTGTATGATATCAAACTATATACCATCACAGGTACACACCCAAGCTGTCCCCATCTCTTACTGTACCGCACTGGATATTGCATGTGTCTTACGTAGGCATCAGCTGTCATAGCTGTCATAGCTGTCATCACAATACGGACTATGTAAATTATCTTGACAGATAAGCAACAGACGTAACCGTCTAAATATGTATTGTCAATTTGTTAGAATATTGAATAGGTAATAACAGCATAGCAACAAATCTTTTGCTACATTGCTAATTGCCTAATAGTATCACATGAACAAATTACCTAATGTATACTATTACCTTAATTCAATATAATCTTCAGATAATTTTATATTCTATAGGCGATACAATAAAGATCGTTAAGAGCTTCTCGACAAATTTGATAAACTCGTATGTCTAGACGTGCTTCTAACTCCACACAAAAAATCAATACCTCTTAAATGTAGCTATAGGTCTAGTTGTGTTTTACATGACTTCGTTATCATCAGCTGTGATCCGCTTTTGTAAATATCTGTTCTTAAAATAAATATTGTAACAAAGAAGAAAAAAGAATGTTTCAATTGAAAATATAATTTATTACTTTAGCAGTGTGTTAGTTTAAACACAAATATAAAACAATTAAAAATATAAAACAGCTTATACGAAGTGGTTCATATTTAAACTTTGAGGCCAGTTATCAATAGAAGCACGCACTCGTTCCAAGGGGAACTTCTTCACTGCCAATAGTATGGATTGTCTTAGGGACTCCCAATTACCATGGCGCTAGGAGCAAGTTGTACTATCTAAAACTGACCACGAACCATAATCCAGCGGATTAAGATCTGGACTAGATGAAGGGTAGTCTTCAGCGCTGGTCAAATCCGGAACGTTCGTTTGGTTATTACTGGTAGGACCGTACTTCGTTATTGAAGATGGTGCTATCAAGGGGCTTGACTACCTTCTCAAGAATTGTATTCTGATACACCTGTGCCGGTGTTTTGATACCTTTTTCACAAAAGTATGGCTCAGTCACTCCTTCATGGCTAACACCCCGTCAAACCATCGCTGATGTCGGATAATGCCTACGTTGCACTCTGTCGACTAGTTGGGAAGCTTCCTTAGAGCTTTGTCAATAAACAGTAACTTTGTTTGTTTTTTGTTTTGTTCGAGTGTAAAAAAATCTCATTCGTAAACATTTTTTTTCTGTGACCCCCTTTGCGTAATGCTTTAGTAGTTCTTTCGATATTACTACCCTATTCATCTTTAATTAGTTAGTTATGAAATGACCAGTGCATCTCTTATAGGCTGCAAGCATCATCTCTTAAAAAACGCGACCTGTTTCCAGGTATCCATCTAGATATCTTCATTTCCCGAGATATAATATATCGAGTTCGGTCAGTACATCTTAGAATTTTTTCACTTACTCTTTGACCACCTTTTTCATACAAACACTACGTGAATAGCTGGCTATTCACAAAATGAGAAAGATTTGGATCTTTCTCCGTCACAAACAGAGGAAATTTCATTCTACCTATTAATGGCCCGATACATAAACATTTAGACTAATACCAGGTATATGGAGTTTCAAAGTTTGTATTTGGCTCCAACTTAACCTACTTTGTGTAATGCAATCACGGCGATTCTGTTCTCTTTATCACCCACTCCATTTTAACATAGCAAAATATTGTACAATGTATTGGCGCTAAAATAAGGAAATACAATGAATATTTTTTATTGTAACAGTACTAATGGACTAAGTATAGTATACATCTGCGATCACTTCTATAGGTACATCACATAGATCTCATGACACTACCTAATGTGCCACAACACAATAAAAATAGTTTATTGATTAGTTTTATAGTATAATATATATAGAGCAGGCAAGAAATCGGTGCCTTTTGAAGACTATCGATAAACCCTTAGACATCCGCATTATAGTCATGCAGATGCGTTACCCTCCTTTCCTCCTACGATTTAATGGGCCTCCAGCTATTCATAAAGCGCATAATTGTCACTTTACGGCGGTGTCATATGAGCGAGAATGCAGTCGATTGGGCCTCCACCACCAATGAGTTACCCTAATGGTGACGGCCCAAATCGGCTGCAATGCAACACGTTAGAGTAACGGGAGTAAGGGAAGACCCCCTTACTATTATATGCCTATAAAGAATATGCTACTAACACACATATCATATTATATAATTATTACAAGTTTATATGTTTCATTTGCAGAGTTACTTTTCAAAAATTTGACGTATCTGACGCCATTAAATCAGAAATATATAAAACATCTCGAAGATATTTAGTTAGTCCACTTAAAAACACTAATGCAAGAGTTTCCGAAGTCCCTTTAACTTATTTTATAAAGAACTTACATATTTATTATCTTAACTCCTATCTATTATACTTTCGTTTACCGTTTTTTTACTAAATCACCCATGTTGCTGGGATATTCAGTACTTTTTTTTGCAGCTTTAGGGTAGCTTTTATTGTGTCGCTGTTAGATGTGAAGAATATCAATCGCACTAACATTTACGATTACAACACACCAATAACATATTTTTCACGACGTGCCAAGCCTCTAGAAATGATATTAACAAAACGCTTTGGTTGTTTTAGAATTAAAATCTAGTTCTGGATCCTAAAGCGGAAGCGTTCTTTTACACAGTCAAAATACGTATGAAACATTTAAAAGTAATTATTTAAAGCGGTAAGTCAGTATTTTTTTTTTATTTTTTGTCTGCAACTCGCATATTACTCCACAAATGGGACTTGTCATCTGAGACATGAAGAAAACTGGGCTATCTTTTAGACGCAAAAGGCTTTTTGTTGTCCGCCGAGCACTATGGACAACGCTGCTTTGATAAAGGACGCCTTTAGCACGCGCCAAGTGTGAAGCTTTTTCAGTCTTTATTTCATTATTTTATTATATTGATGTGGGATTATTTATACTTGTTAAAGCATCAACTGTTTGGACTGGGTTTTCGGTTTCTTTTGTATTTTATAAAGTTGAACTTTGCGATGACAAAATTTTAGTAGCGTAACTCCTGTGCGGATGTTCACGGTCGTCGGTAATAGTGAATAGTCTCCAATAACTCGTTTGTCCTATACTATAAAAAGCAAGTAATTTATATACTTAAGAGTATTAAAAAAACTTGTTCATTTCAAGACTAAAAATAAATCTGAACAACATTAGGTGGTAACATTTTATATTTCCACCAACGTTCCGTTGCAAAAAGATAACGAATTTTATCTAAAAGCAATTTCGAAGGCGCTCACGTGAAATAGAATGAGTATTAGTGAGGTCTAATGGAGCCGCAGTGAATGCGGTTCTAACTACGTTACGTAGACAAGTAACACGAAGACAAATTACTTGCCCGGAAGGTTTATGCCCGGTCCTGGACATAATTGAGTTGGAACGTATTAAGTTCTATGCAAATTGCATGTATGCATCTCGTATGTACATCAGTATGTATTTATTATTTCTATGTAATATGTAATATTTTTTTCTAATTTTTAATCATAGCATTCATAATCCAACTTTACTGGACTTGATTCTATTTCAGTGAAGGCTCAGCTGTCTGTCCATCCGCCTGTCATAAGACTGCCTCTCTTGAACTCTTAACAGATAGAAATGACTTATTTAGTGTGTCGACAAGGTAATGAGTGGGGTATGCTTAAACGTAATGTGTTTTCTTCCGATGATTTTAACAAATGATCGTGCTTACTACTGCGCGGTAGTACGGAACTCATCTTCTGTGAGACCGGCGCGCGCTTGGACTATTTTTACTTCTTAAATAATCATAAAGTGTTCTAAAACTTCGACGTCTACATTTCTATACTAATAATATAAAGCTGAAGAGCTTTTTTATATAGAATAGGGGGCAGCATGGCACTACCTCTTACTGTTGTTGTAATACACATTAAAATATGATATTAAGACGGTTAGTAGTTGGATTGTATTGTTTTTTTTATAGACTATTAATATAATTATTACAAAGGCAAAACTAGATAGACCTCGCAATTTTTAGATTCAACGCTTCTATGAAGCAAAAAAACTGAAAATGTCACTTTACGATGGTATTATTTGAGCGAGAGGTACCTCCCCAGTCGTGCCGGTCCAATTCCGTTGTATAGGAGGCTGTAGTGTCATGCACTATGCATGGTACTTCTCCCATGCAGCACGTTACTACCTCTTCCTAAAATCCTTTGTTTGTCAAAATCAAAAGTATTAAAAAATATCATGCTATGTAGCACTTCAAATTACGTAAAATACACTGATTAAAATTGTTAAATCATATTTCACAACCTCAATATACGATACAAGAAGAAATATGACAAACATAAATGCATGAAAGAAAGGAGAAGTATTGCGTTACTCAAAGCTAGATTTCTTCACATAATGTATTTCAACAACATTTCACAGAAGCATAAAAAGTAACACAATAAGATACTATAAACATTTCTCACAAAAGAAATTGTAGCTAATTTTTCCGTGCATCAAGATCGCTATTCTACACGAGAAATTATTATTAATTGCTGACATTAGTGAAACTACATTATGGAAAGTTTCCGCTCAAGTTCCTCTTATTGTTTTATCTTTCTCCTTCGTTCTCTTTGTTCCATATATCTCTCCTTTTCTGCCCAAATCTATTTTAAATTTCACATCCATTAAGTTTATTTCTTCGAATACTTTTGTAAACAGATATTTCCTTTTCCACGAATGGTTCAAAAGATTTTGCAAAGTACATAATATATTTTTCGAAGCAAATTACACTTTTTACAAGTAGTAACAAAATGGACACTAATAATTATGATAAGATTAATGTTTATTGAATAACTTACTTAGAAATTATTGAGCAGCAGTTACTCTTAATATTTGATATATTAAATAGGCAGCTAATTTTTCGCAGTCCTGGTTAGACACCAGTGATTTAAAAAAAAGTGTTTCATTTAATCAATATCATTCTAAATATAGAAGTATTTTTCTTTTTTAACTTTTACACGTCTATTATAAAATACAGATCGGATTACAAGTCTTTTACAGCATGTACAAATTGTCAGCAATATATTATAAAAATATATGGAGGGTAGCTTATAATCATTAATGAGGCACGACGGAAATATATCACGACACGGGCTTAATTACAAAAATTTTAACGCACTCGCTAAATCACAACGAAACACGTGTTATGGGTTGGACCTTTTTCTTATTTCATACCTTTGTTCTCGTATTACAGATAAATGTCATGCAGTTTTTTTTAGTTAACCTTCATTTAATAAATTTTTGATTAGTAATTAATTGTTTAGTTTGTTTTTTTTATTTGAGTTTCCAACATCTCTTATAGATTAATTATTTCGGATATCGTACTAGTGCAGATGCACTATATTTTTAAACGGCTAATAAAGTAGAAGGTTTTTTCCATATAATTACTCCTTGTGCTGGAAATTATTATTTAATTTCTAATTAACTGCAAGTTAATCTTTGGCTATGATCAATTAAAATTAAAATAATATGATGAATTAAAAAGTTTTGTACCAAATCAAGAAACCTATTTTAAGGAAAGTTTGAGGACCCCAAGACTTTTATATTGTTTTAAGAAGTGAAAAAAAATTACACTATAAATATAATAAAATATATTTTTATTGAGATATTATTATTTAAATGTGCATTTTACCGTTTTTTTTTTACGTCTACAGATGAATATTACTATTCAATTATTAGTGATTATCCATCACTTCTTGATCTTATGATAACCTCTTCTCCTGTGCACGTGTTTGAACTGTGCGCAGCAGATGTATTTTTGTTAAATTTTTCTTTCCTTCAAACTTCGTGTACCACGTGGTACACGCTTAAATACGCTCCATCACGTCTCATCATCATCATCATCATCATTATCAGCCCTTATCGGTCCACTGTTGGACATAGGCATCTCTGAATGAAGGCCAAGACGACCGATCTCCTGATAATCGAATCCTACATCACGTCTAGTGAATGCTAAACATTTGCCCGGCTGACACTTAAATCCCCAAAAGATGTAAAATATTATTATAGGAAGCAAACAAACTCCTAAAATTATTTGTGAGGAGCTCCGAAATGTTACTATTTAGTACCACTATCAAAAGTCATACCATTTAGCACCAGTATCAAAAGTCTAATCATAAACTTGGATCAGTCTCTTTCTCGGAAAACTCAGGTGTAAGAGTTACGAGGGAAAATAATCAGCGCTGCAGCCGCTTTAAGACGTCTTAATAATTTTTTCCCATATCTAACAAAATATCTCTTGCACAGTCAGTCCTAATACCTATCGTACATTACTATCGTATTTACTATCGATGATGTATGTTATTGAGATCTTAATGAGGAATTGCTATCGGCTCTGTAGCGGCTGCTAAACATTTGCATCCGATTCATCTTCGGCATCCGTAAATACGACCACGTTTCCGAATATCGGCGGAAGCTGAAGTGGCTTCCGACGCCGATACTGTCACATTCTCCGCCTCTTGTATGACATTCTCATTAATCCGCTTAACCCTTAATAAATTATTATAATAAATTTAAAGAAAAAAAATCCTATCTTGGTATACTTACTATATCCTTCTTACTTATACTTCGTTCTGTAAAACCATTAACTCTTTCCTTCCCTACCCATGAAAATTCTTTCTACCAGTATTGTTTTACTGTATCGGCAATATGGCTGTATAATGCGTTACGCGAAGGTCGCAAACAATCGCAATGTACAAAAAACTTCGCTAACTTAAAAAACATTATTACCCTACCTCACCCGCCCAGTAATACACTCTTCCTCGCGCTGTTGTATTGTTATGTATGTATTTATATATGCCATAGTAATTAAATTCATATGCATCATGTGTGTATGCGCTGTGCGGGGGCGGCCTAAGAATACCCTCA
>JAFELO010000102.1:459938-482797 GCA_017140195.1 Eumaeus atala | reverse complement strand
AGTCGTTGAGGCGGGAGGCAAACCCTTCCCAATTTACCTTTCGCCTGGGCGAGAGAGGTGGCAATTTGCACGCCACGTTGTGTAATTCCGCCAGCACTGGCATGAGGTCAGAACCGAGGTGTTCTCCAACACTTCTAGTGAGAACTGGCCCTCTAGGTTCTTGGTGATGGCCACGTCCAGTACGTCTGGCTGGAACGCTTGTTGATCCGGATAATGGGTCGCATCCGTGGGGCCGTGGACCGCGTAGTCCATGTCGTCTGCGTCCGCGAGGAGTCTCCTCCCGTTCGCGTTCGTGAGACGAGAGTTCCAAGGCGGGCTCTTGCAGTTAAGGTCGCCGGCGATCACAGTCGGCTCTTCTGAGAGGAGCCGGTGGATGTCGGCGACGTCCAGTGCGTCACCCGGAGCCTTGTAGGCTGCGAAGAGTCTGGTCGGCTTGTTGCCCGCCTTTATCTCCACGCCTATCGCTTGGAACGATTGTATCGCAGGGACTGGGAGTGGCTGGTGTATGATGTTTCTTTTAACCAACACCATCACTCCTCTCTTCCCTCGGTCGTTGGGTTCGTCGTATCTGTACGACGTGTAACCGGCGATGAAGAATCTCTGTACGGGTCTCAAGTGTGTCTCGCCGATCAAGGCGATGTCGACCTCCTGTGCGCACAGGAGTTGCGTCAACAGCGCCCGTCTCTCCGAGACGCCCCTCCCGTTCCAAAAGAGGATTCTTATTTTGTTTCCTGCCACTTCTGGAATGTTCCGGTAATAAACTCGACCAGCTTAGGTATGTTGGCCATGGCTATAGCTAGAAAGCTGGAGCCGCTGCTATAGCTATTATATATAGGCTTGGGAGCCGGCTCTCTCTCCCTCTCTAACATTTTTTTGGGTGGCGATAAGGTAGGTGTTACACTTACCTCCTGCTCCCTTGGTCGCTTGTGAGGGACCCTCGTCTCCTCACGTGTCTGCGGGTTCGGCAAGTTCGGCGACGTCTCCACCGCCGACTCCGCTGTGCAGTCGCTCTGCCGCTCCCGATGTGGTCGAGGACTGCGAAGCGCTGTCCAGCTCCACCTCGTCGCCGCTCGACGACTCCGCGGAACTGCTGCAGCTTCCTCGCCTCCTCGGGCTTGATGGTGTTGATGATATCGGGGACATGGTCCCCGTGCAGGGCTCGAGGGCCTGCACTGGAGTATGGATTCTTCACTTGCTTATCTTGATGTATGCAGTCTGCGCGTGAACACTTCGGCGTCCTCACGGTCGCCGGGCGTTTCAGATGTCGGTGAACTGCACCGAAACTTCAAAAAACTTCTCTTCACTTCAGATTGGTTAGTCACGCACCGCAGTGCGGACAATGGCTTCGGACACACAAAGGCGGGCGAGCACAGTCGAAAGACACGTCTGCTCGCTACCGTGGTTGAGGTCGAGCTCGGTGTCTCGTCTGTTTCATAGTGGCAGTGAAATAGACGCTAGCACCGGATAGCGCTCGCGCCGAGAGATGGCGGTACCACCAATCGGGCCGGCGACAGGCAACAGTGGCGCCGGTCCGAAACTCAATCTCAGCGTGGCAATTATGAGCATTAACCTCAAATGTATATATATATATATATATATATATATATATATATATATATCGAAAAATTGTTAGTTTACATAGCCTTCATTATTCATGGCATAAAAAAATCTCATAATATTTTATGTAGAGTTATAAATTCCCTTAAAAATAAAAATATGTAACAAAAAAAAAAAAACTAAGACATGAATTCAAGCGAACCAGGTAACGCTTAGTACGTAGTTGTTAAGAAATATTAAGTTTATAATTACAGTAGGATAAGAACAGTTAGAATAATATTTCAACTACCTAGTCAAAGGAAGGCAAAGAAGTCCATTCAATAAATACTCTTTGGGACGCAGCAAAAACTTGTCAACTACACTTACTTTATTACTCGCTAACAAACTTAAACTCATTACTTTATAAAAGCGTTGAATCTAGAAATTGCAAACTTCGTTAATGCTTCTATTGGCTACGAAGTATATTAGTTTTACCTTTGTAATAATTATATTCATAGTCTTAATATTTCCTTCTTAATATCACATTTTAATATGTATTATAGCAATAATAAGAGCTAGTGCCATGCTGCATTGCAGTGGAATTGGGCTGATACGAGGGGGAGAGGTTACCTTTCGCTCACTCGATACCACCGTAAAGTAACATCTACGGTGTCACGTTTCGTACGCTTCGTGATTAGCCGATGACCCATTGGTTGGGGGAGATGAAATGAAAGGCAACGCATCTGCATAGTAATTGTGCTGATGCTCTTAGGCGCGATAGCCGTAGAAGCGCTGCGATTGCTCGTTTGTCCGCCTATGCAATAATAGAAAAAAAATAACAACAACATCAACATATCACGCCAGTTCTATAATAACGTAGGAACAGAAAGGAGCGCTACATACCTGGTACTACCATATATACATACCTGGTACTACCATATATACATACCTGGTACTACCATATATACATACCTGGTACTACCATATATACATACCTGGTACTACCATATATACATACCTGGTACTACCATATATACATACCTGGTACTACCATATATACATACCTGGTACTACCATATATACATACCTGGTACTACCATACTAGGACAGTTAATCAGATCATGGTAGTCTAGGTCTTCCCCGGTACCTACATCGTTCCCCATTCACATTATACATCTGTTTTGTTAAACTTCAGGTTATATTAATGTAAAAGAAATATATATATATATACAAAATTTAATGAATTAGATTAAAAAAAAAACTTGTAAATAACTTAAAATTTCGAATGAATAATTACTGAGACGAAGCAACACTTGTAACTGTGTGGTAAGTGTTAAGCTTGATTATCAGATTCGCACATATCCGCATATTTATAAATAACTAAATATACATTAATGGTGTTCAGCTGTTACAAAGTACCTACGCTATTTGCTATTTTATGATACATCAATAATTAATAATCATTACCGTTAAGCATAATTATCAGTTCCGTACATAATTCCGCATGCTCATGAATCACGCTAAATATACACGACTGATAATTTACTATCAACAAGCCGATCGTTCATTAGTAACCTCAGAGCCTGATTGCTTATCTTGTATCTAGGAGGCTGGATAAACATTTGATTAACTATTGACATTCGAGACTTGCAATAGTGTCTAAACGTTATTAGCTTGTACAAGGTAAGTAATTGCATGTGGTCTTTGATACGTAATATATATTTGATTATAATTAACATTATTATGTTTGGATATAAAATAATAGCTTTTAATGTATTTAGTATTAGAAGATGTTTAGACAACTTTTTCAGAAGGTTGTGGTGTGGGGTGGACAGTCTTTTAGGCAACTGAAAACTTTCTAGAAGTTTTTTTATAGAATAGAAAGGCGATAGAGCATTCGGACCATTTTCACAACTACCGAATGAACATCCACATAACTACTATGGCCACCGGCTACTCACAAACCGCATGAAACATACATATACATAGACACAGAAGATATCCCATGCATGACCCAATTCCATTCATGACACAACCTCCTCCTATCCAGCATGGCACTATCTCTTCCTAGATTACGATTATTTATGTTTGGATTATACTATTTTGACTTTACGGCGGTATTACGTGAGCGAGAAGTACATCCCCAATTCCGTTGCATACGAGGATGTAGTGTCATGCACTATGCATGTCACTACCTCCTACTGCTTCGAATAATTCTTTTTGTCCATCACTAACCTGTAAAAATATAATATATGGAAATATTTATTCCTGTCAAAAACGTAATTAAGTTTTACTCTTTTTTATTTTCCTGCACTGTGACCTCTCATTAAAATTTTAGAGCCGTAACGGTTTGCGATAGGCTTTGGTGCGGAGCATGCGCGCACCTAAAATGCGTTGCGGACGCGTAAATAAATATGTTTTTCTAAATTCGTTAATTCAGCGTCTAAATTCATCTTTTACATCTTAAAAAGAAGAGCGTAATCTTCAGAAACCATTTTGTGACTGAATCTCTGGTACCCTATAATCTAGCATCGACTACACTAGCGGAAAAGTTGGGTAACCTAGTCTTCGCGACGTTTTCGCGATGCTTACGCAGCAGACCGCTAGTCGCAGGTCAGTCACAGCACATTATAATGCTGAATGCCCACAGTCCTTCTGGTTATTCTTGCGGCTCATATATGTGACAATGTTTGAGCAAGGTGTCTACCTCATGGTTGGAATGGAACAATGCTTAGCAGTGACTTTGTAAAGGCTCATGATGACAAGAAAAAGTATCAACCAATCGCCATATCCTCACACTATTGAAATCTTAAAATCCGTATTACTGAAGTAATGTCAAAGGAGTTAACTTAGCTTGACAAAAAGTCAATAAATAACTGTCAGAGTAGCAGCTGTAGGACGAAGTTCCCGCTTCTTAGCGTGCAAACAAATTACCATCACAATTTGCCGCAAGTCGAAAACTATGTTTTGCCACAATCGGGACCGGTTTGAAGTGGGCCGCGTGTTGCAGTGGTTTTTGATGAGAGCGCTGCTAACTTCACAGTTTAACCGTCGCTTAGATAACTTTTTGAACTAGCATCGGAATGCTCTTGTAGACATAAATCAGTTTAGTCTTGTAAGCCAACCAGAGGCGTACTTTAATTTATATTTGTTGACAAACTAGTTTCAGAACCGGCCGTGTAGTTTTAACTCTTACAGCTGGATAAACTTTGACCTGGAAATACACTAGATGTCCGCCTTCTGCCTATCACTATTCCCAACAGAGTATTTTCTTATAGTATGGGGGCAAACAAGAAATCGGAGCCTTTTAACGGCTAAAGAAGCCCAGGAACATCAACATAGTAATGCCGATGAGTTGGCCTCCTTTTCGCCTCCCCCAATGGGCCACCGGTACTCACAAACCGCACAAAACTCACTACTACCGGGAAAGAACCTCTCGCTCACTTGACACTGGAGTAAAGTGACAGCGTCGCTGTCACGTGTTTCATGCGGTTTGTGAGTAGCCAGTGGCTCATTTTGGGGGGATGATATGAGGGTAACGCATCTTCATGACAATCATGCTAATGTCCACCGGCGTATTCGGTAGTCATTAAAAGACTCCGGTTGCTCTTTTTGCCCCTTTATGATATAAAAAATCTCTCTCTCTCTCTCTCTCTCTCTCATTATTCTATGGAGTGGCGTGAACGTCTGATATTCCTTGATGATGATACTCCTCTTGATAACGTCTGATATTGCATCTGTCCATCTAATTTGAACAATGAACGACGAAAAATTGTAGTGTGGAACCAGCTGCCTCCCTCGGTATTTCCGTTCGGATACGACTTAGAGGTCTTCAATAAAAGAGTATACCTATTACTTCCCTTACAGGCCGACACCGCGTCTGTAAGGGACCTAGTCTTGCAGATGTCTATGGGCGGCAGTCGTCGGTATCGATGTACTCATTCGAATTCTTTTTTCTTCTCGTTTAATCGCATAAGGAAATTAACATCTAAACTATAAGACAGATCAATTACAATATAAATCAATGAGTCATTGCGCCAAGCCCGTTATATATCTGTTTGTTTATTGACGCAAATGGAGTTTTAGGAATAGCTTATCGAAAGTTAAAGCGAATGCTTCGTTCGGAATTGATTGTTGATATTCAGATGAACTATTATGCTCTGACCGTTCAGACAGTTATGAGGCTAATTCGTTTGTATTTCAATAATAATAGTATTCGATTTATGTTTCATAATGAGGAATGAATCGAATACATTGTTATTGTATAGAGGGCCAAACTCGGTCTCTAATCATTTGATCTTATGGTAAGTGCACAAAGCTCATAACCATGAGCAAATATCTCCGCGTGTTATGCGACCACATTAAGCATAGTCAAGGTTATGCTATAAACACGTTTCTTGAGGATTTGTAAAGCCAGACAGAAAGGCGAAAGTATAGGAAGAAAGAACGCCCCTACTTATCCTTTTGAAAGTATGTAAAAGGACAAATGTTTACTAAAACATTAACCGCTCGTCCTCCTCGTGTGCATTAAAATACACATTCTATTCAGAAACGTGTTACGTAGGTAATAAAATCGCCAAGCTTCTTGTTACAAGTAAAAGACGGTTGCTTACAAAACCACAGGAAAATAAATATATTCCGTAATCCCCTATACAAACTCATCTCCATACAAATTTATCCCAGTACGAACAGTCGCCACGGGCACGGGAAGTACAGCAAATATGATCCTCATAATGCTGGAGGAAAATAAGCTGGAAGCCTTTGTTCATCTGAGTGGTTATATGGAATTGGAGGTCCTCCGGGACTCGTTGCAATTATTTATTCATAAAGACACATGAATATTTGAAAAGATATATCGCGAGGGCGTGTAATTGTATTCTCAATTCCATATTCGCTAGCAAAATTCAAAAACAATCCGCAGAATAAAGGGGTCTTGGCATTTTTGTTTAGCGGTGGACAAATAAACGCTGGTGATGATGAAACGGATATAAGTTAGTACTAGGTGATAGGTTAGTCAGGAAGATATCAGATATAGACAGCCTGTAGATCGAGTTACATCTTGAATCCCGGTTTCAAGCTCGCTTAGATACCTCCGTCACGCTAGATTAATTTGGTCGGTTATGCACACACACTGTCCATGGTGTTTAGCATATGAAATAGAAATATTTATTCTGCTAATGCAAAACTTTGACTCAATTCTTTTACCAAAAATAAATATTTATTAAATACGTATTTGTCATATATCAAAATATACCTACATGAAAGCCCAAGATCATATGATCTGATTGTATTAATAAATGTATTTTTTGTTATTTTTGTTTATTGTTATTGTGTATTTTTTGTTTGTGTATAAAACATTATATTGGTCATTCATTAGTGTATTTATTTACAATTTATTTATGAAATTATTTTATACATGTTCAATGGGTTAATTTATAAAGTCAACTGTACACTGTCTCGTTTTAGAGTTCAAAATTGTTTTTCCTCCCGTTACTGGCTGGATGACGGATCCTTGGAGAGCGTCTCTCTCTGGAAAAAGTGTAGAGATTTCGTCGACGAGGCCAAGAGGCTTTCACGCAAAAATGAGATGAAGACCTGGCAGAGCACAGTTACGACATGCGCATTATCGCCGCCTTACGACCGGTCCTGGAGCGATGGATGCGGCGGAAGCATGCAGCGGTATTGGAACTCTATGTGCTGTGTCCGACACACTGTTCCGACTCACCCAGGGTCGATTGATGCTGGATTTTTTTTGCCTGCGTTATATATAAAAAAGTAATAAGGCCACCTTTGTTTACACTTACATTATTACATTGTATTTCTTCTGCATTGTTAAAATGTTTGTGCACACAAGTATATTTCATTCATCCAATCATTATTTTTCTGAAACAAAATTATGACATTATATTTTTTAAACATAGCCGTGAATTGTGCTAGACTCGAATTACACGTTTACAGCATTTAAAAAGTCTTGTAAAATATCCCTCTTAATATTAGCTTAAATAAACATGTTAATAAATTTGGATCATTTCCTCTGAGAACTATCTTAGGATCAAATAATTTTGGTTGTAGTGATGTCGTTATCAAGGCAAAAGTGAGCGCAGTCACGTACCATCAGATGTCCCTGATAACATCAGCTATCACTTGTTACCGGTAATATTATGTTAGTTGGGTTTGTGAGTCACGAATCTAAACAAATAGTGTTCGTTGGCAATAAAATAAACATAATGATAAATGCTGACTTCGGGACAAAACTAACGTATGGTGACGTGTTGGTCTCCGTGCCTCTAATGGGCTGCCGGAATCTCACAAACCTCACGAAACGCGAAAACCCAACCGGGCTGAGAGATAGACGTCACTAAACATTCTACATTGCACTTTTAGCAAATTTATAAATTAAAAGTGAATTGAAAAAATATGTTATATAGCTTTCAATTTAAAAAAAACATCTAAGCTTTAGGCTTAAGATATTTCGAAGGAGTGTAACTTTCCAATACCACCATCAGATCAGATCAGCCCCATGTCGTATAAAGCTGTATTGTCATCCGATGTAGACATGCTTGCAAAATTTTAGGTCAATTGGTAACCGGTAAGTGGATCAAATTTTATTTACAATATTTTATTACAGACAGACAAGATTATACTAAGTAAAAGCTACACAAATCTACTGGCCCAATTTTCATTAAAAATGTCCTACTTTCAACGGTGGCTGGATACTTGCTGATGATTACGACAATAAAACACTTCACTGAGAGGAGTTTGTAAATGTACTTCAGAAACTCTTCCATCTTCGGAAGTAATAAACTTAATCACGAAAAGTAATTCGGAATTGGAAGGTACGCTCGGAGTACGAGTATGATGTAAATTAAAGTGTTCTAATATTGATGCAAAAGTAATATCTTATTGCGATATCAAAGAGGTATTCCAGCTGGATTTGAGGCGAGCTTACCTTTAAAACTTGTATTAATTTCCTATGCATTTAAAATACTTAGTACATTTCCACCTCTTTGCCCAATGGTCCTTAAATAATTGCGGAAGGTAATAAGAACATACTAAAATGTTTCAGTATATTCCAATCACTTTACGTATGTTGATTTAGAAAACAATTTGAATTGAACTATTTACTTGATAATTTTAAGCAGTGCTGCTGTAGGCAATCTTAACTCAATATTTTAAGGTCATGCAGCAATCTGGTGATTGTTCGAGAAGTGGTTTTCACCCCTCTTGATCCTCTCCAAAAGCCAAATGTTCATTTAGTTCTTTTTCTCACTATATATTTTTGACATTTGTTCAGGCAATGGCAAAAATACATTGATTTAAAAAATATAAAAGTTATAAATTCATGGTAATGATGATTTAATGCCGTCCATGATGATGACAATACATTAAAATTATGACAGAATAAGCCAGTTGTTTGGTTACATTACCGAATAGTACACTATCCATCGAAGATATTTTCCCATTTCCTTTTTTTATTATGCTTACTCGTTATTTTAAATAAAATAACATTGAAAATTATGTTGATGCTGGTCGTAATATTATTATGCTGAACCTATTTTCATAATTGACTCCCTCCTCAACCAGCGAACCATAACATCCGATAACAAGTAATCGGTATATATTGACACGTATAACGCCTCTCTTTAATTTCGGTAAAATTATTTGCACTCATTTACTCAAAACGTGGCTTAACGAGCATGGAATTTGCTGGAAATATTTTTCGAAGACTTAAACATTGCATGGAATATATATTACGTGTAACGGTTTAATTTGGTGTACTCCAAACTTCGAATTCGAATGTGCCAAGGTGGTCTCGTCGTGTTACAACAGGGGAAGAAATTGTACATAACACCTCTGTGAATTAACGGCTTCGCTGTCGTGGTACTGAGATACCGGACAGTCCAATGAAGTGTTTCTTTTTTAATAGTATACGAACGGAAACGAACAATAGGAGCTTTTTGACGATTAACGACGCACAGAGACAACAGACTTATTGTCAAATAGATACAGTATCCTCCTTTCCTGCTCCTCTCCAAAGGGCCACCGGCTACATATAAACCGAGTATGTAAGCGAGACTAGCCTACTTCCTCTACAATGTACAGGTGGAGATATGTCTCTTTTAGAGATAGTTGAGACAACCGACCTTAAATGTCCATAGACGGCACTATAGAGGTAGGATGCAGTCTATTGACTCAGTTTCTGATGTACATTCATATTGTATTCTTAGTCAAATGTTTTATTTTCATAACCTTAAGCTAGTATCCATCTCTGCCACAAAATTGGGCTCGTCTAAAGAAAGTAGCAGCTTATTTTATTTATAAACTGAACTTGAAAGCTTAGGCCTTATTGTCGTTGTGGCCCAGTAGTCAGGGGTATGGTCTAGTACTAACTACTAACCGAAATGAACGCATTGCATCGAAAATTATGTTTTAATTCTCTTTTTGTCGTAAGAGTATACAAAAAAGTACAAAAGGGTAGTAGTAGGGTCTGGATAAAATATTGACCCCGTTTGTCTGTTCCGTTTATGACGTTCTTCTATGATGCGGCATAATACATACTTCCTCGGAATTTCAGGCTAGCAACTAATTGTTGTCAGTTACTGGTAACTCCAAAATACCTCATTAAAGGCGCCACTGTGTTTTTTGTAGTATACAGTGTTTATCCGGAGCTGGTGATACGTTTAAATGTTAACATGAAGATTCTAGATAATTCACAATTACTTGATTACATTTTTCCACGTTATTTATGAAGAACACATTCTTATGAAATGAGTTTAACTGTGAGGAGCTCAAAGCGGTGCTATAAAAGCTACCAGTCAAAGTGGTAACGAATTTTTTATACAAAAGCTTCTGTAAAATGAAATGAAGTAACGCAGCTGACAGGCCTAGGCAAAATGCATGCAGTGATGCGTTGCGCGTTGGTGCAAAGCCGATCAAAGTTCGAAGCTTGTTTGTGCCGAAAGCAATATATTCGGTCAGAGCGTTTGGTGAAAATTGACTTTAAAACGTTGATATGAGTGTATCAACAATTTATGTTTTTATCACATGAGTCTCTCGCTGTTATAATTTATTGGTTATATATAAATTTATTCAGAGTCTCAACGAAATATTGTCATCGTGCCAGATTGAGTATCGAATTATAAAAATATATCAACCTACTTGCTAGTAGGCTGCGCTCTGTGTTTTCGTGATTTTATCTGGAAAGAAAGTGGAAATATACATAACGACCTTTATTCTAAGACCTACCGAATGTACAAATAAATCTTCACAGTAATGGTTGAGCTGGTTCGCTATAGTTCAACACATGACCATGACATGAGAATATTGCGATTAAGATTAATTTTTTGCTTGAATAAAAAAGCAGTTAACAATGAGCTTATATTACTCGTATATGGTCAATTTGGACAACATACATTGACCCACTTTGACATTTTCTCCGTCTGATCATTTTACTACATAGTAGGTACATATTTAATTTTATAATATTAATATACTATAATATTTTATAATAATATTATGATGTTAATATACTATAATATTTTATAATAATATTATAATATTAATATACTATAATATTTTATATTAATATTATAATATTAATATACTATAATATTTTATAATAATATTATGATGTTAATACGCGACTGGAGGTTACTCGTTTGATCACGATCCTCAAGTAAAAGGTGTAACATGAGATGTTAGCGACGTCGGCTCAGTAAAGCGTTACGCTAGTTTTACACTGGACCTGTCACTGGCTACACGAATTTGTAGCAATTATATTTTGCTACTTAAACAATTTATAAAAAGTATATCTGTTGTCGGTGTCGAAGAAATGACAATCTTTCCTTTTCATCGTCCAGGAGGATGGAAGGATTGGTAAAATATGATAATCAAATAGTTTCGCCCAGGAGACTATATTTTCGTGTCACGATAAACAAAATATTTCTTATAAATGGAGCTCCAATCCTTTTCCTTTTTTTTTTCATTAAATTGAGATTTGAAAATGTGTTGTCACCATATTCTTCCACTATTAAGGTTAAGGATTGAAGAATAACCAGTCTACTGCTTAGAGGATAGATTTATAACAAGACATAGAAAGGATACCTCCTGGTTGCTGCAGGTAGTCTCGGACAACTGCAAAGATAAGACTTCGTTCCCTCACTTTTTACTAAACCCTTATTAAAAACTGTGTTGATTCTATTGTTTGTTCTTATAATATCTTAAGATTGTTCATTATTGCGTATTGTCATAATTGGCGCCCAACGTGGTGCACACATAATATTTGTTTCATACGCACGCATAAATTAGCCTCTCAAGGAGTCAACTTTTATAACTTTTGTAGACACGATGACCGAGGATAATGATAAGATCTGCTGGTTGCCTACAATTAATATAAGACTAACACAAACTACTTTGTAACATAAATTTTACTTATGGAAAATACAGACATAATTATTGTTAAACCAGTGCGGATCGTTAGTATACAATGTAACCGGCCTTGCCCTTGGTACTGCTCGAGCACACAATTGGTCGTCAAAATTCCCAAGTTCAATTAACTGTTGCATATCTGTGGAGATATTTACACAGTCTTTATTGTGATGACAGCTGATGCCTGTCATAGGCTCATACAATATCCAATACGGCCCTGAAGGCCATGATATGAGAACACCTTAGATGTGTACCTGAGAGATGTAAAACCTTAGTAATATTTCTGGCGTAGAGTCCATCACTTAGGATGGTCACACAGCTCTCCGTATGTCATCCTGCCGTAAGCCATCAACACATATAAGTGTATAACTGTAACTATGAGCTACTAGTGGTGTAACAACCATCAACAATTTGAAAAATCCAAAAATGTGAAGACCACTTTATTACGACACTGAAATGAAATCAGGTTCACGATTTGCGACTGAAGAACTCTTCGCTAATCATTAGACCAAGGCATCAATGTTTTTGTTATAGTATAGGCGGACAAACGAGTAATCGGAGCCTTTCAACTACTGACGCCCATGAACATCAGCATAATTATGCCAAATCGTTGCCCACCTTCTCACCCCCCAATGGGCCACCCGCTACTCACAAACCGCATGAAACGCGACACCGTAGGTGTCACTTTACGCGGTATCAAGTAAGCGAGAGGTCCCTGGTCATGCCGACCCAATTCCATTGCATAGGAGGATGTAGTGTCATGCAGTATGCATGGCTCTACCTCCTATGCATCATGGCACTACCACTTACAAAATATGTAAAATAAAAGGTCAATCAGTACATTAAATATGTTGAGATACACATATTGATAATAATTCATCAAATGTTATCAATATATATAACGGTATCATTCTCACAGGAGTGTTTGCACGCTGTGATTATGTTTGTTTATATATCTGTGCGTAGAGTAAATATCATTTGGATGTTTCAACGTTGAGTTATCTTTGATTTGTTTACGAATATTTTATGCTAGCAAATAAATTTATAACATTTACACTGTAAGGTCTTCGGCGAAATTATTTGATATGCCATAAACTTTTAGAAAAACTAAGGCGCGGCTGAGAGTAATCATATGTATGTATGTACTATGTGATGCCAGCACATGCATACGCTCCGCGGTTACATTCCCGTAACTCAGTACCTCGGGGCTTCGACTTTCCTTTATAAAACAGCGAAAAGCCACTATGGCGTTAACCGAGACAACTCAAACACTTTAAGTACACGTATCACGCAGTAAGTTCCATAAATATCAACTATAAAGTTATTCGTTTGCTCACTTTAATAATAGTATAGTTGTATTAGCCCAACCATTTTTAAACCGTCACAATTCATATATCATACAGAGGGACTGAATTTTTATTTAGCTTAAGGGTTTAATTAAGCTATTTCGCTTTAAGCATATATACCAAATGAGACATAGCAACAGCTTCGTGTTACTTCGGATGCTTAGATTTTGACGTTAAGTATACTGTCGTCGGCCGTCGTATTTTCGTGTTCTAAACTTAGGTATCGCTTAAATTTAGCTACAAATTTAAAGACAATGAAAACGAGGGACAAACAATTTGAAATGTTTGTGTACTGTATAAAACAGAAAGTGAACTTCTAAAGGTGTGTTTTTGTGTACGACATTGCTTTACATAAGTTCCTTGCACAGATGATAATCTAATTCGGCTTCACTTAAATCCTCTAGTGCTTAAAAGGTGTCTCAGACTTTTTTCAAGGAAAGTAATTATACGCTGTTCTATGCCACATATTGTAAGAAACATTTTGTTTTATGTAAAATAATAAAGTGTTAGCTAAAATGCGTTTCAGTGTCGTTTCTTAAATCTACTACTGCGTTAGCGTATGTTTCATTATTAACTATAAAATAGCAACTGACACTCGCATTTGTGTCAAAATACTACTACGGAAAAGTTAGCGTATACAATGTATAAAAATCACACGCACAGTGCTAGTTCTTGTACTGTCCTCTAGAGGCGCTGACGAAAACTCCATACATTTTGTTAGACTAAACGCAAACGCCTTAAGAAAGTAAATTGTTGTAAAAACTCACACTTGAGGTGCTGGTCCTATTAGTCATAGCGTAATGTAATGTATATACTATATACCCTTTCTAGATAAATGGACTATTCAACAATCAATATTTTTCAATTCGGGCCTGTACTTTCTGAGATTAACGTGTTCAAGGTAGCAAACTAATCAGCTTTATAATATTAGTATAAATATTTATGGCCCTTCAACCGCAGCGAAAAAACTACTGAAGCGATTTAAATAAATGAGGTATCATTAGATTTTTATTTTGCGTAATCCGACAAAAAACATAAATATCATAGACATAAAACCTATCAAAAATATTTAATGTCAAAATCCAAGTCTCGCAACGCAGTCCATTAACCGCGATAAAGTTGTGAGGTGGCACGTAAAAGCAAGGCGCCAAATAATTTTAGTTATAAACTATATGTATACGGTGCGGGTATCGCCTGTTAAATCGTTAGCCACGTGGGGTCCTGGGTTCGATCCCCAGGTCGGTCGTTATTAAATGTTTTTCAGATTATTCTGGGCTCGCAATACATTGTCCGGGATTGGAATGTGTAACACTGATGGCACTCGTGGTCATCAGGGCACCTCCACGGCTAGTCAGCTAGTCAGTCACAGGACAACCCCACCGACTTTTGGGACAGAACAATAGGGGAGGTTCCCATAAGTAAAATAAACAATACTTTATGTATACATATACAAGCTATGTGTGAAGGCCACCTGATATTGGTTTACTAATAACTGTGCATCATAATTTAACTACATAAGACAATTCTAATAGTTCATATAGATCACTCGAATTGAATAAACCCCATATCGGGATGCATCACACCTATATGTAAGACAGTGAAGCTTGTCGACCCCAAACCTAGTCTCATCGTACTCATAGCAGTCCGATAAAGCTGTATTGGGTGCTATTCGCTTCCTTAGCACGAAATCAAGTCCGAAAAAATGTTACTTGATGTTCTGACTTAAATAAATTAGGACTTCCTTAGATACTAACTACAAAAATGTATTGTGTTTTACATGATTGAATGACATAATTCCTGTAAGTAAGATTCTTTGTGAGCTTGGCTTTAAGAAAATTATGGTACTGATTTAAAAAATGTTTTTTTTGAGACACTATTTTTTGCTGGGCATCCCAGATTAGATATAAGAGGGCAACGCATCTCAACTCAACTGCACGTTATCTATTGTGCGAATGTCAAAGGACACAATTCCTTCTAATGAAACAACAACTGTGTAACTAGTCACGGCAAAAGTGGAAGCAGTAAAGATGTAAGTAGATCTTACTATAATTAAAACTGTGGTATAGCAACAATGCCATATAGAGAAAAAACTATGATGTTTATATATTTGTGATGCAACAATGAATCCTATACCCTACATAACACATTAAATCTATCCAATAAATATGAAGGAAGTTAATATAAAAGCATTTCTAGAATTATCTAACGTTATTACTATGAATGTATAAATCTCCCTAGATTCATCGGAAAGCGTGATTTACATTCTGTGTCGTTAAATTTATGATCAATTCCATTCACTTGGGTTATAACACCGCAAACGCCGCCACATAGATCACAAATCGTGTAATTACTTTAATTCGGAATTTTATATGTATTTACTGTGGGATGGTAGAGTTTTGGTTAGTAAAACCACAATGATTTCGTGGATTTGGCTTGCAATTTCGATTGAAATGTTAAAATATGTAGACCGGACTTCTTCTGGAAGATAGTAGAAAATCTACATGATGTAACATTGAGAATAGACGTGCTTCCACTATTTCGAAGTAGAATGTATTAATTACAGAATGATGAACTTGATGTTTAATATATCATGTTCTTGACGGTGACACTGATGTAATGTACCTTCGTAGCCGAAGACGCAGCGCGTGGAGGGTACTAAGTACATTAATTATTAAGTAAGTATTTTTAAATTTTGAACTGGTTATCAAAAAAAATCTTTGCAAAACTGGAATGAACGCTGGTATTTGTCACAAGGAGTTTGCATTATGTTATACTTGTTCAAGTATTTTCATGTTAGCTCGGTTCTATCATTATTCTTAGCACGATAAGTCATGTGAAAGAAAGTGTCGGTGTAGAAATGAGAAAGAGCATGCTCCGTTGGTTCAGGCATTTAGAACGAATGGCCGGTGAAAGGTTAACATAACAAGTATACAATGAGAATGTGGAAGGATGTACGTGCCGAGGAAGACAAAGACTGGAAGACTGATATACCATGATCAGATTGATCGGGTACTATCCAATGGTGGTGTCAAGTCTTCGCAACCGGCGTGTCTGTATGAGGACAGTAATGCATGTGGAGTAGGCAAGGCAGGTGTGTAAGTGGATGGTGCCATCCATCACGATACTTACAGGAAACGGAATGCCTCCCGTTTTCTCTGCCTACCCTATTACGGAACTGACGTGAAGACGTGTTTTTGTTGTTGATAATTTATTTATTAATGCGCTGGATCTTTAAAACATGCCTTTATTTTTAAGTAAACACAGACTGACGTATATATAATATTATCTCTGTGACTGTGTAAGGAAGACTTCCATTTAAGACCAAAATTAATTGATTAAAAATGCTGCCATTAAAAAAACAGCGAAAGGGACGCAGAAAATAAAGCTTATATTTAGAATTTCGTTGTTACTCGAACAACACTTAAAGGTATCTCTGGCAGAATAAATGTGACGGCTCTGATTGCTTACATACGTCTGAGCACAATGAATATGTGCTATATTTAGACTATCCTCAACCGTTCCTTATAGCTACACACGTAAGGTCCACGGTGTGCTGCCTTACCCCACATTACATGTTAAATATTGTCGATGGACGTTCCTAAAATCTTCGATGTAAAATATGCTTAACGATAATAAGACATAGATGAGCTAAAATAGCATTATTTTATGGGAGTCAATCTTCTATATAATTTTATTATTTTAGGTTTAACAAATCGTTTTCTTTTTAATTTTAGTGTAAATGGTTCATCAACTCAGAAAGGGTTTTTTGCCGCTAAGGTTGAACATAATTACAGTGGCATTAAAAGTTATTACCTTTCCTTAGCTGTTCTTAATCCTGGATTTTTCTTAGAGCAGGTACTAAAAAAAGTTTTCGATAAATAAAGGTTAACGTGCGTCATTTTAACACTGTTAGACAATATTGTATTTATTAATAATATTATTTTGAAGATTTTCCTTTATAAATTTTAAGTAGGTGTTGAAGTATTGTTCTTTATAAAATATAATAAACAGAAGATGTTATCACCTGTATAATACACATAAAAGTACTAAAACCTTGTGTGTATTATGCAGGAGATTTTCAAGGCAAACCAGAAATCGGAGCCTTGCAACGTGTACCGACTGCTATAGACATCCGCATTACTGTACCGTTGCCCTTTTTTCCTCCTCCCCTTCATTCACAAAACGCACAAAACGCGACAACCTATCTTTCACTTTACAATGGTTCCATGTGAATGAGAGGTCTCTCACCGGTATTGCCAGCCTAATTCGATTGTAATCCGGTATGGCTCTACCTCTTACTAAAAGTCCTTTATTCTAGAAATGTTATTTCTATAGTTTATTATAAATAGTTTTGAAAAATATACCAACAAATATTTTAAGTTTTTTTATATTATTATTATTTTATCTAGTCAGGTACATACATTTTCGCTAAAAAAATATAACACACACGAATACGTGGCGTACGTACTTACTTGTAACTTATGCAAGTGTTGGACAGCGCATTCCCAACCACAAGTATTGGCACCTAACAAATAGGTTAAATGTACGTACGTCGCACAATAACAAATATTTTACGTCGGCAGCGGCTCGTAAACAATATGGCGGTTGTTAAACCGCTTATTGAATTGCGAATTACAATGTTGTGTTGCAAGTCGGAATCATTTGATTTTTGCCAGTTTTTGATTATAGTAGCAGTTATAATAAAACTACTTTTACGGATTTTATCGCGGTTTGTTTACTTACTTAACTAGCCCAACGTTTCGGAAGCTTTGCAGCAGCCATGGTCGCAGGCAGACCATTTCATGGTTGTTGTAAAGCTTCTAAAACGATGAGCTAGCTAAATAATTAAATAAACCGCGACTAAATCTTTAAAAGAAGTGTTATTATATTGAGTAACATTCGCGTAAACTTGATAAATCAATATAGCAGTTTTTCAGTAGCCTGCCTCAAGCCGTAATTGCCTTCATTATCCATTTTTTACATTATTATAAAACAATTAGTCAGATAAAAAAAAAGTAAATGTCTAAAATCTATAAATATCTATCTCGCAAAGATATGTCAATTTTTTTCTCAATAAATGTGAAGATGATGATCTCATTGTACTGCTTCTAAACAGTAGGCAAACTAATTAATTTATGAATTAATTAATTAGTAATTCAAAATGCTAGGGTAGATGGAAATTTTATTTTTCTTAATTTCGCTCAAATGTCGAAATTCCAATACTATTATAAAAAAAACCATTTGACCTGGAATAAATACTTAAAAACTTAAACCTTTTAGTTAGAAATATAAGCTAAATGTCATACATCATAACATATTTGACAGTGACACGTTTTCAGCGAATATTTTATTTCTGGGCGATGCCGGGGCGGATCGCTAACGTATCTACGTTTATATATAGAGAAGAAAATTATTCTTGTACTCTTGTACTGTATCTGCCACAAAAGCATTCGCAATATTAGTTCACATATTCGCAAACTTCAAACTCAATGTACCATCACTGAGTGTAGTACACATGAAGGTCTACACTTAAACGATTGGCGAAACTGTTAGCCTCAGGCCTTTTAAATTGGAAGAAAATACAAAGCTGTGTTCTTCCGGCAATTCTTCCGGCGAATAAACTTTGAATGTTTCGTCAATAAGAGGACAAAAAAATAAGATATCCAGCTAAATCTGAAGGCCATAAAATATATTCATAGATATATTAAAATATTAAATCAAACTTTCTCTTTATAGTATAAGGGGATAAACGAGCAATCGCAGCCTTTTTAGGACTACCGACGCCCACGGACATTCATGTGATTTTTACGCGGATGGGTTGCCCTCCTATCATACCCCCATTGGGCCACCGGCTACTCACAATTCACACGAAACAAGACAGTGACGCTGTCACTTTACGCCGGTATCAAGTGAGCGAGAGGGACGCGACAGCCAGCCAGCCCAATTCTGTTCCGTAAGAGGATGTACTGTCATGCACCATGCATAGCACTACCTCCTCCTATGCAGCATGGCACTACCACTCACTACTAAGTTTTGTTCACAATTTAACATGGCATTGCTTTTTTATAGTATAGGGGGACAAACGAGAAATCGGAGCCTTTGAACGACTACCAACGCCCATGAACATCAGCATAAATATACCGAAGCGTTGCCCTTTTTCCCACCTCCCCCCTATGGATCCCCGGCTACTCCCAAACCGCATGAAAGGCGACATCGTAGGTATCAATTTACGGCGGTATCAAGTGAGCGAGAGATATCTCCCCGGTCGTGCCGGCCCAATTCTGTTGCATAGGAGGATGTAAATCCTAAAGATACACATTCTGTATACAACGTTACGAGACAGGTAAGTTGGAGTCACGTAAGATAAGAAAATGAAGTTATTAAAAACATCGAGTGTTCTTTTAATGAAATACTTAATTCTGGTCACTTATATAGTCTGTCTCTTTGTTATAAACCAAAAGACTGACTAAATTTATTTATTGGAAAAAACCGATGTAAATTGTCAAAAACATTCATATTCTGGGGGTTACGGTAAGCCAAGTTGTCAGAGGCGGGGGGCACAGACGTTCCCGTTTCCATTCCCAAATACACTCCCGAATCCCGGACTCCCGGCTCTGACCCAGATACGCTTTATTCGTAATTTAAAATTAAAACCCAAATATTATCTTTACAAATGGACGTGAAATATATCAGTGCCAGTGGCAGAGATATTACACATTTCATGCGCTGGCTTCACATGAATGCTGCCCTGTAATATATCCGTCGTTTCCAGAGAACCTCCAACGTATTAGCGACTCCCATTACCGTTTAGCTCCCGAGTCTCGTCTACTACAAGAAAATTAATTTATTAATACATTACAAAATTATTCAGATGATAAAATCACGGAAATACACTTGCATATTCTATCTAAGATAGATATACGTACAGCTATTATTTAATAATAATGTCATCTTAGATGAATTTCGGCCATGGTGGCCATCTTTGTAGAGACGAGCCAACTGCGCGGAACACATTACAGTGCACAGGTGCACTTCCTGTTCCCTCATTCCCCTATTACGATGTGACGTCAGTCCGACACGACCGGAGGAAGTCATGCGAAGGGCCGACGGTTTAACGTGCTCTCTGAGGCACGGGGGTGTAACATCGCCAATTTCCTGACTTCATACTCTTATAATAAATTGAAAATTTCCAATAGTACTATGGTCCCGGCCCGTATCATCTATTCTTATAATATAACAGTAAAAAACTGTTTGTTTGACATTAAATATTTTTTCAAAAATAATAATTATAAGGTGATTGGGATAAGGTAGCAGAGAAAAAATGTTATTCGTAAACGGTAACCTCGGGGACTAATGAACGGATTTGAATGGAACGTTTTTGTGGCATCGCTAATAATCCTGGGCAACGTCAAAAGTGTAACAAGGAGAACGCGAACGACGGCACTAACTGGTGAAGAAATAGAAGATCAAGTGGTCCAGACATGACACTTTTAAGTATAGATCTACTGATTTACAGCGACTGCAGTGCTAATTTTCTTTTTTTCGTTACTGTGTTACAACCAAATTAAGCCAGCGTGATCGGTTAAGTACCTCTCGCTAGCTCTCATAACATTTCTAACGCACAACTCGCTACGTAAAATGAGGGCTTTGATGTTGGTATGGCCTTTGAGAGCCCCGGAAAAAGCGACGCATTTGCATGACAAATTAATATTTGTATAAATTACAAGCAAGTGCTGCGTGGTTTTGCCGCGTAAAATCTATCCCAAGATGTGATTTCTGGTGCGGTGTTTGTGCCGCTCTCTAAATCATTGTTCGTCAGTGTCGTCATGAAAATACTTAGTACGTGAATTAGTGAATTCCTTTAGAAGTTAAAAAGATTCCAAATGATTTGTAACCGAAGTATATTTGGAGAACAAAGCTTCGGCACAACATCCTACATTCTACGGGAGATTTATGTGTTTCTGTTGTACTAATTTACAATTTGACTTGTACAATGTCTGTCGCGTGTAGAGTGATGAATAGTCATAGCATAGGATATACAAGCATAGGATATACAAGCATAGGATATACAAGCATAGGATATACAAGCATAGGATATACAAGCATAGGATATACAAGTATAGGATATACAAGCATAGGATATACAAGCATAGGATACACAAGCATAGGATATACAAGCATAGGATATACAAGTATAGGATATACAAGTATTTTCATTATTGTAGGCTTATATCTTTTTTATTGGAAAAGGGAGCAAAAAAAAAAAGAAAACTATACCTACGCTTCCTTTAATTCTTCCTTCCAATGAGTCGCCGACTGCACTTGAACCACACAAAATGTGACTGCCAAGCGGTCACTTTATAGAGGTATCATGTGAGCAAGAGTTGCCCCCTCCGTCGTGCCGGCCGAACTCCGCTGCAATGCAGCATGGCCCTACCTATTGCTGAATAAAGATTTTAAAATATGCATAAACATCTGCTCAATTGTTGTGTAAATGTGTCAGTCTTTTCCCACTTCCCTCGAATTAATCATCGAAAACTTGCAAAGAATGTGTCAACGTGTGCGTGGTGTGTCAGTGCCTCTTCAGTAAAACCGGCACCATACAGCCGCAATGCAACATGACATATATTTTCTACTCCTCTGTATGACGCATTTGACCCATCCAGAGCATCATCAGCTGGACATATTAACGTGCCGTCCGTCATGACTCCCGGTTCTATACACGGATGCATATTTACGTCCCCAATAGCATGCGCACTAGTGTAGAACGGCCTCCTACCCGCTGGACTGATGACTTGGTTAAGGTGGCGGTGAGTCGCATTCAAGTGGCTCGTGACGTAATGAATTTAGTGGTAATCGAATAAATTATGTTAAACACTGTTCTACATTTCTGTTCTTTATTGAAACAGATATGAAGTTTATCAAATGTTTTCAAAAATATCTGTTTATATGCGTAAGTAATCAACTGTCACAGCCAATAAGGTTAAGATTGGCATAAAAATACGCTTACCTCTTGTCGTCCCATCACAGACTGTGCTGGCGTACAACAAAAGCAAATTAAGCACACATACATATAAAACTGTACGAACAAGTTTATAAGGGGTACAAACGGAAACATTATAAGTGCTATAGGAATAATTATGTAACAGATTTAATGTGTAACACTTATGAAGGTGTTAGAGTGTCAATGTGGTGTTAAGTCTATGGTCGAGATCTTGATCTATTTCTATGGGGACGTGTAAGTCCGGCCGTGAACGTGTTCCGGGTGGTGATGTGTAAGTCCGGCCGTGAACGTGTTCCGGGTGGTGATGGTGATAACGGTGATCCCCACTATTAAATTGCAAAGAAGAAAGACAATAAATCCCTCTTAGAGGACGAAAGTGATGATGTGTTAACGAATTCGATACAATTTTTGTTACGCAAATAAATCTTCCATTATCACTTAGTGTACGCAATGAAATTCCAAATACTCAATATATCGAAACACATTAGCCGCGCGTTTGATGGCAAATATGTTGCTCATCTCCAGCCGTGAACAAATAAACACAA
>JAFELO010000102.1:436353-448460 GCA_017140195.1 Eumaeus atala | reverse complement strand
GTTGACTGTCCTTCATTCCTTGAATAATATAGTGTTTAACAAAAAGAAAAATAAAAGTTAAAAGGAGTAGAGATCCCTTTAATAAAATATTGATTCATGCATTGTGATACTAATATGTAGGTTCCCGGCTGTAGAGAAAAACTATTTAATTATAGTTTGGCATGGCAGATATCGTCAGTCATTGCAATTATATCCATCTTCGCCATCGCCAAAAGGAATAAGAGTGACATTCTTCAACACCGAGAACATTAAGCCTTACAGTCAAAGATGACAGACATACTTTTTGATAAGATACTTAAGTTTTCAAAACATAATTGTTACACGCTTAAAAGAAGAGATTCGACCGCTCGTTACAAACTCTAGTAAACCATATATATCCTTGGCACTTCTAAGTGCTGTGAGCCCTGTGACTAAACAATTCAACGATAAACAACAATATGTCAACGATAAAATATGATTGTTATAAATAATGAATTTTGTGAAATATTTTTCATATTTTTTATTCAATAGTTAGTTTGAAGTGACAACTTGTTGGCGGCCCGCTGTAGCATTAAACTTGCTAATGACGATATGTTATATGCGTTCAACTTATGAAAAACATAAAAACAAATTCGCATCAAAATTTCGCACAAAATTCTATTGTCACTTTTGGATTACGTGGCGTTTGAAAAATATAACACATAAATCATCAATTTGGAATTCAAACTTTTTGAGAACGAAGCAAACTGGGGATGTATTGGCAAACTCCCAACGCGGCTTTCCTCGGCGGCCTGTACTTTATTTACTTTGGGACACTTTGAGCGTTTGACTTACATCAGTATCAATTTAAAATTTGTCTTGTCAAAATTTTAACGTCTTAATCTCCTTAGACCTCAATGAATCAAATACAAAATGCCGCATACCATATAACAGAAACGTAACACTTGTTGCTGGTGTCATACCAAAGCCAATGGTCGTCCCGTCGAGTTTTCTGTGGTTTAACCATAGTAGTTGTAATAAGCATGAATTAATGTGGTTATAGCATTCGATGCTAAACATGTTAGTCTCTTTCTATTAATTTTTTTTGCAGTAGAGGGGAAACAGGCAGACCTGTTGATGACTACCTACCCGCGTAGACATTCGCAACGTTATGAAGACGTATTGTTCTCCTTTCCTTCTCGCCTAAACAATGACTCTTTTGCAAAAATGAATATAGGAACAAAACTTTAAGTATCAAGTTATTTTTGTAGCATATGTGCAAATAAACAATCGCAGCCATTTGGTGTCTCCCAGTGCCCAGCAACATCAGTATAATAATAATAATAATAGTAATAATAAAAAACCACGCGACACTACAATTTATCCATCGCCTTTAAAACGGTTTTATGTATGCGCAAGGTATCTCCACGGTCGTGCCGGCCAAATCTGGCGGCAATGGAGCATGACACTATCTCATACATAGATTATTTTAGGTTATTTTTTGGGGAAAAAGTCCTAGTCGTTTATGTTAGAGGATAAAAATCTTTAATATATCATAATATAAAGAGTTTATTGTTACCCAACATTAAACAGCCCCAATGCAAGGGGTTCGGATGAAACGAGATGTCGAGACTAATTAGCTATTGTACTTTTCGAGGAAAAAAGAAATAGCAAAAATAGGAGTTACACGCGACAAAGGCGTGGATGGTTGCAAGTATATTTATAGTTTAGTTATCCACAGAGAGTGTGGAATATGATTTTTTCGGTACATTCAGACGTCGAGAACTTAGCTTTTGACGCAAGTTTTTACGCTTTCTTTAGAAGGTGGTCTTGACGAAGAAACGGACGTACGACACTTAAAAAGAAAACAAAGCTTGCGACTTTCTTTGGTACCGAATCCTTGTAGAGCGAGTCCGCGCTTGCAGATTTTTTTAATGTTTACGCTAATTTATAACAACTGATATAAAACACTTTGTTACAGAAGCAGGGGGCCTCCTCACCACAGAACTCCAGATAATACCACATGTGGTGCAACGGGGAAGGAACGTTACTATGGCTTGTCTGTACCAGATTCACGAAAGTGAAGTTTACTCTGTGAAATGGTATAAAGGGACACAAGAGTTCTACAGATATTCGCCATTAGAATCTCCAACCACCAGGGTGATGCCTGTCAATGGTATAAAAATTGATGTAAGTATTTTATTATGTACAATGAGATCAGATCTTTAGTTTTAGTAAGAGTGGCCCACTGGGGGGAAAGGAGGGCAGTGTATCGGCATAGTAATTATGTGGATGTTCATGGGCGTCCGATTGCTCGTTTGCCCTCCATTTTATATAAGAAAATGTTAATATAAAAAATGTTACTGAATTGTGTCGCAACTACCTAAGAGGTACCTCTCGCTCACATGATACCGCTGAAAAGTGCCAGCTATTCTGCTGCGTCTCGTGCGATTTGTGAATAGTCGATAGCCCTTTCGAAGGTAGGAGGACAGGAGGAAAATCCCTTTGTACGACAAATGTGCGGTTGTCTATGAGCGTCGATAGTCGCCAAAAGCCTCCGTTTACTCGTCTGCACCCTAGATTATAAAAAATGCAGCGAAAGATTAAAAATTGTATACATACACGTAATTTTTTTTTAATCTGAGTGGCGTCATAAGAAAGACCTTCTAGATGAGCGAAGAAGAACCAATTTCATTCCCTTATTATTTCTGATACGTGTAAAGGTAACAAATATATTTAAAACGATTTTTTATTTCAAAAAGAAAACGGGTATCTGTGCTGGGAATTTTTGAAATTGCAGTTAATAAATCGGATCTACGGACAATATCGTAATATAATATTTACGTCATTATATAGGGGGGGGGGGGCTTTTAGACACCTTCGTTTAAACTAAATAAATAAAATAAATTATAACTAACAGCCTACTATGACACCTGGGATAGAATAAATGCAAACCCATAAAACATTCGTGGTTTTTTTAATGTTATCTACCAACAAACATTAAGAGTAATTTCTATTTAATTACGGTAAATAAATAAATAAAAAAGAAACTAACTTGTGCTGCTATTATAAGAGTGTTTTGCTCGGTTTGTGCAAAGTCAATAGGAAAGTTATGGCTCTGTGGAAGGAATAACAGTATCTTGCTTCGTTCTTGTTATTCCTTCCTCGCTCACTTCAGTTTACTTTTAGTTATTGTTAACGTTCTCATTAACAATAACTAAAAGTGAAAACAAATGAATTTCACATGTGCTGGTTTTTAGTGGGCAATGCGGAAACTGAGGAAACGTCGCTATAAGCCGTTGACCTCTTGCGAATACCACTAAACTCATAAAAAATGTAAGGTCCACCACGGAGGCCATGTCTATAGAGTTGCGCAGGACACATTATATTGCACAAGTATGTGCGAGGCCATGTCTATAGAAATGCCCAAGACGAGTTATAGTGCACAAGTGTGTGCGCAGGTACAAGTGCCCTCGTTCCCCTTTTCCGATGGGATGGCAGTCAGCCGTGACTGGAGAATAATCAGGCGCAGGACCGTTGACTTAATGTGCTCTCCGAAGTACAGGAGTGTAACACCAAATTCCTGACTTCGGTCTGTTATTAGAGATTGGAAAATCTCAAAGACACTGTTCCGACATGAGATTCAAACCCAGGACCTCACAACTGTGGTTGAATATGCTAACCACTAGACCACGAGGTAGTCAGATATTAATATAAAAAGGAATCCTAGTCGTCAGTCACATAATAAACATAAGTTTGTCTCGGTGCTTATTTTACGCTCCTCTGATAAAAATAATCCTAGCTGTCGACTCAAATGCAATCTCACTAAAACTGAAAGTCCATTTTAAGTCATCCAAGTGAGTAAAGGTGCATCGTGACGATTCTGAAGATGTACCAGAGCCGTGGCACGCGGTTCCAACTCGTGAAATTTATCCCTAGGAAACTATTTCTTTTGAGATAATAATATATTTTTATGTTTTTTTATAGCATAGGGAAGCAAACGAGAAATCGAAGCCTTTTTACAGCTACCGTTGCAAATGAACATCCACATAACTACTTCGCTGATGCGTTGCCCCCCCCCCCCTCAATGAGTCACCGGCTACTCACAAACCGCTCGAAACGCGACACTGAAGGTGTCACTTTACGACGGTATCATGTTAGCGAGAGGTACCTCCCCGGTAGTGCCGGTTCGAATTCGTTGCTAGCTAGCTAGTTTTGTCCTGCAGATGCGTTGCTCTCCTTTCTCCGTCCCCTCCAATGAGCCACTAGGCCTAGAAATGCAGCAGCATAGCCGTCCGCAATGATGAGTGCGAGATGTTCCTTCTCTATCGCGCCGGGCGAATGGGGCGGGGTACGCTACTGAAGTTATATTGGTTGTGTAATAACATTTTCTTTTCCTCAGAGGCTAAGCTCGAATGAGACTCACGTAGTCTTGACGCGAGTCGGACCCACCCTCAGCGGGAACTACAGCTGCGAAGTGATACAGAACGCGCACACCTTCCCGCACCACATAGCGCACGCCCGGTTGGATGTTGTTGGTTAGTACCATTGAAATACTTTTTCTTAGCTTATGAGGCCGAGCTAATGGTTAGAGTTATTTTGACGCCCATAACCCAGGTGTTGCAGTTTTTTTCATACAATAATGGGGCGAATGAGCAACCGCAACCTTTTGATGAATACCGATGCTCATAGACATTCACATGATTGTTATGCAGATGCGTTGCCCTCCTGTGATCACCCCCCCCCCCCCAAAGGCCACGGGCTATTCGCGAAACGTACGAGACGCGACAGCGGCCCTGTCATTTTACACCGGTTTCAAGTGAGCGAGAACTTCCCAGGTCATGCCGGCCCAATTCCGTTGCCTAGGAGGATGCAGTGTCATGCACTATGCATAGCACTACCTCCTCCTGTGCAGCATGGCACTACCTCCTCCTATAAGATACCTTGGTCTTATCTCCCCTCTCAATTGTATCGTGATAGCACAGATAATATAGCTATTATGTTAGCGTGAAGAGCCTTCACGTGCCAGCCCTTCTTGGCTGCAGTTAACTTCTTTTATGCATTTTGCTATAATGTGATATTAATTTTGAAAAATACATTAAAATTTTTATCGGTCAGAAATTTATTCACGCTACAGATTATACATTCGAATCACACATTGAATTTAAATATTGGCGAAGGGATATAATTTATTCTGTTTTAAAATTAAATACAGAATTGGGTTATGTATTCTGATAGCGTGGGTGTATGATACTCAGTTTGATCACAGTTTTATAATAGTATTCACCGGAACGTCCACCGCCAATTATTGCAACATATCAATTCATGTCCGAATTACATTTCAAATATTTAATAGCTACCAATTAAATATTAATCGAATCAATCATTCAGTCATTGTAAATCTGCCAAAACGGATAACTGAGATTACTTATTATAGATAGAATATAAGATGCTTGCTTTTATTATATAATATATTATTACATAATAAAAGCATGTATCAAAATAAATCAGTATACAAGAGGAACATATCAGGCGATTAATGGCCAATGGGTATATAGCAGTTATAACACACCTGACATTTTAAACAATTTTGCCAATGACAAGCATCAATTTTGATTAAACTTCTTAAACGTTTTTCTCGTAAATCGTGTCTTTTCAATTATGACCATCGCTCTAGAAATTCTTACGAATATTATGTTTCGCTAAGTGTGTAACGAACCCATTAGCATTTTAACGTGATGTATACACTAACCAATGTAGATATCGGGCGTACGAATTCATGATTTTCTTACGAAATATATCTGCTGAATCACTATTTTTGTTGTTTTAAAATAAAACCTTAGATCAGAGACCGAAGGCGATAACACGGAATTACAGACACATTATATTATATAGAAAACTTTTAATGTTTGATAATTAATCCTAAATTTCCTTTTGTTGTAAAAGTAATTACGTCTTATTACAGTGTTTGTTATTAGATAGACAATGAAAGCGTATTTCTGCCTACTTAGCTTTTTTATAGGAAGGGGCAACGAGAAAACTGAGCCTTTTTACGACTACTGACGCCCATGAACATCCAAATAATTACTATACCGATGCGTTGCCCTCCCTCCCAATAGGCCACCGGCTACTCACAAACCGCGCGAAAGGCGGCACTGAAGATATCACTTACGGCGGTATTATGTGAGTGAGTGGTTCTTCCCGTCGTGCCTGCCCGATTCCGTTGCATACATGAATAGGATGTAGTTCATGCACTACGCATGGCACTACCTCAAAAATGATTGCGCAAATTGCCGCTTTAAGTAGAAATATTACGATCTCTCGTGTAATCCGAATATGTTTTCATACAAACAGGCAGTTAAACTTACACAACCCTACAATCTGTATCTAAGTGTTAACAAAATAATTTTTGATTTGGCAGTAATGTTACACGCTTGAACAAATAGACCGATTTGGAGTCGATTTTCTTCATTAAAAGCCTGTTGAATATGATCGAGTCGGTTCTTATCTAGGTTTAGCGATGAAGAAGGCGTCTTCAGGACACTCCACTTCTTGACACTATCGTCAAGCCTTCAGTAAATTACATACACGTTGTTAGTGCCGAATATTACTAAAAGGTTTTATATAGTTAGGTAGCTTATGTACGTCTGTCCATCCACCACAAGTAAGCTAGGCAGTCCACAGAAAAACTTTTGCATATTCAACTAAAAATTTTACTTATAATATCAATACAACTTTATTTTGTAATGAAATAAAACGATACTCACTAATACGCATGCATTTAGTGATAAAACCTCTGTGCACATTAATTGTGATACCGTCCAACACATTATGACGTATGACAACTAGTTTAAAAAAGTTTTAGCTGCAAACAATATTCGAAATTGAATGTATTTACTTATCTAATTAAGATCGAATTGCGATCGCTGTTGGGTCCATTTTTATCCATTTCAGTTACATGAATCAGGTTAATAAGTACTTTTGATAAAGCTAAATATTATTTAATGCTCTCCAGAGTTTTGTATCGTTTTAGCAAGTCTTTTTAACTAACATTATTAAAAAATAAATAAGAGCAAGCCTAAGTTTTTCTCATAATATTTAGTTTCCCAGATGCTGTGTTCGGAATTGAACTCTTACCGGTTTGAGTATATTTAGTACCGAGACATGTCTCTTAACAAACATAAACGTACCTTCGCGCCTATTATCCCCGAAAAGGTAGGCAGAGGTGTGCTAGTATATTCACAACTCGCAAGTCCACTAGATGTACTAGAACACCCACGATTAGCCAAGGTACTGAGGCCTATGATGTTATAGGTTGCAAGCCTATGGCCACTTCGGGCACATTCCAATCCCGGACAATGTAATGCGTGCTCAGACGAATCTGAAAAGCATTTAAAAATAGTTACCCGGCCTGGGGATCGAACCCAGGACCCCACGCGGACAACGGTCTTAACAGGTGACACCCGCACTGTTATACCCCAAAGGCGAACTTAATAAACAATATATTATATACATTACACATATTATACGATTTCAATCTTTTCTCAAAAATCTTTTATTTATAGGTCTATAAAATATTTCCCAAAAAAAAACTTATATATTTAAATCAAACGACATAAATATAAAACTCCGATTCATGTATTCCGTTTTGTAGATGTTGCGTCACTAGTACTGAAAGTTTCCTACTTGTATTTATGGTCTTGTTTTGCGTGCGTTGCCAATAAGTTTCTCTATAAGAGCTCAATCCAGCTCAGATAAAGGCAGTAACCGTTGAAACACGCAATTTTGGACCTTATCTGTACTGTGATGTTTCTTTACGAGTCTTTGACTCAGATAAAAGTGTCGCCGGCAATCATTTGTTGTTTTTTTAGTGTCATTTGAACAGATAAATTATGAGATGTCCTTTTTATATTATGAAAGTATACATTTAATATGTCGAAATTTAACGTTGGTCAAAATTAAATTGATCAAAATCTAATGATAGATACAAGCTGAATTGCAGGTGAATCGGAATGGCATGATCCTGTCACATAAAGGTACATGACACTGTCGTGAAATAATGGCAATTTGTCATGTTTCTAGTGTTGTGTTTATATATTCAATTTGCTTAAATAAAAGGATTGGTGATTTGTGCATAGATCGGTTCGACTTCAGGAAAGAGCGCGTTTGTCCTACTGAATACGAAAACCCAACCGAATCCGTAACCACAAAATTTAATTTAACTTTCGGAATCGTATTCTACACAAGTCGATCTAGGATATGTATGCAACTTCCATTGTTCATATTGTCTGTATTACGGGACGTCAAAGATTTTGACTCTCAAATACATTACCATACCAACGCTGTACCTGTACATTTGCAACACAAAGAAGGCCCCTCTCAAAGAAATAACTGACGCCATTAAAAATACAATGCGCCCGTGCTATCAGTACCTAGCCGGTATGTTATATTTAGCTTACATTTGCACATTCTTAATGATTTCATTATATTTTTCTTCGAACGTAATACAATTCACATTGCAGGTGGCTTTTGAAAACTTCTATAGATAAATAGAATCGAATGGTTAAGTTGGGAATATACCAAAATGTGTTCCGAGAAGTCCGGGTTTGACCCCAACGACAGGCGTCTTTAAAAATTTCAGTATTTATATTCAACAGAATAAGACGTTGACTAGGATAAAACTCATATAAACGTGACTTGGGCTGGAGATAAGGAAAATATTGTGTTTAAAGAATCTTGCACGTCCGAAATAAGCAAAAGCACGCATCGGCCAGTGCGGATGTGAAATGTGGCAGCTCTTCTGTGACTAGTGCTTAATAGTAGAACGTATATCTGTCAATATTTTCCATTTTATTGATAACCTATGCTTCACTGCCACAACAATGTGATTTAATTGGTATAAACCTCAACTAATCAACTAGGTTAAGTAATATGGATGGTGGACACTTCCATTGGGGCTCACTCTTATTGAGTTTTGTCACCTAAGTTGGTTCCAGTTGCAATTAAGGATAAAAGTAATCTGTATATAAACGTAGGGAAACCACTACTTCCACAATCCACTCTAAGCTTTTCCCGGGGAAAACTGCAAATTACCTGCTTTTCGAAGATATTTACATTAAAAATTTCCTCAAAGAGCTTTTTATATTTACAGTGTATTTTGACGTTCTTAAGTGAAGATTTCGCCTAGGGATATTTTACTTTTATCATCAATTTAACTTATTTTAGACACGTCGAACACTGGTTTTCATATCAATTTTTTAACTTATCTAATATTCCTTTCGTGTTTTATACTAATTTTAAGTCAGTAATGTTAACTTTTGAAAAATGTCTAAACAAGCCACATGTATTTGCTTCTGTTTTCGTGATAAATGAGATTCGTTTCTGCCACTGCTTCTTATGGGGGAGACGTCCTTACGTCAATAGCAATAAATGTTATCATAAATAGATTATTTCGATAAATCTCATCGGTCCCTCTTGAAGTGGGTGGGGATGCAACTTGACAACTTTACTTTAGCTTCTACCATTATATCCCAGGTGTCGGAGGTCTGCGAGCGACAGAGCTGCGGATCTCACCTCCGGTTGTGCAGCGCGGGTCGGACGTGGTGCTGGCCTGCCTGTATGAGCTCACCGACGCCCCCCTATACTCTGTCAAGTGGTACAGAGGACGCCACGAGTTCTACCGCTACTCGCCAACGGAGACTCCCGCTACGAAGATATTCCCATTCGCTGGAATCAACGTTGACGTAAGTAGCAGACATTGCTGCAGTTTCAATTTTTGTTTTTATTTTCAGGCAAAACGCATTTACTCGCAAACCTTGGAGGGCTGAGGTGGCGTAAAGGACTCCAAATGCCTACAAATTCCCACCTGTGCCTCTAATCGACTTTAGTGCTTAGTGAAGGAGTCTTTTGTTTGGGTTGTATCTTTCGCGATTCGGTTTGCGCTGAGCACGAGAAAATATATTCGTATTCATAAGCGCTGGCTCATGACACTAATCGATAAAGGCATCGACGTTTTTGTCCCCCTATGATACCAAGGCGGAAATGCAGATATTTGGAGGCAAATAGTCTAGTCATAGCTTATCGAAGATCAATGTACAAGTGGACAAATCTAGTAGCCACGAGACACATTACATAAGTGATCGGACTTTAATAAAAACTAAAATCTATTGTTTGTCTTCAGCTGAACTTACTAAATAGCAAACATACTCGTATTATCAAAGTGGCTCTACAGGAGCTAACGAATACGAAATAACGGCACATCACATCATTTTGGGAGCGTAGTCTTTGGCATAGTGAGCAAACTATGATGTTAGACAGTATCCATAGTGTTAATGGCGTAATTTACTACGGCGATACGGATAGCGTGGGGAATATCCGCGTTTTCGAAAGATTTTGCCACACCTATTACTGGAAAAATACAATTTTAACGCAGTCATAACAACATCTTAAATGATAGCGATCAAATACTAATTAGTCAATCACTTTGTACTAGAACTTATTGTCTCCGTGATGTATAGCAGTTGGGCCTCACCTGGCTGCCCTTTCTTTTCTTGCTTGTACAAGTACAAGCCATTGCAATCTTTTACTGTCTCCCGCTTTGATTAGAGAGGGACATTGGAATTATTTCCTACTCCTCTAATTTTCTTCTGAATAAATTCGTTGCGGGTTCCAAGGCAGTTTTAGCTATTCCCTCGGCCTCTCTGCGACCATATCAAAGGGTTATCAGTTGTCGCTGCTGTCGATCCTGGCGATACAGGAATTTTGATGTCTTAAGTTTACGCGAATGTTAGTCATTACAATAAAACTATTTTTACGAGGATGTCACAGGATACACTTAAAATGAGCATGCATTGAGTTACTAAAGTTTAATGTCTACATAAAAATACTTTAGGTGCTTACGGTATGTTAAGTAATGGCAGCACAAAAAAATATTTGTTGAATTATATAGCTCTGTGGCACGGCGCGCACACGTAATATACACGTATTTGATCTCTTTTATGCCTTTTTGATTTTATATGTTCGTGTTCCTAATTTAAAAGTATTGGCCATCATTTTAATCATTTTAAGAAAAAATAATTGGATATTATTCTTATGTTTTTCTTTGATTGTCTTCTTAACTTGTTTCGGTTATTTTAGGAAAACAGTATTACTTTTTGAATTTTAATTGATTCTTTGATCATCTCGCGTTAATCATGCCACCAGTACGAAGGCACATGGATACAATTACAGTAACCAGAGCCATAACAATGATTCAAGAAAGACGTTCTCAGCGTTACGTGGGCTTGCAGTTGGGTTTTTCTCGAAGAGTTGTCCTAAATGTATGGAGTCGCTTCCAAGACACTGGCAGTGTTGCCAAGAGACCTGGTTCAGGTAGAGTTCGTATAACAACGACTCATGAGGATCGGTACATCCAACTAAGTACTGGTCATGATCGTACAGTAACGGCCCGTAAGTTACAACACCACCTACGGCTGACAACGGGTACCCGTGTCAGTGATCAGACTACACGTAATCGATTGCACGAAGACCAGCAAACGTCAAGACGACGAGTTATTCGAATTCCTTTGAGCAGTGTACCACGTGCAAACGGATTAAGATTCTCCCGTCAGTATTTGAACTGAGAGATTAATCAGTGGGGCGAGGTGCTTTTTACAGACGAGTGCAAAGTAAAATTTCTTAATGATGATCGGCTTGTTGGAGTGTGGAGGCGACGCGGCGAGCGGTTTTCAGAGTCCTGCGAATGTTGACAGTTTCGGTGGTCCCAACGTAATGGGATTTGTTTACACAGTAAAACCGAGCTCACCATTTTAAATTCGGGTGCCGTAACTGCAGAACGTTACGTCGAGGACGTCATCAGGTCTCAAGTGATCCCATTTGCATAAAGAGTGGGGCCTGGATTCATCCTGATGCAAGATAATGCCCGTGCACACACAGCTCGATCAACCCAAACTGTCCTAGAAGGGCCTCATATTGAGGATACCTTGGCCAGCTAACAGTCCGGATTTAAATCCGATCAAGCAATTGTGGGACCAATTCAAACGAAGAGTTAGAGAGAATGAGCAAGGGGTCTACAACCAACAGCAGCAAATTGACGCTTTAAAAGATGCTTGGGGGATGTCTTTTTTTTTTCGAGTGGATAAACAAGTTGC
>JAFELO010000102.1:362082-430087 GCA_017140195.1 Eumaeus atala | reverse complement strand
ATGAAAGATGTATCCATTTGTATTTATTCTAATTATATAATATGTATTACATACGTTAATTTAGTGCCTACCAAATATTACTTTATTATGTGTTGAATGTAGTTATTAATTATAAACGTCTTTTGTTTGTGCTGTCTTTTGCCCAGATGATTCTTTCGCACAATAGAAGGTTACCTACAAGATATTGCTACTGAAGCATGTCGTCTTTTGTGTACGCAAACTTTTAAAGAATGTGTGTCTTGTTAAATTAGTTTTCTGTTTAATATGTATTTTTGTGCACAATAAAGATTCATTTATTCATTCATTCATTCATTATCATGATCAACACTTATCGGTGCACTACTGGACATAGGCGTCTTTCAGTTAACGCCAAAACCACCCCTCGCCAAAACGCTAATCGCACCCAACCCTGATAATTGGCTTATGCGGGATAGTTTCTTAACAATTAATTTATCTATTCCGTATATTATGTATGCATTATTTATAAAAAACCTGAAAAAATAACAAATATTTGTTATATGGGAGCCGAGTTAAGTAATTAATTTATTCCATTTGTTGTTATAGTGGCAACAAAAATCATTAAAAATCTTCATCGGAAAGAGGTAGTGCCATTCATAATGCATGACACTACATCCTCCTATGCAAAGGAATCGGGCCGGCACGACCGGTACATCTCGCTCACATAATACCACCGTAAAGTGATATCATCAGTGTCGCGTTTCGTGCGGTTTGTGAGTAGCCGGTGGCCCATTGCAGGGGAGGGGAACGAGGGCAACGCATCGGCCTATTAATTATGTGGATGTTCATAGTCCTAAAGAGACTCCGATTTCTCATTTGCCCCCTATTTTATAAAAAAAACATCTGTCAGAATTCCAACTTTTACGATTCATTAGATAGAACCTGATAACCGACAGACGGACCGTGGAGTCTTAGAAGCAGAATGGACTCTCTTCGCACCTCTGCGTCAATATAAACATCCCATTAGTAAGAATCTCTGACGTTTTATTTTCCATAAATACACGCAATTAAAAAGTCTATTACAAACATAACTTTTTACTAGAAATACTTCATACTAAAAACGTCGCCTTGTCAGCAAAAGCCTGGACGGTTGTTTAACAATGAGAGCTAAACAAGATTTGCGTGAGATTTACAATGAAACCAGATATCGTAGTACTTTGAACTTGCTTTTACCTCGAAATAATAATAACTTGTCGGATATAAGCGTCTAGCCTTATCTGGATCACTTTGTCTGCCTGTCAGTCAAAAAATAGAACAAAACCGACAACAAATACGTGGCTCTAAACAATTTAAGGACAATAATGTGATAACAACACGGATTTCGATTTACGATTAATAACTATTATTCTTTTATGCATTTTCCATTTAGTATATAAAAATATATATTTATTTAATTTTATTTGCGACCCTTATTTCATGTTTGTCTGCAGATTTGCATCTACATGTGTAAAAAAAGACTAATATTGTAATGAAGTGGCATGATACATAATATATAGGACCTTATCATTTTTTATTGCAATTTATAAGATAGCATTATTTGTATCAACAGTTGGCAAGATCGAATCAAAGTCAAGTAGTTCTCACTCGAGTCAGCTTTGGGCTGTCCGGAAACTTCAGCTGCGAAGTTACGGCTGATGCTCCATCCTTCGCCACCTCAATAGTTTCCAACAACATGGAGGTTGTGGGTGAGTTGTAAAATACGTATTACTATTAGAGTACTCTTGACTGTTGTTTGCTATGTTGAACCTGTCAACTCATTTTAATAGAGATGTGCTTATTAAATCAATTACTTATCTATGTTTATTACAGAATAGGGTGCAAACGAAAAATCTGAGCTTTTTTATGACTACCAACGCATATGAACATCCATATAACTACTATGCCGAAGCCTTGCCCTCTTTCCCCCTACCCACAATGGACCTAAATTATTACTTGCTAGTATTCCGCCCGCGAATAACAGGGTCCCTATCTTTACAAACCTTTTTTGGGATACGTTTTAACCATTGGTGGAAGCCTCAAGAAAATCCATTCAGTACATTTTGAGATAATTGAACACATACATACAGACAGATGGAGAGATGAATGCTTGGAGACTCTTTTATAATAAGTATAGTTAGATGTGAAGTAATTCAAAACCAAGCACGTGGTCCTCCGATAGACATAGGCCACCTTCTACGACCACCTCTTAAATGACAAGAAGCTAGTTCCCTTTTACGACCTTTGTTTCACCATGAACTTGTGGGTGGTGTGGGTTTCCACCGGTTTATACCGCACCCACACAACCATAATTATATCATTATGTATAAATTCTTTAATATAATCTATTGTTTCAGTAACATCATAGTCAATTTAAAAGTGTGAAGTATTCGTTATATTCCGCTTGATTGTGTGATTAACACTTTAGACATGTCCAATATATTTTATTGAAATGAAATTTATTTTTGTCTGCAGTTCTCCCGCCAAAATCGCCAGTGATTCATACGAACCAGCATTATTTCATGCCGGGAGATATCTTGAAGGCGAATTGTTCCTCGGGGCCCAGCCGTCCTCCAGCAGAGCTCACATTCTACATAAACGACATACCTGTAAGTAAATTATACCTGCCAGAATATTGATTCTGCTAGCACGATAATCATTGTGTGAATTTCCATCGGTGTCGATGGTGTCTATCAATGATTAACCATTGTAGTACGTGCCTTAGAAAAGTATTTTGCTTTCCTTTTATCTCTACGTTTCTAGTAATTTGTGATCGAAACTCATAGGCGTACCTTGGGTAGAAAAGCACAAAAAAATAAATAAAAGTGAGACGTCTGCGTCAAAGGCGTCTGCCTTTGCATAACCTCTGGTTGAGTGAATGTGACACGGCCTCGGTAGACCTCGTATTTTAATCTAAAATGAATTAATAATAACGTAGACATGTTTAATATATTCAAATAGTCAAAAAGGTAGTGAAGCTATTTTCGAATAAAATTATCAACTTCGACGTATCAATTAAAAGTTTTAGACGTGCAAAATTTCAACGAATAAATATGCCAAGATTTGTGCGTTGTCAAGAAGGATTTAAAGTTTTCTTTTCCGAGCCATCGGGTCTTTAGACACGACTTGAATAGTTTTAATGTTGATATTAAAATAAGTGAAGCGTCTAAGTGTTAAATTGAATGAGTCGGATTCACTCTCATGCAAATGCTAATGTACATTTGAATGGATTTTAAAGTACATTTTATAGTAATATATTTTGAAGCGAGACTTTTTTATAAGTGTTCAGATATAAAACTTGTTAATACATAACTATGCCATGAAGACATTCACAATATATACACAATAATAAACAATATTGCTTGCTGCGCTCCGCCGTTCCATCTGCGTATGTTTCGATTATTTTATAGTAATTATAATATATTGGAGGGATGAATCTCTAGATAGAGGGATGTGGAAAAGGGGGGGAGGGTGTTGGCCCTTGACCGACACATCATCATCATCGTTATCTTTATCAGCTCCTATCCAACTTTCAATGCCTTATGACTTCGTTGCGAATTCTATCGGACTAAGAACACCCAACATAGCATGTTCAAAAGCCCGCTGAGCTACCGCAAAGTTGCGAACCAATCCTATATTAAGAGGCCATGTTTCGGCCCCATAGGTCCTCACGGGGAGAACTCATTGGTTAAAGACTTTTGTCTTCAAACTCTGTGGTATAGGCGACGTGAGACTGAGACGAAGCTGCGGAATGCTGTCCAACCCAACTGAATCCTTCTATCGGCTTCTTTCTCGAAATTATGTAACTACTACAATATTACAATAATACTGTCATATTGTAGTAGTTACATAATTTCGAGAAGGAAGGGCAACTATTGCAATAAGGTATTATTGCAATAGTTGCCCGAGGTAGACATATTTGTCTACGACGCCGAGAATAGCACCATCGACGTTGACTGGCCTAGGGAGAAGGTGTTCGATGTATATGACCATTATTTTGTCCAAGTTCATCCTCAGGCTAATACGTCGGGAAGTTTAATTTACACTGCGCAAAATTTTCTGCAAGATTACCAAAGGTACCCAATGGGACACATATAGGATTTTTAAAAATCCGTCAGGGACGAAAATGAAAAAAAAAAAATTGTTAGCAGATGCTGAAATCATTAAACCTACCATATTGATTGAGCTAGTTTGACTGACTGACTTGATCTCATGCAGGATACTTTTTGAAATTTCTCTTATACCATATGTTAATTGCTCATGTATAGGTTTTTTATTCAAGACTCACAAGAGTCTGCTTTTTTTTCCTTAGCGTGATAAAATGATATCGTAAGGTTCATTTATAGTGAAATGACATGAATTTTATTTTATAATTTGCAAGCCCATCATATAATTTACAGCATTGTCCCTATCCAGGATTTTTCTCACCACTTTAACTCAATTACACCTAATCTATCCTTCTATCCGTCAAATATAAAAGATTAGTTAAATTTGATGGAGGCCCAAGGAAAATATACACATTTACGAAAAATCCCAGGCTGGCTTTTAATAGCGGATACTATTAAAAAAGGATAATTGTTGAACTATCCAAGACTACCGACTTATATAACCGCTCGCTCTGTTATAAAAAAATAATTTGATGTGTTCATTAAATGAAGCTGTTTGAAATTTAATATTAATTAGTAACTTTAGCCATTTCACTTTTATAAGTCCTTTTTGATGATTCCATGAAAAGAAATAAAATTAATACCGCCTCCATAACAATTTAATTAATTTATTAGATGGGTGAATTTTTAATTGAGCATTTTAATATGAAAGCATGTTAAAATTAGAAAGAAACTAAGATAAAATATTTTTTTGTATAATTTTCATTGAGTTTGCACTGCCATTACTGCCATTGCTGTCAGTGATAGGTTCACTTATACATATTGCTAGATAGAATGATTAGCTAGAGGCTATTAAATAAATTTACTTCTCAATTCAATCAAACTCAATTGAAAAGGACATAAGTAAGGGACTAGCAATAAATATGCTATGCATCATGAGATAGAGCAATAAAACTTTGTTATTTTAAGGGGCCAAATGAGTATTCGGAAACTTTAATAACTACTCACGTCCAAAAAACATTCGCATAATTATAATGCAGATATGTTGTTCTCCATTGGTCCTATTCTCCACTGGAAGCCACACAGATTGCAACGCTATATTTATATTGCCACGGTATCGTACGAGCGAAAGGTACCCTCCCCAATCGTGCTAGCCCATTTTAACAGAAATGCAGGACAATCTCTTACAAGGAAATCCACTTTTCGTAATGTATTTTTGTATATTGCATGTTGTGCGTAGCAAAATTCGCATAAAACAGCTAAGTATATTATTTGACTCTGTGGATGGCAGGTCGATTGGCGATACGTCAAAGTACTGAAAGCATTGTATGACACTGCTTTTATATCCGTTCTAGTTCCGGGAGGTCAAACAAGGCCAATCCAATTGCATCCACGAGTGTGACAAGGAGATATATTTTCCCCGAAACTGTTCACTAATGCTTTGGAGGCCGTCTTTAAGACTTGAATCTGGGCAAAATGCGGCATAAATATTAACGGCGAGTACCTCTCACATCTTCGTTTCGCTGACGATATCGTTGTGTTGGCGGAATTGCTCGTGAGCTTGCAGGAAATGCACAACCTTAAGGAATCCTACCGACGTATTGGCCTCAGGGTGAACTTGGATAAGAGAAAGGTCATGTTAACCCTAGGCCGGTCAACTTCAATGGTGCTATTTTCGAAATCGTAGACGAATACGTCTACCTCGGGGAACTGCAATGAGGTAGATATAACTTCGAGAAGGAATCCGATTGAAGGATACATTTGGCTTGGGCAGCGTTCCGGAAGCTTCGTCCCATTCTCACGTCGCCTATACCGCAGAGCTTAAAGACGAAAGTCTTCAACGAATGCGTTCTCCCCGTGCTGACCTACAGGGCCGAAACATGGCCTCTTAATTTAGGACTGGCCCGAGAATTTGCGGTAGCTCAACGGGCTATTGAACGTGATATGTAGGGTGTTTCTCTGTCTTACAGAATTAAAATATCCGATGTCACGCGACGAATAAGGTTGCAGAAGTGGCAATGGGCTGGTCACACTCACACACTCAGAAGAACAGATGGCAGATGGGCCAGTAAGGTTCTGGAGTGGAGGCCGCGCTTAGGAAAACGAAGAGTTGACCGACCATTCACCAGGTGGGAAGACGATCTCGGTGCAGTAGCCGGTCCGGGAAGGATGCGAGTAGCAGGAGATCCGACGTCTTGCCATCCATTGAGACAGGCCTATGTCCAGTAGTAGTCCGTAAGGGCTGATAAAGATGAAAATAACAAACATATAAATCTATCAAATCACAGCGGAGGCAGCAATAGGAAACCAACTGATAGACATAGTACTCTTTCTTAAATAAACAATACCGTTAAAGAAGCGTGTAAAGATATAAAGCTAATACACTTACCTTGTTCCGATTTGCAAGTCGCCACAAACATTCGGTATACCGAGCATAACAAACTACCTACTTAATGTTGCAGCTTAAAATTTGTCGAAGCAAACAAGATTGTTTGCTTAAAGTTTCTGTTTACAATCTATTCTGTGGTTCCATTATATTACGATATTATCAAGTGTCTCTTACACAGATCGTTTTTCTTATTGAAACTTTGTTTACTTGTTGTATGTAAACTATCACTATCGACTCTTACTACCTGAGAACTATACATTTACGACAAGGCAAAATCTGCGTCGATTTTAGCTGTTAACCCAAATAAAATTTTCCACTTCAATATTTATTATATATTTGTAAAAATTCGTTCAATTTTACGATTATTAGGTACTATTTATGAAGCTTTATAACATTAGTACAGATGCTAATAATATAAATTTTGATTAAGCTTGAACAATTGTTTATGTAGTTAAAATTATAATGCATATTAAAAAATAAACATTTCTTTAAAATATATTAACATTTTTGTGCATTTGAGACATATATTTTGAAATCGGGTCTTATGGTGGAGATAAGATAACGTATGTTCTATGGTGTTGAATATGTTCTTTTAATTTCAGGAACTATATGTATGTATTTTATGCCACCTAGTGAAAAGTTTTACTTAACAAAGTCTTTATTATTAACAAGCACTGTAGCATTTTGGTTGTGGATCTTTTAACCACAACCTTATAGAGAAGTCGAGCAGATACAAATACGCTCGCGACAACATATATATGTCAAGTAATATAGAGAAGTCGAGCAGATACAAATACGCTCGCGACAACATATATATGTCAAGTAACATAGGAATTAAAAATAACACTTAATTAATCTATGCAGGTGACGCCGGGACTCCATCAAGTGCCACCTGCTGCTGAGGGATTGTTCCGCTCCGAAGTATTCATACAAATACAACTTTGGCCGGCTCATTACGAGAGAGGTGCTCCAATACTCCGATGTGAAGCCAGAGTTGGTGATCTTTATAGAGACAACTCAGCAGTAGCGCTGTACTCCGCCAACAGTGACCCTAAAATAGAGAGAGGTGAGTAGAGTACATGATATTACATCCCAAATTGTTGTGCGCATGTGTAAATAGGAGTAGTATTGATAAACTGTTATGAATTTAAATAACATCGTTTTTTTTAAGACAAACTAATTATTATTTTAAGAAAACCTGAAATAACACATTACCTTTAAGTAAATGTTTATGGTCGTCATATGTAGTCCCCGAAAGCTTCGAAACTTTGCTCGTTGGCCCTTTTATGCTGTAAGAAGCAAAAAAATTATCATCATTATCTCAATGAATGTCAAGACGACCAATCTCGAACCGGCTACTGCACGGAGATCGTCTTCCCACCTGGTGAATGGTTGACCAACACTTCGTTTTCCTAAACTTAAAGTATTCCATAACCTTACTGGCCCATCTGGTGCTATTCTCGAAGTCGTAGAAGAATACGTCTACCTCGGCCAACTGTTTTTTCCATTTAGTAATTTATTCTTAGTATTTTATAATAAAGTTAGTTTTTTTTTGCACTCTATTTCCTGCGAGGGCTTATTTCGACCCCATGCCGTGTTACAAAATATATCCTGAGGAAATTTGTGGTGGAAATTTCACATTCACCTTGTATTGTCAAAAGCTGAAATATGCTTTCAATCCCAATTTTATGTTTCAGAACTACGTATTTTGTGGGTTAAGGGGTATTTCTTTTTAGTCATTCATTATATATATTTGTGTTTTCTGTAAATATTTTGCTCTTTTGTTTCTTAAACGCCTATCAAAATTGAAAGCTATAACCCTGGTGACAGCCAGGTTTTTCTGCCAGCGTAACAAACAAATGCTCAATTTTTAAAACATTACTTAATAACTACCATTACTGTCAGCTAGTTACGGATAGTATGAACTATTTCGTGTTATTGTCGTAACTTTGCAGCATTATACATACGTCAAGTTATATCCTCTAGGACCACCTTTACACATACAATAATACAACTGATTTACATGACCGAATGTTATACTTAGTATCTTGTCATTCAATATTAGTACCTATAATAAACGTGTAAGTGCTATTTTAGCTAATCAACTTTGCAATACGGTATAGAAAACCGCGGTAATAAGATTAGAAAGAGGTCATTGAGAGTCAGTGAATTATTGCTCCCCGCCTCATTTAGGAAGACAATTTCCTTTAAGATAACAGAGTGCCGTTGTTCGACGGCAATAATTTTAGTTGAGTGCGTCACGACAAAGTTGCTGAATTAATAGCAAAGTCTCCAAGACGTTAAATAAAAACTACTTGTTTAAAACATAATTAATGGATACAATTCCTTTGGAAAGGATTGGTTCGCTCGATTTTAGTGTTCTGTTCTCATTTATCAGCAGTATTTTGTTTCCTATTATTAACCTATTTGAAATTTATACAACCTTGGTCAAGTCACCATTTTCTACTCGCACGGTAAAAGCATGAACGAAATTTCTTATACTTTACAAATCAAGACTGCGCGCTAACGCTTAATACTTGGAAAGATTTGTTGAACGCGGTCAACAGATGGATTCCCTGCTATAAATAGTACATAACTGATTGTAATTATGATATTAGGTGATGTCAAGTTGCGCATTTAATTAATTCTCATTTCTTATTTTTGTAATATACGAATTTTAAATCCTCATATTCAGGTTTTAAATTATTCTGAAATTTACAAGGCACAAAGCGATTGTTGGTTTTATCAAAGCAATCTCATGTTTTGTCTTACCGCTTTTATTGGTGTCAAGGTCACTTTCTCTAAATCAAATGAGGTAAAATATTTAGAAATCTAACAAAAACAATTCTTTGGTAATAAAAAATGCGAGTATAGATTTCATTCCCCGTTCCTTTGTTCTTGACATGTTTGAGATCTTTGTATGTTAGACTAGCTTTTATTAAAGCACATTTCAATGTTGCTATTTCATACGTTCGTGTTTTGTTTTATGAACGAAATGGTCAGAATAACTTTAATTATTTTACATTTGCTATCATACATGTTGGTGATATTATATTTTAAATATTTTCAATGACTATGTTGTTTTGTCGCAGCCCCTTTAAATTTTAATGAAAGAACCATAATATTATAATAAAGTACTGACAGTGATTGGAAAAGGGATGGATGAATAATTATGATGGTTTAGTTTAAAATGTTTCAGACAAGAATAACATTTGATGAGTCAATATTATGACTGGTAAGGTTAAAATTGGAATAAAAGCCCGGGTTATTACAAAAATACTAAGGCAAATATTTTTCATATAATAAAGGTGGATATTTTGATTAGCTCGCCTAAATTTTCTTGTTTTTTTTATGTATGTGAATATAGGGTTATATATACTATACATATTTGACAAAATTGTTGAATGACTATACAACGACTAATACTTATTGGAAATTTCAAGTATTAATGTCAACTTAGCCAAATAGGTTCTAATTCCAAAATAATACTTTTTACTATCCTTTTTTGGAATACCAAAAATAATATAACAATCCATAAGTGCTACGTACAGAACATACATTATAAGTGATAAGTGTGGATTGAAATATTGACTACACATACTTGTAGGTATATCTGTCTACCTACTCACAGCAGCCGTGGAGTGTAGACGGTAGCTCAACAGGCCGAGTTTATTAACTTTCATTGTAAAAGTTGCCCGACATAGTGCCTTAGTTGTGAACGTATGTCAGATATAAAATATTGATATTCTGAGTGCATTTTCAGTGTGTGTGAATGTACTCTTGAAAGTGGTTATCAATATTTCTGTTAATATATTGCGAATAATGAAGTAGGTGACATCTGAGGATGTTCGTTTTAGTGACATCATAACTACCTAGTCCAATTAATAACAAACACAATTCAGTAAATTCAATAATATCGCCAGTCGTAACACATTACAAATCTGGGATTTTATCTGAACGTATTTCTTTCCTGCTGCACTACTGTATCTTCTGTATATTAATTTTAAATTATTTACTATTCAGTAAATCAAAACTAGGGAGGTAACAAAACTACACTTTATATCAGATTATGTACATATAATTATTGGTTTCTATTTACACACATCGTTCCCGTGAATTCTATGTGATGCCTCGGGATATTTCAGAAATAAAAGGCTTTTTTTGTAAACGTATAGATAACGTTCACGATGAAAATACCTTTACCCATATTAGGCAAAATAAAATTTCTTAAATTTCAAATAAAAGTGTCCAAACAATTTCCCCTTATGGTTTTCGCACACTGCTTAAGTATGTTTAATTTTTTATTTTTTTTCAGTTACATCACCAGGAGCGGGCGCCAAGCTGCAGTCGTGCCAAATCCTCCTCCTATTTCACATTATCGTATGGGCTAACAACACATAGGCATTAAATAAACATAGTTCTACAATAGCGTATAGCTCATCTATTTCATCAAGTCGTATTGGCTATGTAGTGGCGTGAGGCGTGTGTGTTAATGCTTTACGCTCACTAGTATAAGACGAAGGACTTTTTGAAATAGAGTACCTGTATCCTCTTCTGATCAGGATGTGAATCTAATAGTTAAATGTAAATCGAGCTGACTATACCAAAGAATGTTAATTAAGATATTGTTGATTTAATACAAATAATATATGTCGATTATTCGTTTTATTTGTAACATTTCAGATCTTACTAATTAAAAGTAGGATCTGATTACAAGGTGTATACTACTTGAACTACGAACAACTACGGAAGCTGAAACACGTAAGTGCAGAATTGATTGTAAGTAGCTTTTACACCATGCCATGTTTTATCGCCAAAGTCTACATAAAAAATGTTTATGGACACACTAAGATTAACGCAAGGAAACGGCGCTTCTCCATCATGGTTCAAGCCTCGTCATGGTGAGGTGTCCTGGTGATCGGTTGTTCCGAGGCACCACACCAAAGGCGACATTAATTGGCATGCGTCGATTGTATTAAGCTGCGTTTAATACAATCGGCGTACATGAGTACATCCCTAGTTCGTATAACGCGTACAGCTCCAATAATGACGCGAGGACATTGATTCCACTAAACCAAGTAAAAACTTAAAGAGTGTTTAAAAAATTACCCTAAAATACACATTATAATAGTGAGTTATTTCACTCTGTACCACATTACGTATTTTTCAGGATTATGTAAGAATCGTACTGTACATGTGAATTGATTGTTACTAAAACATTTTATGGATGCCAAGGACATTACACCGGAATCTGACTATTGTCTTACAGGCACATCATCATAATGCTCACTAGAGGTTTCCTCGTTTATATAAATTTACTCTATCAGTCATCTTACCCACCATAGATTTCTCTTTGAAGAAAATGGCGAAAGTGATTATTGACAACCTTAAGCATCTGCAAAAACCAAAATGTATCATCTTTGCTTCACTCCATTCCCTCCTTACAGGTCACAACAATATTATGCTCTTACAGAACAGAAACATGAAAGCACAGACATCACAATTCACCTTTTAAATATTAAGTGACCGAGACGCGCTTGATGCTGGCCCGACTTTGCTGGTATGCAGCCATGGTACTTCTTTAAAAAAGCGCGGCGTGAAGTCGTCTCTATTATCCAATTGTGGTAATATTTCATTATAAAACAAGGCGTTGCACCTTTTACACGTTTAAATGATTTAAACAATAATGTATTAATTGAACAACATTGGCGGTATGTAAATATTACGCGACGCTGCTACAGCTGGAGCAGAGGCTCCAGTCTGAATATTTATTGAAAGAATCTTGTGTTTAACAGTCAATCGACGTCAGTCGTCATTGTCTAAACATTTAAACATGGGGAGATGGTGATAAAAATCATTATAAAGCTACATAAAACATAATCTTACACTCCAAAAAAATGTGTTCAATGCGCCAAAACGTTCCAGATTGGAGTCAAGGAACAAGAAGTTGACCTTCGATAGTAGTAGCCATCTCATTACCAGCTACATGCATGTAACGGAGAAACATGTAATTTAAAAATAAATATTCTACCATTTACTAAGAATTTAGCAATACATGTACCGTGGCATCTTTATAGCTCACTACTTTGCATTATACTACAGAAGTGATATAAAATATAATTAGGAAATGCGTAATAACAACTAGGTAAAAATGGAAGATTGAGCTGGTGTGAATCCAGCACTATCTTGAAATTAATACTCAATGAAAACTTGTGTTAGCTCCTACTAACTTTGTACGAGTTGCTTTATGCTCCGGTCTCCACGAATGCCACAATTCCGTTGAGATTGTATCAACTATACACTTTCCTATTTTGTATTCTATTTGTAAAGCTTGCCGTTTATTGGCTTGAGATTATTTACTGAGCTACATCCACCTACAATTTTTTTAGGGTTCCGTATCCAAAAGTTATTTCTAAGACTTCGCTGGCCGTCCGTCTGTCTGCCTGTCAGTCTAACCGTCATACGTGGTGTGTTTCTGTTATAACAAATAACAAGAAAGATTGGTTACTGAAAAAAAACATTACAATGATTACAATAAAACTACTTGTACGGATTTTATCGCGGTTTATTTAATTATTTACCTAGCCCGATGCTTCTGAAGCTTTACAGCAAACATTGCAATTAGTTTTAAATTAGAATATAATGACACATTCAAAAGTTTTGTTATCCATTCCCTCTATACGATAGATTGAGAGTTAAGTTTATAATTATTTTTCCAGTAGATGTAGGGCTGACTTAATCTTCATGATGTATGTATAGACTTTAAATAAAGGTAAAAAAAAACTATTACAAACTAATTTGTATAATGTTAGTACAGACTCGTACAAATGTTATAACATTTTATATTGGAATATCCCTTATAAAATATTATATCATTCAAGTTTCTTTTAATAATTCTTGCATTTATCTTTAGGCAAAAAGATCTTATCATTAATTTTTTTACAAAATATACCATATTCCAATATGTACCTCGTATCGATAGTTTACGCATTCCCTACATTGTGTTTCTTTATTAGGTTTCCCTTGTAGTAGGTAAATGTAAGCTAATTAAATAAAATAAAATACTATAAATAAATATACGGGATATATTTAAAAAAACTCGCATTCCTAGTGATAATGTAAAATCGTCATAAATATACACACACAGTAAATATACACACACAGTAAATATACACACACAGTAAATATGCATGCACTTCCTAGTGAAAGTTAACAGGATTCGCCAAAAAAATTTCATTAAGTACATCACATATCTGCAGTAAAGGTGCAACTTTAGGATGTATTAATTTTCTACATCCCCGTGCATCTGACAAATTCAAAGCAAGGAACATATAGTCTTAATTCATTAAACCCAAGACACAGATAATATACTACTAAATTAGTGTACCGTGAATGATTGAGGATTTGTTCATGAGACAGCTACAAGTCCACCACCTACCACAGGCACGGAAACGGGATCTTGTCAGTTATACATTAGACAGAGATAAGGCACACTTGACAAGGGACTTGCTTGTCTGATTAAGAAGTAGGGACTTGTGAATACACAGATATTTAAAGGAACTACACTCCGTTGATCCACACCGACATTATATTAGTAAACTAGAGCTTCTAATATTTTTGATGACTTTTAACATGCTTTCGGAAACTATACATAGCTAAATATCAAAGTATCACCTATTTTAAAGGTTCCACGCCCAAAGGGAAAGAGCGAGACACTGTTACTAAAACTCAGCTGTCCGTACGTCCGGCTGTCACTAGACTGTATCTCTTGAATTGTGAATAGCTATCAGGGTTCAAGAGAGAGTTTTTTTTTTAACAAACGACGTTCTTCAACGATTATTGATCACAAAAGTTGATAAATCATATTCCTGAAGAAATTCTTTATAAAGTTATATGTATATAGTTTGTTTTATACAACACGAATTCAGGCGCCCATAAATATAAGCGTATCAACTATTAACACTGTTGCTCATATCGACCGTTGGTACAGAACCCTTTGTGTGTACTCCCGAGTCGCGTTTGGCCGATTTACTTTTCATTTGGACGCGGTACATAACTTTAGGTAAAAAAGGATGTGCCATTAGCCTCGGCTAATATAAAAGTGAAACGTCACAAATTTTATCTAAATTCTATGTTACAAAATATATATATATATGGGGATAACAGGCGTGAAGGTACTTTTTTTTCTATGGTACGCTACTGCAACTATAGTTGCGAAAGGTCAGTTATCACGTGGCCACGGTTGCTGTGTCATAATCCGTTAAATAATAAAGAATATAAATGACGTTCTTACAGGTTTTTCCAGTGTGCATGCATTGAGTCATTAACAGAACTCTATATTGTTTTATTGCACAAAATTTTCCCAATTAAAACTTTACGTCTTACGAACAGTTTCATACGGGTTTATGAGGTCTGACTCGTGTGTTTCACGTTATGAGTGTTTCTGTTGCACGTAGACCAGTAAAAATACTTTATACTATCCGATGTTTTATTTAATTAATTTCATCCATAGAGACTTCTTTATATTCAGATTCATTTTATATTACGGACCTTTTATGGTAAAATCTACTCACAATTACGAAGAGAGGTGTGGACGTATTACGTCACCTAACAATTAATATCTTATTGCTTCATTAAAATCAAGAGATCGGTTTGTTATATATATAATACTCAAAATAAAATAAGGGCCACTAAGATTTTTTGATATATCATGAAAATAATAAAGACATTAACTTGTTTAACTTATGTAACTACAAAATAATGCTATTGACTATAATACAAGCTAACAATTGCTTAAAATAATGATCATCAATTATTTTTTTTTGTTCATATTAAAATTGGCCATTTTAAATGAAAAACATGAACAAAAGAAATCACCGGAAGAAAACAAACAACTGTTCTTTTCACTTTTGTTTCTTATTTTTAATAATGAGTATGTCCGCCTCTCTTAGCAATACACTCTAGAAGCCTCGTATGCATACTCTGGATTAAATTCCTCACGTTTTCATCTGGAATCTCCTGCCAAGCATCTTCTAAAGCGTCAATCAGCTGCTGTTGTTTGTAGATCCCTTGCGCATTCTCTCTAACTCTTCTTTTCGATTGGTCCCACAATTGCTCGATCGGATGTAAATCCGGACTGTTAGCTGGCCATGGCAATACCTCAATACGAGACCCATCTAGGACAGATTGGGTTGATCAAGCTGTGTGTGCACGGGCATTATCTTGCATCAGGATGAATCCAGGCCCCACTCGCTGAAATGGGATCACTTGAGGCCTGATGACGTCCTCGATGTAACGTTTTGCAGTTGCGGTACCCGAATTTAAAATGTTTCACCGTGGTTTTACCTTGTAAACTAATCCCACCCCATACCATTACGTTGGGACCACCAAAACGGTCAACTTCGTGAATGCAGGACACCGAAAACCGCTCGCCGCGTCGTCTCCACACTCTAGCACGCCGAGCATCATTAATAAATTTTACTTTGCACTCGTCTGTAAAAAACACCTTGCCTCACTGATTAATCCGTCATTTCAAATACTGACGGGAGAATCTAAATCGGTTTGCACGTTGAACCCTGCTCAGAGGAATTCGAACAACTCGTCGTCTTGACGTTTGCTGGTCTGCGTGCAATCGATTACGTATAGTTTGATCACTGACACGGGTACCCGTTATCAGCCGTAGGTGGAGTTGTAACTTACGGGCCGTTACTGTACGAACACGACTACGATACATAGTTGGATGTCTCCTGGCAACACTGCTAGTATCTTGGATGCGATTCCATACATTTTAGATAGTTCTTCGAAGAAACCTAACTGCAAACCCACGTAATGCTGAGAACGTCCTTCTTGAGTCATACTTATGGCTCTTGTTGCTGTAATTTAATTGTATCCATGTGCCTTCGTACTGGTTTCATGACCAACGCGAGATGTTCAATGAATCAATTAAAATTTTCTTAAAATGATGGCCAGTACTTTCAAATTAGGAACACGAACACAAAATAAAAAAGGGATAAAAGAGATCAAACACCAAAGAGTTCGTAATATGAATATAATGCTACTTATCAGTTACTTTCAGTTAACTAAATTGCACTTAAATGTAAATAAACTAGTGGCCTTTATTTTATTTTGAGTACAATAACAGTATTTAATACTCTATCTACAATTTAATCAAAGTATAAACATGGCTGTTCCAATCAACCCCAAATAAAATTTCGTAATACATGGACATCAATATGTAATTATAATGCAGCCATCTTGTAAGAAAGGTAGTTTTTGCGGTATCACATCTTAACCAGATCAGCAAGGCCCTGGAAATTCCGGCTCACGTGAAACCATCCAGATGTAAAAAGCGTCAACATACTTTTTATGATCAGCGAGAATAGAGTGTGAAAATCAACAGACCATCTTTACTACTGCGATGCCAATTTAAAGCCTCCCCTCCTCCCCGATCGTGCCTGTCCTGATCGGCTGTTATGTAGCATGGCACTATCTCTTAGTAAATTGATGATAGTAGTCATGAAAAATTTGACAAGTGTCGTTGAAAATGGAAAAAATATTTTATAATTTTATAGGTGCGAGTTGAACTAAAGCATTCTTCATATAGGCCAGTTCCGTGCATTGACAAACAAAAGACCTGCCAACATCCACATACGCTTTAAATGATATATGGCTGATACGAGGTAGCATATTTTAATACGAAGTTTAGTGGAGCGTAATGGAATATTTTCACAAACATTGACAAATAGTTTTTAATCGAATTCAAAAAAGTTGTAGGTTCTCTATTCGATTATACGTCTCTTTTTTGTATCTGAGTTACGCGATTACGTTGTCAACTGTGAACCGATTTTCAAAATTAATTACCTAACATTTAAAAATATCAAATATGCACCCCTAAAATTTAAAATGGCATGCTCCTCAGACATGTTTTCTGTTTCTGTATCTTGAATATAAGGAATTATTACTTTCTTTAACATTGCCTATAGCCGTTCAGTCAACTATTTTTACAATCAACAGTCACACGCAACTACTGCAATTGAAGACTATTTTTCTTATTGTAGTAGTTGATTTTATAAGTTTTACAAGGTGATACCTTTTTTCGGGTTTTTACCAAATACTTTTTCGCTTAATCTAGGTATAATCTATATAAATATCTATTGAGTAATAACCGATGAAATCAGTCCTTAATCAATCAATGTAGTGTGAAGTGACATCTACCAAAATTAGTGCCAAGATAAGGTAGGTTTTTGCCCGTTGTCACGGATATAGAGCATTTGTATTTTTTTACGTTGGTTGCGGGTTACCGGCCGTGCGGGGATTTTCCTTTGAGATTTTAGATGAAACAAGGCACATAGGAGCTGAAATGAAAAACGGTACGGTAAAGTCCGTCAGTTGCGTTACTTCATCACATTTTCCAAAACGTTTGCATAAAAATTTGCTTGCCACTATCGTAATTTGCCTGGCGGTCACTTAGTGATTCTAAAAATTTATATACAAAAAATGACTTACAAAATGTCGTGGGTGCATATTCCGCCTTTGATTAGGTACTCCGGATTTGTTACAAGAATACCAACAATTATTTCCTAGCCAGGGAATCTTTCCAGGACTCTCATCAATTATCATCAAAGAGAAATGGGTTCCCCCAGTGCCTTTTTATCTACTCTTACAACAAAAAAGGCACAAGAAAAAAAAGCCTTCCTTATTAGATCTAGAAAAAACGCCACTTCTTGTGCCTCACCTTACCCCAAGTGCCAGACGATAGTTCAGGCTATCGTACCACGCAAACCACTGTTGGCACACACCTGAATTTCGTATGTCCTAGATCACTACCAGCAAACCGGCTAGTGGTACTCCAACAGCTACTTTATTCTGTCGTTAACCTACGTTTTTTACATCGAATAACGTCAATGACTAGAGCAGGATACCATACCGTGACTCCAAACATCAAGTACACAGCGCACCCGCTTCATTCCACAGCGTCAATTAACTCGCTGATAATTATTACAGCCACGACGAAGTCCCGAGTTCGGGCGGGTTATTTCCTGACCTCCGCGCTGTCTGCGGGCTGTTAATTAATACTGCAGTACGCCACTGCCGCCTTAATCGTTACCCGTTCTATGCACATCGGTGTATAAGTTTGATAATTTTAGTGTTGTCGCACTTTCCTTTTTTAATTTACACTGATGGTTATAGTTATTACAGAAGCACGTATATAAGACGCTGCATGCTGACAAACTTACACGTACGTAATTTTAAAAGTGTTATCTTTTGAGTAAACGAATATTTTTTTAAACCAGTTTACGATTGGCGATGAGTGACCCTAGGCTTTACCATGAAACTGTGTCTTCCACCACCAGCTCAAGATACGAGATAACGACAATTATACGTAAATTTCTGAGTGAATTAAGAAATTATAAGAAGAACACACAAAATAAACATGTAAAATTTAAGGGTTTCCCTCGATTTCTCCTGTATTTCTCCATCAGGTTCTGATTTGACAACGTCTGTACTACCCCGGGATTATACCCTTTCGAACATAAAAGAATTGTAATAATTTGTAAATAGCCACGACCTCTTACCTCTAAGGACCTGTACCTTCAATCATTAGTGCAGTGACATGAGATTGGCTTTGAATTTTTTCTTATTGAAACATACATTTCTAACAAGTAGTTAAAGGTAGTGCTATGCTGCACTGCATCTGGATTAGGCCGGAACGACCGAAGAGGTACCTCTCACACACATAGCGCCGCACCAACACATACCAAGAGAGAGCTGTGCTGTATTATTTTGTTTGGTTCGCGAATAACCGGTGGCCCATTGGAGGGGAGGAGGAAAGGAGGGCAGCACATCTGCTTTATAATTCGGATGTCAATGAGCGTAGGTAGTCGACAAAAGATCGTTTGCCTATATTGTAAAAAATAATCTTTCAACCATTCGAATATATACAATGAAATTACCAAAGATGTTTAATAAAACCGTCAGGACTTTCAAGTTCGTGCGTAATTTAGTTCATAATTAGATACAAAATACACGGAACTAATTTGTACATTATATAATGGATTTGATGGAATCGAACAAATCTGATTCTGGGGTTAATGGAGCAAATCGAGCAATCATTGCATTACCATACCAAAGTTGCATTGCTAAGTTGTCAATTATATTGCCACAGTGATTACAAATTATATACGTGTATATGTATGTTGTTATATGTTGTGTATAAAAAGTAGAGAGAATTCAGAATTCACCATTCAACTTTCCTCTGCTCAAAAATGTAGTACGTTTATGTGAAATTATTTTGCATAGTAACACCTGCCCAAAATCAATCCTTCAATTCATATTCACTGCGCAATAAAGCTGTTTTTTTTTTAAATAAAAGCCGGTGGTTTTGTGCCGGTTTTGGGCTGGTGTGACATTTTTTAAAATGTAGACAATATCGTGTGAATAAGTTATATGTTATAAACTTCCCCTGAAAAAGAAACACAATAGATATGGCCCATAATCTGGAAGATGCGATTTGGGTTCAACAACATGAAATAGAGATGGGTATCTCCATTAATTTCGCATGTCGGTGGAATTGGATTGGATGGAGCCTGATCTCGTTATGTATTATACTTTGTTTAAATATATGCATGAAAACAAACAATGAACATATTCTTCTGCATTGAGTTAGCCCCGTTTCTGGCAATCATACATTTATATGCTGTGTATTTACTGTACATTATGGATGTGTAATATATTATGAATTAACTTTTGCTCATAAAACCCATCTGAAGACGTAATCATCTGAAGATTTTGGGGTTGAGATAATTTTTGTTGGGCTTGGACAATTAGTCAAAATATATTAATTACTGTGTGCCTACAATATACTTTTTTGAGAATAGCCTATTCTTTTTTCAGAAAAAAGCGTTTCTTTCCAGCCAAGATTGGGTAGATTGAGCTTTATGACCCAGTGCCGAGTGTTCTTGAAAAATCTATTCGTCATTATTGAACTTGGAGTCTATTTTTGATATGCATCCCGATAAGTCGTGCCGAGCTTACCAATCCTATCTCTCCGTTTGCAATTGTTACTTATTGTAAGAATAGCAATCCGGCTATTTTCAGCTTACTGCATTTTTTTTTCTTTTTTAAATTTTTACTCTAGGGGACACATTAGAGTTGGGTAGGTAGTGGATAATGTAGCTATATAATTTTGGTTGTGGGATTTATAGTGGATATTAAATAATAAAATGTATATTTGACTTGCGCTTATTTGGTTGCAACCACCTTGAAGGAAAACTCCGTGCCGACTCATTTACGTATCTTTTTTGTGTGATACAATCAGCTACGAACTCTTACGGTGGTATTTTAACGCTGCCTCTCATTTTGGATTCTGAACTGAAGGTGGTCCGACAGAATTCATGACAAGGTTTTGTGTGAAACAATCAGCTTCGAACTCTCACGTTGGTATTTTAACGCTGCCTCTCATTTTGGATACTGAACTGAAGGTGGTCCGACAGAATTCATGACAAGGTTTTAGTCCAGGTATTACGTGACTTGGAGACAGACTTCGAGAATTTTTAACCACTGTCAGATAGATCAATTCCCGAGGCCTCAAAAAGTAGGACGGCTTTATCTTCTGCCAATGGAAAGGGCCCACCGCACACGGCGTCTGCTGTCAGACTCACTGTTCTACATAGCGAAGTTCTTAAGACACTAGGGCTTTATTAACTTCGTTATGACTTATTTTACTTAGGTTCAGACTTAGGTTACTTCTCCAGAGAAGATATTGACTTACTCAACACCTAGAGAAAGGCTCGGAACCAAAACTGTCCGATACACGAATTGGCTTTAGGGTCCAAAGATCGACGAACATGAGGGAGGTGTGGTGGTCGCGATGTCCAAGGAAAACGCTTTAATAGTCTTCCACATTACATAGTTCCATGCGGGCGGCCTTAAAATATATCAGGGTTCCCCATCTTAATAAAATATTATGGTCATATTTGGAGTCCCTGTAAGAAAGAATATCTAGTGTGTGTATTGCAGGGTCAGGACATCGTCATGACAGACATCGTGAAGTGATGATCAAAATGCAGGACGTCTCATTGTTGAGCGTTGTCGAGACGATGCTAGGTAGTGACAGTTCCTAATTAGTGGTGACCTCCTTCTGTGTGGACGTAATGTCCCTGGAGGCTTCGGAGCGAGCTAGAAAAGAAGCGGCAGAACTGCTCCACCAACGACCCGTGGAAGTCCATGGGAGTCGCTACATCCAGAGGCTCTTCTACCACCCGTAACTTCCAAACCCTGGTGTTCAGGCTGTATACCTGACATCTACCAAGGCTCCGGCGTTGTCGGCTCTAAGTGTCGGAGTAACAAGTTTTAGTGATGAAGACGGTTTCTAGCTGGAGTCACATCTGGGCTGACTGATCCGGGACACTTCATCAAAGCGGCCGAAGCAGTGATTTTTTTCAAAGCATTTTCACAGTTAAAGAAAAGAGAAAAATAATAGTTTGGGAAGAAAGAGAGAGAGAGAGCTCCTTTAGAGCTTAAATATATATTTTATAGAACGGATTAGGTTATTGTTTATAGATGCTTTGATAAAATATAAATACGGCAGCATAACTGTATTTATGCTTGCTTATTAAAATATTCCTCTGTCATAAACAATCTTATATAAGTGATAGATTATTACAATTAAGAAATAATATTTTATTTATTTTTAATTGTAGTAATATTTTTGGTAAATGTTTGAAAAATTATATGTGTCATATTCGCTATTATATTATGATTAGATAGTATAAAATGAACATGTGGTTCGATTAATATTATATTTAATTTTACAGTGACGTGTTGTTATATTTCCAATCGGTTTAGTTTTATTGTTAAAAATTTGGTGATTTGTAGATCTGGTGAAGATTACATTCCTCACCATGGCTCAAGACTTGTAGTTACGGTTCGGCTCAGTAGCCTGGCGTGAACCAATACACCTTGGCCGAAGCTAATTGAACCGATGGAGCTGCTCTTTGTACCCCTCTTATAACAAAAGGGGACTAAAGACCAGAGGAAGGTGACACTTTTGCACTTTCGACAGGGCGCAAGGGTGAGAGCCTCATCACATTAGTAGTTTCAGTTCCGTCAGGGGTTTGACCAGCTGCCGATATACACTGATGATTTGCAGTTTCAGGGCAACTCACCAAAGGTAACATTGAACGCACTTGCAGTGGTTTTAGTGGCTATTCACCACTACAATGTACCGCGTGACCCAAACACCACTGGTCTCCATCCCTGGCCGGTGATGGCTCGTAAATGTTATTGCCTGCGCAAACGAAAGAAAAGGTGATCCCTTTTTTGCAAGCAGATAATAGCAAAATCGGTAGATGATATAGAATAGAAGCCATGTTAATATTTTTCTATCGTCATCACGGACACATATGCATGGAAGGTTATGGTACAGACAGAATTTATCCCGCGCTGAAGAATATGAATGAAAGGACTAGGGGTCAGGATAGGAAGCTAACCACATTTGATTGGTCTTGCTGGAAACATTTTTTTTATCAGAAATAAATGGAATATTCAAGTCAAGCACTTTTGATAGTATTTTTGATGAAGACTTATAAAAAAGTGAAATTATGTAGGCTCTAATACAAATCCAGAATTTAGAGTTTTGGCTTTGCCAGTCTTGCAATAGTTTTATTTCATTTAGAGGAAAGATCCCGTTCAATTCACTTTAGTTTGGAATTAAGTGCTTAAATATGAATACATCGTAACTCAAAACAGAGAAATGAGTGTAAAGCTAAAAAAAGTTAAATGCACTTCAGGCAGACATTATAATAAAACTAAATAAAAATTAAGCTTATTATTTAATTTTTCCAAGAAATTTAATCACGACGGAATTTTGCAGAATAAACATGTTTTTTTACTCACAGGCGCCCGGGGTTATATTATGATCTTGGTTACATTGAGTTCGAAAATTGAATATCAAATATTAATATCTCACAGTTTCTTTCTCGAGCCCTATATAATAAATCATGAAACTGAAGTGTCACGGAAACCTGTTAAGGTGCTGGGAATTGGGGTCATGCGGGTAAGCCAATAGCGTACTTTGTACTTTAAGTTAAATATTTACATTTTTAAAACAGGAGTGCCAAATTTTTTAAATTGGTTCTTTGTAAGCCATATGGAATTACGGATTGATTGGTCTTATTGGATACATTTTCTCTGATAAATAATCTTTCTGACGAAAAATTATTTAATTTTAAGTTTCGATAATGTAATGACTTGAAATCCCTGACACAAATAAATTATATTTTAGGGACCAAATGCACAATTGAATTCAACAAAACCATAAATGCAAATGTACAAGTAACATTTGAATGTTTATGAAATCACGTAGTTTTGTTTTTTTATTTGCATGTTAAATTTCAGGTTTTCGCTTGATTACTCCGACATCATAATTTGACGAGAATGCCACACAGATTTGATTCATTAAAGTGTGGAAGTTACATAGATACTTGTGGAGATATGCATTTAATAACCTCTTTATTTTTATCAGAATCGGGCGCCGCTATACCTAGTTGGGTGACCATATTTTATGAAAATTGATACACTACAGTGATTTTAGGAAGAGGTAACGCCATTCTGCATAGGAGGAGGTAGTGTCATACATGGTTCATGACATACTATTGTGACTGAAATTGATACACTATTGTGATTTTAGGAAGAGGTAGTGCCATTGTGCATAGAAGGAGGCAGTGTCATATATGTCATATATGGTGGCATGACATTACATCCTATGCCAGGGAATTGGGCCGGCATGATCGGGGAGGTACCTCTCGCTCACATAATACCGCCATCAAGTGACATATTCAATGTCGCGTTTCGTGTGGTTGGTGAGTTTCCGGTGGCCCTTTGCAGGGTAGATTTTCATGGGCGTCGGTAGTCGAATTGGTCGGGCTCGGATTGGTCGTTTACCCCCTACTTCTGTAAAAGAAACACTAAATTGTACGAAATGATATAATATTTTATTGGTTAAATATGTACACCTACGATGTTCAATATGTACACCTACGATGTTCAACCAATCAACCCGTATAACGAACAGCAGCAAAGCAATATGAAAAGCTATGTAGTGCCAAAACTCATAAACCATAATAAATGTGCAGTAATTAGGGAAATAACCGGACCGCAGTAACAAGGAAATTTGCAGAATCAGCCCCTCCAACCTGTTTTAATTGATGTCGGTATGCGAAAGGTGTTATTCCAAACTCTGGAATCCTTTGATATTAATAGACGCAATACAATCTAATGCTATGTTATATGTGGCACGTTTATTGATGTACTGGAACTCACAAATATATCAAATGGATTTTGTCAGATAACATTGTATTAAGTAAATATTATAATTGTAGTTTTTATCACATGTGCCTTTTGAATAAAGCTTTACTTTTTCGACTTCAATTGTTTATGTGATGAACCTCTAAGAGCTTGTCTTACATCCACAATTTTGAATTCAGTGACGATTCTTCTTCTTTATGAGGGACATAAACGGATCTAATAATTCTTGTTCTCAAGATCTAATTCACCAATTGTCAGACGATAGGAACAGCTTTTGCGTGGAGAAAAAAACCGCTAAAAGAAACCTCTTAGTGACCTTAGTTAGCAGTAGGAATATTTGGTATATAGCCTTCAGTTTCGCGGTCACTTAGAAGAGAAAATAAAGGTGTGATTAGTAAGCTGAAGCAGTAATTCCGCGCATTGGCTGTAGTTATAAAAAGCGCAGGTCCAACCCCATGTGAAGTACTGCTCACACCTTTGTGCTCAATACCAGCCCGCTTCGACGCCCAGCCAGACTCGAATTGTTGACGACCAGCTTGATTCTTTGGCATTCCGGAGAGATGTGGGCTCGCAACGCGCCTGCACAACTTCGGGTTCTTCGGATGTCTATGGGCGACAGTAGTTTCCTACTGCCTGCCCGTCTGCCCCTTATCCTATAAAAAATAAATATAATGTTGTTTAGATATATTGAAGTAAGAAGAAAAAAATATTTTCGTTATAATATGAGACATATAGTCATATATTTTTCGCACATAGAAGAAATTATTGCTCCGGATGGATTTATATTATATTTATTGTCTATACTAATATTATAAGGAGGAAAGGTCTGATTTTTTGTTTGTTTGAAATGATTAGGCTCCGAAACTACTGGACCGTCTTAAAAAATTCTTTCACAGTTAGCTACACTGTTCGCAAGTGACATAGTTTTATAAGATATGATGTGAGATGCTTGCTAGGACTGGAATAATCTAATCCAAGGTGTAAAAAAGAGACGAAAAACTTCCTTATTTCGCGTGCGCTGCGACACATGATTACCTGTAAAAAATGTCGCGACAGCATGTCTTCTACGGTTACGTAACAATAAGCGTCCTTTTATTAAAAAAAAAAACTAGTAACATACCATTCCTAAAAAATGCTCTTCATTCGTACTAAGACTATTTCAATAGCTTCTCAATCACCTTTTAAATGATCTGATCCGGATATTCTATTCAAAAGATACCACCAGTTTGAATAACAGAAAAAAGTCCACTTGGCTAGCGATACGCTCAGGAGGTACGGTACGGGAGGGGAGTCAACATCGCGAAATTAACTTGCCTGTTGGTCAACTAGCTCGTATATCGGGGATACCGATGATGGCAAGCTATTTGCCAATCCCATTTAAACGGCTTCAATTTCCGGTAAAAACATCTTTCTCATTAACAATTAACAAGTCCTAAGGTCAAACCTTCGAATTACAGTTGTGATCGATCTGCGAAAGAAATGTTTTACTCATGGTCGATTATGTGTTGACCTATCGCGGGTCGAAAGCCCTGAAAATCGATTTATTTTGCTGCCACATAATGAAACCACATGAAACATCGTTTACAGAGAGGTTCTTGCTCAATAAATTAAATGGCTTTTGTTTTGCGGTTATGACTTCTTTACAATTACTTCTTTACAATTCTTTAAAAACGAAAAATGACAACAAATAAAAGTGAAAAATAATATATATATAAAAAACAAATAAAATATAAAAAACAATGTAAACACAAAAAAAAAAAAGATTAAGAAAATATTTTCTTTTGTTTTCAACGAATGTTATTTTTTTTAAACATTGTGTATTTTCTTTTATTACATTATTATGCCCGTGCGAAGCCGGGATGGGCCGCAATTTCCAATATCTTCCTCTTTTTTCTGTCGCTCAGCCTATGTGTTTGAAGCTTACAGGAGTGATGTGAAAATAACAAAAATACCACTATCCATATAGTTTTGTCTATGGCTGATTTAAGTCTCACATTTTGGTTGTTGGCATAGCTACGCGTCACCATAAAAAGCTTCCTAAAAGTTCATATATCTCGGCCATCAGCGCTGACGGTGCGCGTGCCGTCGGCGTGAGACTAAATTCAGCCTATGGCATGCTCAGTAGAACAGATGGCAGATGGGCCAGTAAGGTTCTGGAGTGGAGATCGCATTTAGGAAAACGAAGCATTGTTCGTTCACCAGGTGGGATGACGTTCTCCGTGCAGTAGCCGGTCCGGAATGGAGGCGAGTGACGGGAGATCGGTCGTCTTGGCGTTCATTGAAAGAGGCCTATGTCCAGCAGTGGACCCATAAAAGCTGATAATGATGAATGATGAAAATATAAAAGTAGAATTCACAAATAAATTTAATATAAATTTTTAATTAATGTTTTAAAATTCATGAATTTTCTTTATTAATATTAGAACTAAAAAGTTCACGAGTTAAGGTTTTCATTTATTCGACATTGAAATCATTAATTGTCATTATAATTGATGTACTTGTTAGAGCAATTATTAAATATAGGTATTTAGGTATAAAATTATGTAACAATTTCTTGGTCGACTTTCTAAATGATTTAACACGCTTTCCTTCCATTCTAAATTCTTGTTACAATCCTAGTTACTAATGTATTTGATAAATAAATAAAACAATTTTAGGGGCCATGAATGATTTTGTTATAGAATCAGACAAAAAAATAAAGTAAAATTATGATCAAACAGGTACCATCCCCTGCCTACGCTCTTCGCAACCGTTAATTTTAAAAGCACATTTTAATCAAAACATATCGTGCGGTAAGTTCCAAGTAACGGTTGTTACTTTTTATTATATTCTTTAAATTCTAGGTACTTAAAACTAAAGCGAATCACATTTAACTGCCATATTTATTAACCGAGACGGTGGCTTTCTGGGTGTCTTGTAAAACTCAAACGGTCTTTTGACCATTGAGTGTGGGATAAAATCAGTGGTTCTTTTATTAGACTTTTGTCTAATCTAATATCTTTAAATAGCTGATATTGGAAAACGAGCAAGTTTTTGAAGCAATGCAGAAATAAATACGCTCATACAAATATTAGTAAGTTTTCTTCATGGTACTTAACTAGGAATACCAGACATCAATTCTAAATACGTAGTTAAATAAAGCTACGATAGTTTGAAAAGTCATTTTAGACCCCCCTCTTTTCCCGCAGATGCGAAGAGATGAACCGGGTTGATTATGGGCGTAACCTATAGTGACCATTTTTGGGACCGAAAAGGGGGAAGCGGTCCCCCTCCCCACTCTAGTGGGACGGCCGCGCACGATGCCGTTTAAGTTACGGTGTCGTGGATAAGGATAATTGAGCTCGTTTAGTGTTTGGCTTATCTGACGAGGCCGGCCTTCTCACCCCCCCCCCTCCCTCTGACGGAGGGGGTCGATTTGCGCTACAAATCGGCAAAAGCCGTATTCTTAATTTATTTATTATTAGAGCTCTCTAAAGTCGCGTCATTTTATTACTATCCATCTAAGCTCTCAACTTACGGATTAGGACCCGGGCTCGTTTCCGTAAGCGGTGTGTGAGTTTGACATTCTGTCAGTCATATGTTATATCTGTGTCACTATATGTAAGATTTCATCGCTCGACCGGTACGAGCGGTGTATATCGTATTGGTTCTAGCAGGAAAAATGCATTTACGCACCGGTTTTTTTTTTGTTTTCGTACAACCGACATGGTATATACCCAACACTGGGTGAGCGAGAAGTTTATATCGGACTCTACGCTATCGACAAAAAACCTCTGCCAGTGCCCTCGGTCGCCATGTTGGAGAGTCCTGGATCTGTCAGCGTCTGGTCACCTCGGTAACTGGCCAGATATTCAACTATCATTCTTCACTCATACCCTCCATTGGACGACAAAATGTAACGGCGTAGGTTCACGTGAGCGGGAGGCATATGATTTAGCTGCCAGAGCTCGAATGAATTACCATATACTACCAGTATACATTTTTATATAAACACTCGTAATACCAACAAGATATGACCCGAGGCCTGGGGAAACTCTCAAGATACACCACTACGTTATCTACAGCGCCTACCGGTCACTTTGTATGAATTAATGTTTTAGTCTTTTTATTGCCATTTTTAAATAAATCGGCCGATGACTGGCAATACAAATTTCATGAATACGTTTTCCTCGGCTCTCCAAAGCGGGAAGAAAGCAACAAGAAAAACATGGAGTTAGAGAACTGTTGACGTGTTTCCAATACGAAACTTCAGCTTCACGCTTCAAAAAGCCACCCGTGAAAACACAAGTTTTTAATTTAACTTTAAATCCAGACTTAGCCTGGAACCTAATAGAAATACTTAATAAGTAGTGACGTTATAAGGATCAAATAAATTTACTAGTGATTTCTATATTATTGTTCTCTTCTACTCACTACTGACTAACCTGTACTTTATTTACTTACTGACAGTAGGATACTGCATCCTGACAAAGCGGTGAGTTAGATTGACATTGATATTTATAAATCGAATATAAATCAAGAAAAGAACATTTTAAACAAAATAAATTCAATGTTATGTATTTACCCGGTGAAACCGCATTGAACTCTTCTGTCAGCATAGAGCAATCAAAAGAAACTGTTATATATTACAATAAATAATAAGCTAATAGTAATAAGATGTGACAAGTGGAATGTAGAAATATAATCATTACGCTTATTACTTATATCGAAATTGCTACTCAACCTTTTTTTGTTAAGACATTTACATAGTCTGTCTTGTGATGACAGCAGTTACAGCTGATTCCTGTGTTAGATACATACAATATCCAATACGGGCCCAAGTGCCATAAGATAACGACACCTTGTGTACGTACTTCTGTGCTGTTGTAGTTATATTGTCATTATACACGTAACGCTTGCGCACCTAGACTCCATCACTGAGGGCAATGTATCCATCGTACGATGGATACATTGCCCTCAGTTCAGTGGACCGATAAGGGCTGATAATGACATTTACATTGTCATTACCAGCCCTTATCGGTCCACTGCTAGACATAGGCCTCTTTCAATGAACGAAAAGACGACCGATCTCCTTCTACTGGCATTCATCCCGGACTGGCTACTGCACGGAAATCGTCTTCTCACCTGGTGATCGGTCGACCAACACTTCATTTTCCTAGACGCGGACTCCAGAACCTTACTGGCCCATCTCATCATCATTTGTTCTGTTCATTCTGAGTATGTGACCAGCCCACTGCCACTTTAGCGAACTTATTCATCGTGTGGTGTCGGAGGGTTTAGTTCTCTGCCTTATGAATTCGTTACTAATTCTATCGAACAAAGAAACAGCCAACATAGCACGTTCAATAGCCCGCTGTGCTGCCGCAAACTTGCGGACCTGTCCTCGTACTCGTTTATATTTAGTGTTTATAATAATAAAAAACTAAATGCTAAAAAAACTGGTTAGTAAAGAATAACTTCCTCTAAATATCATATGTTACCAATACGAGATACAACAATTAACAAATTCAGTTAGTAAACATCGGCTGTTTTGCACATTTATTCATGTATTAAGTAATTCCTGTAATATAATTCCTAAAATTGCAACGGTTACGTAATAAAGTAGGGAGGCAACGAAAAGCAGAATACAAAAACATGCGAAACTCCGTAAACGAATCGACAGGTGCCATTAAAACAAAAAGAGATCGCAGTTTACATGCAAATTGCCCACAATTACACAATTTTCCAACAAAAAACACTTTCAAACAATCCATGTATCCATGGTGGAACTTGCAAAAACTTTGCCTGGAATAATAATAAACAATATTCTGTTTAAACTTTTAGCATTAAAATCGTTTTGTTATTCACAGAGCATGGAGTTTGACCGTAAGCATTACGAATTCAAATCGCGTGGCGCGCGCGTGTTTCAATTATATATTACGTTTAAATTTTAATGTCCCCCGTAAACATTTGTGATAACATGAAAAACTGGTTATTGTTTATAATAATTTAATGAAAAAAAAATCAGAGCAGAATTAATCGAGGAGTATCCTAATGAAAAACAATTGCTAAGATATAACTCCGATTAGAACAATTGCTAAGATATAGCTCAGATAACACAACATAAAAAAAGAACTTCATCATGCATCATTATTAATTGATGATGGTAACTATTCTAGATTAAGGATCTATTTCATAACTTAAAATTCAGGAAAATATATATTTTCTATCAATTTTTGACGTTGCCAGTTATGCAGACGTTTTCTTCTTTTCTTCTCCGTTTCAATAGGCCACCCATGACACACAAACTTGCCCATGTCGCACCGGCTCAGTTCGCTACAATGTAGCATGACACTACCTCTTCATAATTTTAACATTAGGATGCCAACACTTAATACAAAGACATTTTTGGGGTGGACGATTAAAAATATTTTGCAATCAGATTCTATACAGGGTAACATGAGAAGTAGTACTGAATATTAAATGACGTAACTTTTCAGGTAATTTCTGATGGATTCGATCATATCATATAGTGTCCGAAAACCCTTGTGGAGATACTTAACCATTAATTTTTTTTTTAATCTCCTTATTTTTAAATTTTGTAACGTATATTTTTGTGAATCTACTAGTGTGTTTTTTTAACAGACATGCCAGTGCATAAAATGATCTTAGAAAACTTAATCAGCCTTAACAGTTTTAAAAAGACAGCTCTACAAAATTCAGAGTTGAAGAATTTTCACTAAGCGTTATTAGATTTAAAGAGGTTTTATCTGAAAAATATGTACGTTGCTCACTCGGCACGTTATTTTAAAAACATCTGCAAATCTTTAGCTATGCAAAAAGGCATAACACTTGCTATTAGATAGACAGAACACTGACCAAAGTAACAATTAAATTAAGAAAGGTAGGTTTTTGGGTTTATTTTAAAAGTGCTCGAAAGCTTAGATAAAACAAATAATTAAAAAAATATATAATTGTTGTGTCTCTTTAATGGATTTTATCGCTTCTCTTTAGATTTTGTTGTGAGAGGAGTGAGACAGAATCACCGTTATGAACAAATATGCGAAAAATCCTTGTTATACAATAATTGTAGAAATATGTTAGAGTTATAAATAATAAATGGATATATAATATATATATATATATATATATATATATATATTAAAGGATATACATACATTCGCGTAAATATACGAAAACAAAAATATATAATTCATGTTCCACATGACCCCCCATCATTTCTTATGCAAATTCACATTCTTTTTTTTAACGAATTTTTGCCACTGATGTTCGCAGACTCCGGCCTTATTTCTTCAGCCGCGTTGATAGTATTTTCTCACAAAACATCCACGCTTTCGGTGGGAGCCATTTGATTGTAAACTAAACTTTTCATATAGTCGTACACATGAAAATCCATGGGCGTTAAATGGGGCACTACTTTTCATGTAACACTGCATATCTAATCTTGCCATTAATATTCTAACAAAGAAAAAAAAAACAAATATAAAACAAATGAAAATATAAGAAGTTTATTCGAAATAGTCTTAGTTGGCTGCAACACAGTCCCTTGCATACGTTGCGGCCGGTTTTCAATATAAGCAAGCATGCCTACTATTGGGAAATTTTTCACTGCCAATCGTATGGGTTGTTTCAGGAACCATAAATTATTATGGTGCTTAGAGTGTACTACTCACTAAATCTAACCTTAAATCCAGCGGATTAATATCGGGGACAAACGACGGCCAGTTTTCAGCACTGTTGAAGTCCGACACTTTCGCTTCCAACCAAGACTGCTTGCACCGAGCTTTATGGCCCGGTGCCGAGTCTTTCTAGGAAGACTATACTTAGTTAATAAATATGGTCTTCCCAAGGTGTTTGACTACCTTCTCGTGAATGGTATCTTGATACACTTGGCTTAGTTACGCATTCTTTAATAACAACCCACCAAAGCATCTCTGAAATCGGATAATGAACTCTTTCGAGCTTTTAACATAAATACGGCCATTTTGTTTGTTAAAATGTGGCTCAATTGCAAAAAAAAAATTCGTACACATATTTTTTTCTGTGACCTCCCTTTGCGTGCCGCTTCAGTAGTTGTTTCATTTTTACAACCCTATTCATCTACCTACTTTGTGTAATGCAATCCAGAGATTCTGTTCTCTTTATTACTCCATTTCAACATCGCAAAATATTCTACAATGTATTTACGCCAAATTGTGAAAACATAATGAACAATTAAATTGTGACAGTATTTATGGCCAGACTAAGTACATTCTTGGTTAATTTATCAATTATACTTGTACTTTAATGTGAATAAAAATATCGCAATATGTCTACATTCACTTAGGCAACATTCATCTAAATGTATAAAAGCGAGTGGCCGTGCACTCACTCATTCACTCATCACGAAATTTCTGAAACTACAAGTGCTAGGTGGGAGTTTCAAGTTTTGCATGATGTGTTCCTTCAGGACATAGGTACTTCCTCTGGCGTGGGGCACCGCAGGCACCAGGCTGTCATGATATAATTTTTCGATAGGGTATTATATAAAATTTATTATCAATCCTATTTTTATAAATAATTGTTTTATCTTTTACGTGTTGAAATTAATATTTTGTTTTATGTGACCTTTTTTTCCTCCAGCTTAACAATTCCACTCATAATATATTCAAGGAAGTAAATTTTTATAAAGACAGTTAATTTCAAAGTCTCCAAAGGGTGGCTTATAATAATACGGAAAAAATCTAATTCCCACCCAGTTATATTCAATGTGCGAGTAATGAATGAAATATTCTCGGAGAACTCTCACGAGATTCGTATGTGATTCATTGTAAAAATGCGGAAACCTCCGCTGGTAATAATTCAACGAAAAAGTTGCACGTTTCCATTGTGCCGGGCACATGATACATCACATGGACGACGGGGCATTACGTGTTTATAAAAATGCGTATGGGAAAAGACAGTTCATACCGACACATAAGTATAATTACGAAGTAATACATACATGTACTGCTTTCAACAATATAGCATTGTACCTACATTTATCCGTGACCTCATGTGAAGCGGCCGAATCTTTTAATACTCTAAATTATGACCACCACATTTATGAGCATTTGACATATTACAAGTTCTTGTTTCTTTTCAAAGTCCAAATAGAATTTTTAGTTGGTACCTAGCTTTCTTTTTAATATTTGGAAGCAATGGAAACTTTGGTACTCAACTGTACACCCCGGAGCATTATTAACACTTCTTAGAATCTTGCGAGGATGCTTTCATTTTTGAATTCATGGAAGTTTCTAATACTTTCTCTGTGGTATCACTCTTTAGCAAAAATTTACTTTTTGTTCCTATATAAAAACTTTAAATTTTCTTTTATTTTACAAATGGGAGATTAGTTTAATTTTTACTTTACTAATTATCAAAACAAATAAACCGTTTTTGTATTATAACCCTAACGAAATTATAAAACAAGATGAATTTTTTACTATCTCCTTTCCACTATCGTACTAAATTTAGTTTTATTCTACATTCAGTTCCTACCACTGCCTGGCACATCTCTAATGTAGTCGGCAATCATTCACATTTTTTTTAATTTATTTAGACTTTCCAATGTATGTTACTGATACTTTAAATACTTATTAGCTAAACTTATAAATTGAACTAAGGCAACCACTATTAGAGGAAAGCTCCGAATTCGATTATACTAAACAAACATGCTGATATAATAGCATCTACAGAAGCTAAGATTGATGAGAAATATGTATGAGTCGACAAATTCTTTCTTTTATTAGTACAGCTTCTCTTTATTGGGCATAGCCCACCACACTTTCCCACCGCTGCTACTCCTGTGTCCCCAGGATCGATAGCGGCTACCACTTGTGACCCTTTGATATGATCACAGGGAGCCCAAGGAAATGCTGAAAACTGCCTTTGGACCCACAACGAATTTAATCAGTAGAAAATAGGTGGAGTAGGAAATGTTTCCAGTTTCCCTCCCCAATCGAAACGGAGACAGTAGGGTATTGCAATCACTTTAACAGTAAAAAGAGAGACGGCAACCAGGTGAATCTCGGCTGCTATGCACCACGGAGACATAAATGCCTGACACATATTGACTACACGTTATATTTACTCATCAACTGTGTATACATCATATTTATGACAAAATTGTTTGAAAACACGAGAATTTACCACGTTGTCTGCGGGGTCGTTACAGTAACTCCCGTAACATTTGGAATCGCCTATGACAAATTGCCTACGACGATACCCCCACAGTATGCGATGTGTGGCTTGTTCATGTTTATCAACCTCAACCGAGGAGTCATAAAGAGGTGATGTTACTAGTTTGAAACTAAATAGTTTACATCTAAAACTGCCGCAACCGTGCAGGGGAAAAATTATATAGATGGCGTGCTTTATGTTTATGTGTTAGTCCATTGTACCTGCTATTTATTGAGTAAGTTTTGAGTTCAGCCCTTTCTCCAGTCTGTACGAAATGTTCTAAAAAGGTGAACTTAAATATGAAGTGTTTTTTTTTACGTTTTACGGCGTATCCTAATGAATTTTATATAAGAAAAAAAAATAGAATAAGAATAGTTTATTCATGAAGAAATAAGTTATACAAAAGTTCTATATAAGTTCCTTTTAAGTATATAACACTAGTGCCAGATGACATCTCACAACATCTTTATGCGTGCACAGACACACACGAACGCAATATATGGACATGATTATAGTGAGCTTTTTGAAAAAAAAAATCTAAATGTTTTCTTTTTCCCTAATTAGATATAAAATTAAGACACATATTTGATCATCCACTTATCCTATTAATGTACACAATGCAGAGAGGAGTAAAGAAAACTAATACACAAATCGTATATGCTACAAGTAACACCTGCCCTGTGTTCTGCCTCCAGACAAACTTGTGTAAAAGAAGTGTAAAAGTAACCGAGCTGCAGTTTTGTTGTGCCGCCTGTGAAGTAGGAAAACATTCAGGAATGAATATTCGAGTAACACATCCCCTGTTGTTTAATTTTAGGAGTAGCATTGACCACTAAGCTAATATATATATATATTCCTACAACATAACTAGCGCCTGACAGGTCGACTGTTCCCCTGGCTAAGATCTACCGCCTCATCTACTGTAGCTCGCCCGGCAGCAGCCCCGTACTGTAGGTTATGGTATGTGACCGCTCCTCATCTACTGTAGGTCGCCCGGCAGCAGCCCCGTACTGTAGGTTATGGTATGTGACCGCTCCTGCCAATATGTGAGTTACAGTTAGCCTTTCTATCAATTTACCTAAATTGGGAAGTAAAATTACGGTATTATTCTAGTTCGCATGGAAACTTCCTGGTTTAGGTAATAGTATAATATATACATAATACTACACATAACGCCAAATTTTTTGAAAGGTAGCTTTAGAGAAACATCGGCTAAATACAATCAAGAGAGAGGAACCGGCGGCCTTACAGGCTTGTTTGGTCATTAAATTCGATGTTATATCTTCGCAAAAATATTTTCTTATTAGCAATATATTGACAGTATTAAGTAATTCGCTTAGCGTGTTTAAGTCAGGTGCTGGAGTATAACCCCACCATCGTGGCGGTGGGGCTTAGTTGCCTGGGGTGAACCCAGGCGAAGCCAGTTGATCCGAGGGGGATCTTTGTACACCTCTTATAAGAAGCGGGGGCTTAGAGATCAGGAAGAGAAATTGCTCTCGATACCCCTCTTATAAGAAGAGGGGACCTAAAAGCAATAGGAGGTGGCGCTTTTGCGCACGGGGCTAGTTGTTGCTCTATCACTTACAGCGTTGCGATACGAGTTTTCTACCTGAACTTACATTCGCACAGTAGATAAATGTTTCCGTCATTATATTAGCATTTTACTTACGTTTAAACCGCTACGAGTGCAGTCCTGGGCATGTGATGCAAATAGAGAACGAAGCAATTTCTAACTGCCACTCTTAGCATTGCATCGATAGTCATTGAACCCTATTACAGAGGAACTCGTGGACCTGTGAGTAAACTTGTATACTGTTATATTGTGGTCGCTGCAAGATACCTTTTTTCCTTTTTCTTTCGTTGATGCGGGGAAACGCATTGACGCACCTTCGCTGGCTCTGGGTGGCGTCCAGTGATGCATGGGACTCGCGGTACATTATAATGCCGAATACCCAGAAAGACCACCGCGAGTGACATCAATGCCGCCTTTGGTGAGGTGCCCCGGTACAATAAATCATCAGGGCACCCCGACGGCTAGTCAGCCCCCTAAGAGACTGACTACATCTCCACAGATTGGGTTGTCCTGCACTACAGGACCGCCCCACCGACTTTGGGACAATGCAATGAGATGAGGTTCCCAACGTCGCCCCTAGCCCCGTGCGCAAAAGCGCCTCCTGTTGACCTCAGGTACCTTCTTCTTATAAGAGGGGTACTGAGAGCGCTACCTCCTCCTGATTTTTAGCCCCCTCTTCTAACAAGAGCGAGTCAAATGTCCCTTGGTCCAATTGACTTCGCCTGGGTCCACCTCAGGCTACGAAGCCCCACCGCCACTACAAGGCTTAAACCATGGTGGGGATCTTAACTGTCCTGTAACAAACTTTTCCATATCGGGTTATTAAAATAAGGTTCTCTAATTATGTTATTTGACTTACAGTTTGGAAAGTCAGGCGAGCCAGTGGTGTGATCAGTTGTTTTTTTTTTTGTATCGATTGATACCCCCCAGACGAACTTACAGTTTTCTATGTCTTTTTAGTACAGTCTGCGCTGTTATGTGAACCACAGTGGCTGCAGCAGAACTTTGGAGTGTGACCGTATTGTTGACGTTTTGTACCTCGTACGAGCTCAATGGCCTCTACAGATCGGCAGGAAGCCCAATCGATCGAAGATGGGGAATATTGTCTCGATTGCACATTGTGACTAATTACACTTACGCTTAATAGGGCGCTAAAATTATCAGTTATATATTAGAAACGTGAAAATAAAATGTCATTAAGGTTGATCAGAACAAACAAATTAAAATTCGTGTAACAGTTTTGAGGACGGGCTGAGGCGAATCGAACGTTTGTGTACACTGTCCTACCTTCACACGGTAGGAAAAAAACGATGAATGTTAACACTTACCTTATATACTATGACAGTACTGATATTTTTGCGCACTTCATACAACAAAATATGCATTATTCTCTGAAGATATTGAAACAAAAAGACTATTAGAATTAGGCCCCGGTTCAAATTTCTCTTTTCCGTGTTCGGATACATCTACGGCTATTCTGCGGTAAAAACCAATGCGATGAGGGCGTCCTAATTACGAGTACTACGCTAAATGAAATCTCAACACGCAAGCCCCTCACGCGATATTTCTTACTGCGATCATAGACCCGTCTCGAATCAAATATGAATTCTCAGGCGTATATTATAAGGTTTATTTTCCATAAAGGACAATCCGTAATTTTTAGTTATAATATATAGTGCAATATTGCAAATATTATTACTATCAACTCATTCTTCAAAATGAATTTCTTGTAATAAATATTAAAGACTAATCAATGAGCCAAGTTTACATAAAAGGCAGAGATTGAGGTGTAAAGGAGCCTCCTTTCTTCCTTCTATGAAGCACTATTTAGGGTGTATAGAATGCACAGCTATATTTTACCTTACTAAATCAGTGTCAATCAATCAATAATAATAAGTGGAGACTCGTAGAGAGGCCGTGCTCCTCTGCTGTTTTTTTTTTTGCTCAGATACACAACTACCAGGTGGATTGGAAATTACTCGACCTAACACAGATTCATTCATAATTTAGTTCAGTTCAGACTAGTTAATTGTGTGAAGTACGAAACGTGTTAGTTGTGATTTTATATTTTTAACAAAGCAATCGGACATAGTTCCTACAAATGGAGCAAATCGAGCAGCGTGTCGCCATTAAGAACCTCCATAGGAAGGGGTTATTAGCGAAAGCCATCCATGTTGATATGTTCAGTATTTTAGGAGGTTCTGCTCTGTTTTATTCATCCGTCAAATATGGATACCAGAATTCAAGCGTGGTAGAGAAAGTTTGAAAGATGAAACCCGCTCTGGAAGGACTTCCACGTCCAAAAAAGTACTTGACATAATTATGGGAAACTGCAGATTGAAAATTAGAAAGATAGACGAGATTATGGGTATCTTTTCTGAATGAAATCAAAACTAAATAGTCAATGAATTAGGTTTCCACAAGGTGTCTGGTCTGTCAAGGTGCGAGGTGGTTTCCGTGACTGCTTTCAGTTGAACAAAAAAAGGACGTGATTGACTATTTCACAGTCACGTGAAATAGTTTTTTATATTATAGTTTGTAGTTGTTTGAAGCGGATGCAGAGTTGACTTATTGAGTCAGTTTATTACATTTAACGAAACATGGATTCATTGCTCTACGCCAGAAATAAAACAACAATCGAAACAGTGAAGTAGCCCTGGCTCACAAACCCCTGAAAGGGCTTAGGCGAAGGGCTTAGGCGGCCGCCTTATTCACCTGATCTGTCACCGTTACACTTCTTCTACCTATTAACCTAAAAAAGCACTTCAAAGCCAATACGACGACAATAGACGCATATTTTGGCTCTAAGGAGGAACCATTTCCAACGGTCAAAGTTCTTTAAATAGGAGATGGCAAGAGTGCGTAGAACTTGATAGCGATTATGTAGAAATATAACTGATTTAGTATGTGTTTATTTTTTACACGTTTCATTCCACCCTCGTAAATATCTAGAAGTTGGTGCCAATACAAAGACTTCGAACAATTTCGTTCAATTTTAATCCTTTATTGGGGTTTTTAAAATCATTATTTTTAGGTCCCTGATTCTCAATTTATCGTTAAGTCGTTACAAGTTATTATGATGTGGATACTACCATAATCACTATTCAACAAATTTTTATGAAATCTTTCCTGTCCCCAAAGTTGAAGTAAATAGAAGTAAATATAAAAAGAAATAATAATAACCCGAACAATAACTTAAAATTTAATCTGAATGTTCTGTAATTATGATTTTTTGGGTATTCCTTTTATGAACTTGAAGAAATATCTTTAAGAAGAATCGTCACGATTACGATATTTTATAACAAGCTTATCTATCTAAATACGATATATAGAACAGATATATTAGAATGGGAAAGAAGTAAATTATATAGGTACCTGGACGATCAAGACTGCTTGCCATGATCAGATGGACCAGGTACTCTGGATTTGCTGTTATAAGTCTTCGCAAGTCGGCCTTTTACATGAGGAGAATAATGAATGTGGAGGACACAAGAGAAATCTAAGATCGTGACAATACTCGGTTGTCGCTGCCTACAACGATCTGTATACCTGGAGTAAATTCCCATGCTGATCAGGACGATGATGGTGATGGCGATCCGCAAATATTTATTCAGTTAAGCAATTCAAGAATTTACTGTAACACATGTAGGCAATATTCACTGAAAATGTGAACCCGCATTTCTAGTAGGGTGGCCACGCCGTGGGAAAAGAGGAGTATAACAAATACTACTCTTGTTTTGGTATTGGAATTATACTATGCACATACTATTAATTTATGATTTGTACCAGACATTTAGCTAAGTTACACACCACTATTTATTGTCGATCACAGCTTTATAAACGAATTTACAAATGCACGTAGTCCAAGTGCATCACTTGCCTTCTTCATTTTTGAAAAGGATAGTATGAAGCCTCCTACTTTGTACAATTGTTATATTTTATGATGATGATGAAGCACATCATCATCATCAGCCTTTATCGGCACACATGCCTCTTTCAATTAACGCCACGACGACCGATCACTCAATCCATCGACGAATACTTTCTCCCTAGACCGGTCAACATCGATGGTGCTGTTCTCGAAGTCGTAGACAAAAACGCCTACCTTGATGTTGCAATTAGATAGACATCAATTCCAGTAGGAAGCCGATAAGAGGATTGAATTGTGTTGGGCAGCATTTCGGAAGTTCGTCACATTCCTACGTCGCCTATACCGCAGAGCTTGAAGACTAGAGTCTTCAACAAATGGGTTCTCCCCGTGATACCCCCCTACGGGGCTGAAACATAGCCTCTTAATTTAGGACTACTCCGTAAGTTTGCGGTAGCTCAACGGGCTATTAAACGTGATATGTTGGGTGTTTCTCTGTCCGACATAACTCGTAACGTGGTCATAAGGCAGAGAACTAAATTATCCGATCTCACGCGACGAATAGATTCGCTAAAGTGGCAATGGACTGGTAACACACTCAGAAAAACAGACGGTCTATGGGCCAGTAAGATTCTGGAGTGGATGGAGACCGCTCTTAGGAAAACGAAGTGTTGGTCGACCGTTCACCAGGTGGGAAGACAATCTCCGTGAAGTAGCCGGTGTGGGATGGATGCGAGTAGCAGCATATCGGTAAAGCTCAACTAATAAAATTTTGTACATTAAATAAAAACATATAAAAAATTGTTTAAGTCTTCGTTAGGCCAACGAATTATTAAGTCAAATTCTGTATGGTTTCGAATGGCGAAAACCAAATTCAATGGCGCCATAACATAATTTTTTTTTTTTTTTATTATAAAAAAATAAATTAAATATCAAAGTTAACATTATACCATTTATTTCTTCCAAACCTATTCTAAATAAAGTTTTAAGTTCAAACATGAACATGAAATTCGTGTGAACTATAGCACAAGTGTTAATATAACTTTGGTGTCTTTTGAAAGTGGTTTCGAATATCATACCGGTGACATGTATACTGTCGCCGCGTTCCGTGCTTCTTGTGAGTTTCCTGTGGCCCATTGGGGAATGGAGAAGGTAGGCTGTTAGTTTAACCTTTTTATTTGGGCTATGCGGAGTTTAGTGGATGTTGAAGTTTATAAAAAAGACTTCTATGGCTCGTTTATTCCATTAAATATAAAAATAACACTTTCGTTAATTATTTATTCATGATTGCCATTCATTCTATTTTAACTTCATCGGAATCTAAATTTAGAATATTAACAAAGTACTTACTACCACAGACAATTCTATAAATATTATATTATATGGCTAACCTAGTGCTTAAGCGCTCCCAGGATCTTGAACTGAATAACAGCAGATATTTGCGGTGTTTTGTAACATACACAGCAAATACCTGAACGTTACTCAACTTTAATAAGATTTCAGTTGTAATTGTTTCTATGTTTTTTTTTAGCAGTTCAAACTCACATCGAGATACAGTTACATGTTAAAACGTATTACTGATTATTACTACACTTTGATTTAAGGTATTTTAAATGAACGGAAAGAAGGATCAGTATGAAGTTATTAGTTACTTTTGTATCTATGACATCATTCGGTAGTATGGCATGCACGATGGCGAAACACGTCCAATACTTTACTGACTTATATTGAGATATGCTACGAGGACCTTAAGTTATATCTGGTAGGAACCCTAGAAACCATCGAAATAAAGAAATGATATTAGGGACCACATAGTAACCTTGATAATTCAAGTTCAATAATAAAATGAAATCCCTGACACAAAAACCTACCACAAAAGGAGGCAATTTTTAAGAGGTTTTATGTCTGGGGTATTTAAAATTTTATTTTTATCCACCTCCGTTGAAGTGGAGCCATGCCATGTTTTACGGACTAGGAGTCAGGCGATAGGAATACACACCTCATTTAGTAATGTATTTTATGTCCTGTTTGATTAGTAACACGGCACAAGAGGTGTTTGAAGGCACCCGCTGAGATTTAGTGTACATATAGCAAACATCCTGTGCAACGATACCTGACGTAAGGCCCCTGAGGACATAAATGAACTTCCTCGTAAATCAACAAACTACACCCCATACACATATGTATAATAGGCAAAGTACCATAGCACGGAATAGGAGCGGTACTACCGATGTGTACTCCCTCTAACATGATACCGGGTTAAAATGTCAGTTTTGCTGTCGCGTTTCTTGGGGTTTGTGAGCAGCTGTCAACACCTGTTGGAAGGTAGGAGAAAAGGAGGACAACGCATTCGCGTAACTGTTATGCGGATGGTTATGGGCATCGCCAGTTATTGAAGCTCACCGACCACTCGTTTGTCTCCCTATAATATTAAAAAAATCATAAACACGCATTGAAATTTTTCATTAGTACAAAGTACCTCGAGGTACAAATAAGCTGTAATTTTACGCAAGTGTTATGAGAAGTAAAGGTACATTTCCAGTCGTGACGGACCAATTCAGCTGTAATGCTGCAATAACAATCTCTACAATCCCCGTCGATAAACCATTGAAATGACTTCACCAAAACACTATTATAATGTGTACAAGAAGTCATAGAATGAATTATAAAACGTGTTTATAGGGCGTTGTTAGTTGTATAGCCCAAACCAACAGTGACTTAAATCAAGATTGTAAATTATGCTCCTCTGGAACCACAGACAACGGGGCTGTAGCATGAAATCGCATTCATCAAAACTTGGATATTAGCTCCCTTCCCTAATTAAACCTGTCGGTTGTTAACTCCGACCTCCCCAGGGCTTGGATCTTACGTAAATATTGAGTTTGAATAGAACTTTTATTATTATGGCTTTATTGGCGTCGAATATCCTTTTGTGGAAAGCAAAAGTTCATTTCGAAAATTGGTATTTGGACGCGTTTCGGTAATAGTTAGTTGAAAAATTAATAAGCCCACCCCGATTGTTCTAACACGTCAATAACTAAAATTATGAACAAACATTGATTTAAATTTATTTCATATCATTTTTTTTCTATTCTGAATATTTGGGAAAATTTAATCCTCCAGCAGAAGTTTAGAAAAATACCAATATATAAAGTGAGCGTCACAAAATCGTCCACATAAAAGATGTGCAACTGTCGAATTGTGCAATTTATATAATTACCTCTAACACAATATGTGGTTGACACTCAACAAACTCAAACACATATTTGTATTTATAGTATTTAATAGTAAACACATTTCCATGAAAAGTCAACTATGCATATGGTTGACTTTTCAAGGAAATATGTTTACTATTGCACATCATTTGAATAGAATCTGCATTGTAAAAATTACAAAAAAACTACTTTTTCGGACTTTATCGCGGCCTATTTTATTATTTAAATAGCCCGACGCCTCAGAAGATTTACAGCAACCATGGTCACGGGTGGACTGGTACGTAGGTTAAAACAGAAATAAAAATACGATTATTAATATCAGAGACGTATGTGGACAAACATACACATACATACACATACATACATTGTGACCCTATGTAGAGGAGGAGGACTAGATTCCGCTCCTGTCCTCACAAATCTGCATGACAACAATGCCGAAATCATAGGCACTATTTTTGAAGTCGGTTTCAAAAAAATTGAACTTGTTGAATTTTGAGAACTACAACTACTGGTTTTTATGTACTTAATATCTTAATTTCCTTTCCGTTTTGTTACACTTCAATTAGTCAGGCTTTTGTTTTAATAATACAATGGTATATTGCAGAATCTTCTCTTTTTCATTCGACTGTGCAACGCAAAGGAGGGTTACGTATTTAGCGATATATAAGTACGTATGTTTGTTCTTCTGAGCCACTCTATTTGCTGTATACGTCGGTAAATTTTGATGAATCGTACATTTACCAAACCACATTAAGGACTAACGAGAAGGTATAACAAGCATTACAATATACTTTGTCAAGTTGTTTTTGTGGGCACCAACATAGGGCTTGTATGAAACCAAATATAAATATAAGTTTATGATTTTATATTTTTAAGTTACTTACTTATAAGTAACCATTTTTTATTTTGGTATCATCTATGAAAATTCAACAGACAGACATAGAATATTAGAAATAGAAATAGGGAAACTTTATCTAAGAAATTGAGGTACAATAATTAGTTATGAGACCCGTTTTTTATCCTTTCGGTACGAGATAATACCGTAAAAAGCTACAATAATTAAGAAAAATGTTATTACTGAAAACTAAAATCATGATTTTAAACGGCCAGGATTTAGTACAGTCTAGAATTGAATCTGTTTAAATGTCCAATAATCTTGCATAAATTAAAAATCATACATATGTAGTTATTCCGCCATTTCAATATATTGTGTAACCGAACAATATCTAATTAGTTAATAAATCGGCGCCCCCAGCTCTGAGCCTAAATCGTTTATCAGCTTCATAAATCTACCGCTTCGAGGTATAAACTGTTTGATATATAATGATATACACTACAAGTTCTAATATTTTCGGAAAATAATAATATCTGATGAAACCGCTGGCATTATAATTGCCATCGCCTCGTGGTCTATCTGTAAGAGTGCCATGCTCTATTGCAATAGAATTGGGCTGGCACGATCGGGGAGGTACCTCCAGCCCACATGGTCTGAAGCGATATCTTCGATGCCGCAACTCGAGCTGTTAGTGAGTAGCCGGCGCCCCATTGGGAGAGGAGAAAAGGAGGGCAACGCATCGGCATAGTAATTATGTGAATGTCCTTGGGCGTTGGCAGTCGTTAAAAGGCTCCGATTTGCCGTTTTCCCCTCTATACGAAAGTAATTGTTTAGGCATTAAATTACGCTCTGCGTACTCATTATCTCCCATATGCTGTAAAAAGTATATTATATGAAAAGAGGCAAACACAAGAGGTAAATTTCCACATCGTTTTTACTGGTTTTTTACAGCTTAAACTTCAAAACTGTCCATTTACGAATTGTTTTAATGTAACTTTTCATTGATATTTACGCTTCAAAATTCCAACTTGTTCATTTGAGGACAGCGTACAGAAATTGTGCACGTAGCGTAGAGTATTCATATTATGCTAGTATTACACTTTTCGTAGCTAAATGTTTTTGTGCGAGTTGCTTGATAAAGGAAAGTTTATTCAGAAGTTTGGGGATAAAAAGTTTTGTATATTTGAATATGATTTGAATATATTTTGTAGGTATGATGTTTAAAGCGTTTTATGTATTTATTTTTCTATACGTAGCATTAACATGTTCCAAGTAAGTCCTCCAACTGAAAGTGACTACCATCCCTCATATTCATCTTTATGGACCAAAGGATTTACACGTTCGTTGTCATATTTAGTCTCAGTCAAAATGTGTCGTCCGAAGTTAATCAAAAGCAGTTACTTCCCCCCTGTGTTATACAATATGTTATTATATTACGTACCACTGGAGTGAAGTACGTAATGTATATTATTATATTAGCTATATATAATAATGTAAGTGATGCCGCCTCTGTGGTGTAACGGTGCGGGTGTCGCCTGTTAATACCGTTAGCCGCCTGAGGTCATGGGTACGATCCCCAGGTCGGGCAACTGTTATTAAATATTTCTCAGATTATTCTGAACACACATTGAATTGTCCATTATTGGAATGTGCCCAAAGTGGCCATGGGCTTGCCACCTATGACATCATGGGCCTCAGCACCTTGGCTTCCAGTATACCTACTGGACTTACGAGTTCTGGATGTACTAGCACACCTCTGCCTATATCTTCGGGGATAACAGGCGTGAAGGTACTTTTTTTATGTAAGTGATCGCGCCGCACTGGATTAGTGCAACAATAGAAATGATAAAACATCTCCCGATAAATCTATATCCAATCGATTTATGTTTATATTTAAGTTTTATCATTATAAGACGCATAAAATTATTTACAAAGTTACTTATTTATAAAATAGTATAATGTATTGGAATATCAACATATACCATCACATAACCCATATGCTTAAATACGATAATTATTAATTTTATAATGATGTCGGAGTTTGGCGTTCATTGGGAAGCGAAAGAGGCGTATATCCAGCAGCGGATTGGTAAGTGCCGCTACTTGTGGTGATGCTGACGCTGTAAATTAAAAATATTACAATAATTGACTTTTCAATTAAATGACAGTTTATATAGAATGTTCGTCTGCTAAAATAAAACCTTGAAAAAAATGTTCTCCGGGTAAATGAGATGTAGGAATTCCAAGTTGATGTTGGCGCAGGGAAATAGTTTAAAGAAAATTCAGTTTATTTCATTCTACGTACTAAAAGTCAGATGAATTGTGAATAAAAATGTCATTCATTGCTATATAAAAGCATACGTAAGTAATCTTATTTCAGTTCCCTGCTCTAAAGAACACTTTAACCCACAGTATGCAAAAGCCGGCTTAACTTGTAATTTGCCTTTGAGCAGTAGAGAGTTTATCATTATTCCTCCCTGTGGTACAAGTCTTGCCGTGGCGGTAGGGCTTAGTGACCAGGGGTGTACCTTGGCACCTTGGGCGAAGCCAATTGAACCAAAGGAGGCTGCCCCTTGCACCCCTCTTATAAGAAATGTGGATTAAAGTCCAGAAGGAGGAGGAAGCGCTTTTGCGCACAGGGCTAGGAGCGGGTATGGCAATTCCTTTTTTTTTTTGGCGCGGGAAAACGCATTTATGCCTTCACTGGCCCTGGTTGGGGTCCAGTGGTGTGTGGGGCTCGCGGCACATTATATAGTGCCGAATACCCACAAAAAACCACCGCGAGTGCCACCTGTGCCGCCTTTGATGAGGTGCCCCGGAACAACAAATCATCAGGGCACCTCGACGGCAAGTCAGCCCCCGAAGAGACCGACACCACCTCCACAGATGGGGTTGTCCACACACTCACAAAGACGGCACTGATGGCACTCACGGTGGCTTTTGTAGGTATTCATCACTACAATGTGCCGCGAGTATTTTTTTAGACTTAGTACGACAGAGGTATATTTTTCCCTTTGTATTTTGTTTTCTTGGGAAATCCATTTACGCACTACCACCGGGGTTGTGTTGTACCCGATAGGTGTGTGGGACTCTCGGTTTTGTCTAATACCCACTAAAGCCCCGCCACGGATGTCGTCTTCCGTCAATGCCTTCAGTGTTGTACCACGAATGTGAAGCTACAGAGTATCTCGGCGACTGGCCAGCCCCTCCTGAGGGAACGGACTTTTCTAAAAAGGAGGCCTAACCAGTCGGTTCTCATCTTTTTTTTTTTTGTTGATGCGAGGAAACGCATTTACGCGCCTGTGTCCTAAGAGAGTTTATGACATGGCTTATTGCCTTAATGCCTGTGTGCGTCGGTGATCGTTAAAAGGATTAAATTTCAGGTTTCCCGCCCATAATATAGAGAAAAAAAGTGAGTGGCTGACAATAATCATAACGAATGAACCTCTTATATTCCACAAGTTATTCTTTTTATCATTGCGCCGCGGTGTTAAAGCGGAAACATCATACCGGAAGGATGCGTTGTAAAAAACGAAGCCACGTGTTAGTTGCGAGATAAAATGTTTCACCCCAAAAATGTAGGTCAGGTTGAGAATTTTCGAATAAGCAAAGCTGCAACTGCTCTATTTAGTTGTCTGCCAGCCATCTGTCATTTACATGGTCACGAGCACGAATATATTTGGGCATATTTGGAAATATGCTAATTAATGGATGTATGAAAAATATACCCTTCTTAGACAGTCGAGTACGTGCATAGACCTATTCTAGAATATTCTACAAACATAATCAAAATTAGGCCAATTTTCCTAGCTAGAGTGTGTTGACGCAGTCCTCACAGCCAAGTTACCGAACTACTATAAAGTGCTACAATGGTTTTCCGATATCAGGGCCCATACGATTAATAGGTTATTCATTGAGACACTATACTCTAATAATGGAGTCGGGCTGAATTTGCTGTTTTAAATTAACCTTCATTGTCCGCTTTCACTAAAGGCAAGTAGATAAAGCTCATAAAAGTTGATTTTGAATGAAACTAGTAGCTGCAGTATAATTTAAAAAAAATATAGATTTTTTTAAATCTATATAATGAATTTGAAATTATGATTGAACCAAAACCAAAAATATCTAGTTTATTAATATTTATTTAAAAAAAATTACGACATGTTAAGCAATAATAAATAATGCCTTCCTAGCCGAATTTCGACCGCGGCGGTCATCTTTATAGAGATTAGCCTACTACGCAGTCATGTTATAGTGTAAGTGTGTGCGCAAGCATAAGTGCACTCCATGTTCACTCATTCGCCTGTTCCGATCTGACAGCAATCCGACACCACCGGAGAAATATCAGGCGCAGTTTGCCGACGGCAGGCCGACAGTTTGATGTGGCTCTCCGCTACAAGAGGGTGTAACACCGTCAAGTTCCAGAATTCGGACTGTTACTGGAAATTGATAAATCTTTAAGCAATTTGGTCTGACTAGGGACTCAAAACCAGAACAACAGGACTTTGGTTGAACACACTACTAGACCCCGAGGCAGTCATATTAAATTAGACGAGGTTAAACAGAAACCTACTCTAGTATCATTTGCAAACTGTCCAGTGAGCACACAAAATTCATCAATTCTAATGGTTGGCCCCATTACAATCCGTAACAGCAACAGTTCCTACACTATATATACAAACAATATCTATATACAACACAAATGCTAGATTACACTGTAGTAAATAATTTCCAGTCCATTTCTGCAGACGCTAGTTAGCGAGCGAGTTACCTGAATAGTACAATGCTTATAAACATTACTTCCACACCACTAGACATAGGTTTCTTGTAGCAAAAGTGAACCACTAAACTTTGCTGCGCTTATGTTGTTATACAACCTGTTAATATTACGAATATACAATATACACTGTGCTAATAATATTACTTGCCGTGTTCTATTAAAACTTGCTAATAAATAACTATTCACTACTTTAATTATTTTATTATTTCAAAGCTTTGTACTAGTATTCTTATAGTATAGGGAGGGAAACGAGCAATAGGAGCCTTTTGACGGCTACCGACGTTCGTAGACATCCGCTTCATTGTCATGCGTGCTTTGTGATTAAACGGTGGCTACCGTTTAATCACAAAGCGCACAAAACGCGACAGTATGCATGTGTCTCTTTGAGGCGGTGACAAGAGAGCGAGAGATTGCTCGTTTGCCTCCCTATTCAATAAAAATATATAATATATAACACGTAATGTAGATGTAACGTTAAAACTTAATAGGGGTGTCAAAACTGTATTTTTAGTTTTTATGTTCAATACAATTTGGTTATTCGACACAGTTTCGTTAATAATACATTAAGGAATAAATTAACGAAACATCATTCATCCCATTCATAAAAATCGTAACACAAGATGTGTTATGATGTTACTTCGCCATTTTTGAGTAAAAAGTACAAAAACGTTGCCATATAATATACCACAAAAAAAAAACGTTAATTTATAAAACCACAAAATAAAAAAATATTTTGGATATTATTTTATGTAAATACTATTAACCAAAATGTCAGAGGCTGGTCAATGTTCAAATTATACTTTACATTATTTTAAAATAAATTGATGCCAATGTTAGGAACATCATTGTGAATAAAATGTGAAACATTCCACTCACAATAATCACAATCGAGTATCTGTAAAAAAATTGCAAAGCCAAATGCCAAAACTCTCTAATTTGAAGCCAAGAAATAAATTTGTATATTAAAATACCTATATAGTAAATAAGAGTACTTCATGTAGAAATAAGCTATAAAAACATCTCCGTACTTTTATTATAGCAGTCACCTAAAAAGAACTGGTAAATATATGAGTGCAAAAATTAATAGGTACCCACCCAAATTAATTGTACTTAACTATAAGAACTTGTATTATTCAATGTGTTTTTTCCAAATTATAATTGTTAGAATACTTTATTTTTTATATATTTTTTATGCTATTAGAAATTTATAAATAAAAGATTTTATGTATAGCTGTATCTCATCATTAAGATAAATCCACATATTCTTTCATTATTTTAGCTATTGCTATTGAAACTGTGCCTAATGTTGTGTTTTAATTCCATTGAATAACCAACACTATCAATTATTAAAGTACCTAACAAAAAAATGTGCAAAGCCTAAATCATCTCTTTCGCTGAGATCCCGCCTTTGTGTTTAGTAGGGCAGTATGTTCACTAATATTATAAGGAGAAAACACCCACCTGTGACCATGGTTGCTGTAAAGCTTCTGAATCGTCAGTATAGATAAATAATTAAATAAACCGCGATAAAATCCGTAAGAGTAGTTTTATTGTACCAACATTTGCGTAAACTTAAGACATCAATAAGGAGAAAACATTTGATTATTTAATTGTTTGCATTACATACAATTTTAAACGATTGGACTTAAATCTTTTACCATATTCTAAAACATTATCGATCATTATGAAAACGTAAGTAGCTCCTTGCATATGAAATTGTCGTTTTCCGTACGGGCCACTTTAATCACACAGCTACTGACTCATGTATTTGTGCTTCGATGACCGTCATTCATCTGTTTTCGTTCTTCTGTTTTTTTTTGTTTGCGTCACTCAATTTACAATATGGAAAACTTAAAATGTTATTTACGAGTTTACGAGCACACTTTATTTTTAAGAGTACAGTTCCGCCGTGGCACTAGTGCTGCGGAAACGACTTGAAGAGTGAATTATATGTATGGCCATCGTATTGGAAAATAAAACACAGTTTGTATTTAGTTCCAACATTTTCAAAAGGGTCGTAGGTCAAAGTTTCCAGAAAGAAAATGTTAGAACAGGACAAGCCCCGTAGACGGCCAAGTTGATAAAGGAGAGTTGAAGGCTATTGTGGTAGTGGATCAGTCACGAACCACGTCCGAGCTAGCTGCAGGCTGCGATGTTAGTGGTAAAACTATTTTAATTCCCTTGAAGCAAATTGGGTAGATTAAAAGGTGATTGATTACTTCACAAATTGACTGAAGCGAACCGGCAAACACGCGTCAAGTGCTGCGTTACATTACTAAACCAGCAGTAACAAAGTAACAATAATGAAGGTATTTTAAACCGAATTTTACCTGTGATGAAAAATGGATTCTTTACGATAATCGAAAGCGCTCATCGCAATGGTTGGATCCTGACCAACTAGCAAAATCCTACCCCAAGCGAAAATTAACCGAAAAAAGATACTTGGAAGCGTTTGGTAGTGCCGGTATTGTTCATTACATTTTTTCAAATCTGGCCAGAATATTACGGCTGATATCTTTTGTCAGCAAATGCAAACCATGATGGGAAAGCTAGCGGCAGAACAACCTAATCGCTCCACGCCACTACTGCTCCACGACAACGCTAGACCACACACTCCGCAACAGACGGCTACCAAATTAAAGGAGCTTCAATTGGAAAGTCTAAGACATCCTCCGTACTCCCCGGATCTTGCTCCAAAAGATTACCATTTTTTTTTTTGGTTAAGTTCTTGCAAGGGAAAAAGATGAACTATGATGGGGCAGTCCAAATCGTCTTCAAAGACTATTCATTCCCGTCCGATTGTTTCTTTTAGTAAAGTGATCAATCAGAAAGGGGAAAGGGACGAAGGAAAACTTATGAGATAATAAACGTACAAAGAAAACAATGGTTCGTACTTCAATTAATTAAATATATTATATTAAAAAATATTCTACTTTTTGTTCCTCCCCTACAACAATTTCATAGGTATACCTAATGTTATTGACAACTAGCTATCCCGACAGAGGCTATTCCGTCATAAATTGAATTTATTGTCTACCATGACACGTGTGATGTTTACAAGGCCAATATTGAAAAAATATTTTTGTACTTTTTAATACGATTATTTTTGTCATATTTTGTGAAATATCTCTGCGAAGCCGGGGTGGACTGCTGGTAGATAATCCTATCAAAAACATGGATGAGAACTAGGCATATGAACATTTTTTACAGCACATGTGGTGATAGATACATGGATTGATTCTTACATTATATTTATAACACACTGGATACATAAGCCGAAACCGAAGCCGGGGCGGATAGTGAGTGAGAGCGGAAAGAACGTTTAACAGTGTCCGGATTGTTACCTTAACAAATTAAACACTAAAATCTTCCTCAAAACATTCGTATTTCGCTACTAAGAACTGTATGGGAATCCGTTTAGTAGATTTTGAGAAAATCGGTCGCACGCAGTCGCAGGATATGTATAGCGAAAATAACATCAATTATAACGATGTCTTGAACATTCGTAATATTAATTTGCAGCTCTCAACGAATAAATGTGTACCACCAAAAAAATTTCTAAATTCACCACTACTAGTCTCTTATTAGTACTGGTAGCCACTATATAATACTAATATACATCACCCGGCTCTAAACAAACTCACCACTATAATTGCTATATGTCATAATACCATAACCCCAAATATTATTTTCAACCAAATACAGTGTTCTAAATTTACAAAATTCTAAATTGCGTTATCTTTTTTTGGAAATATATAGAGGCAGAAAGTAATGAAATTATGTTTGTTTGGCCGCATTTATTAACGCCATAGAATTTGTTTGCATGGCAAATTTAAATCAAGCATGTTATACGCGCCTCATCTGCGTGGTGTTTGTGTGAAACTTGAGCAGCGCCTATGTTGAACGAATTTTATTTAAATGTAATTTTCTGTCCTTGTACTATGCATATAATTGACGCGCAGCGCGCAGGGATGATTTTATCTTTTTGAGAAGCTATTATGTGGAATATATACCTAGTCTTGCCATAAATATTGTAACAAAGAAAAAAAATATTTTTGCATTGCAAATAACATTTATTACTTTTATAGTGTGTAAAGTTTAATATTAACACGAATACATGAAACAATGAAACAAAATGAACTTATAAGAAGCTTATTAGAGATGGTCTCCAAAGGTTCAAATACAGTCTTTAAACGTTGATGCTTGTTATCAATAGAAGCACGCACTCTTTCCACTGGGAAATTCTACTCTGCCAGTCATATGGATTGTTTTCAAAAATTGCGAATTATCATGGCATTTAGAGCAAGCTGCACTCCCAAACTTACTTTAAAACACAATCCATTTGATTAAGATCGGGACTAGGCGGCGGCAAATCTTCAGCTCTGATGAAGTCCGAAACATTCGCTTCCAAACAAGACTGTGTAGCTTATGACCCGGGCTATGTGATCCGGCGCGAAGTATCGCTGGAAGAACCATACTTGGTTATTAAACATGGCGTTATTGCTTCACAGTAAAGCCATGCCAGCCATGATTTGGTGAATGAATTGAGAATGGTATGACTACCATTCTTGAGAATGGTAGTCATACCTTTATCATTATTCTTATACCTAGGTCATTTAGGTTTATGTTAACAATTTGCTACCTCAACGTTTTGGTTAGAGTAGAGGCTGTGTATATTGAAGGCCTTAATCAACAGGCGCCTTAATGTCACAATATTTTTATAAGTACACCAAGACGCATAAGTATTTAGTTAGTAAACTGAACGAGCCTCTCTGGTACAGTTATATAGGTAACGTACCTGTGGACAGCAGATATGACAGGTTTCAGTAAACTCAGTTTCACTTTACGTTTACCTTTTACGAGGTAGGGTCTAACTTAGCCCTATTCCGGTAGGTTAAGTAATACGTGAGTAATGTATTGTTTTCCTACCCTATATCTCTTATACTCTCTAATGGCAAAAAACGGTTCAACGTCTGAACGTTAAGGCTCACTTCATCATAATGAAACCCATTTTAGAAAAAGCCCAGTGAATAAGCCTTGTCGACTGTCTTCGTAACATTGTAGTGAGAGAAACGGTAGGCAAGAAAGTGCAATTTTAAAAAAGTGGCAGATGAAATATTTATAAAACAGATACATAATGAAAATGTGGTAGGATGTAGGTATCGGGAAGGCCTAGACTATCATATTTTTTTTTTACGCGCCTTCACCGGCCCTGGGTGGGGTCCAGTGGTGTGTGGGGCTGTACAGATGGTGTCGAATACTAACAAAAACCACCGCAAGTGCCATCAATGCCGCCCTTGGTGAGGTGCCCCGAAATAACAATCATCAGGGCACCTCGATGGCTAGTCAGCCCCCTAAGGGACCAACTCCACCTCCACACGAACTTCACCGAATTTGGGACAGTGCAATGGGGTGAGGTTCCCATTCTCGCCCCTTGCCCCGTGCACATAAGCACCACCTCCTGTTGCTCTTAGGTCCCCTCTTCTCACGAGAGGTGTACGGACAGCGATTCCTCCTCCCGATCTTTAAGCCCCCTCTTCTTATAAGACGGGTGCAAAGATCCCCCTCGGTTCAATTGGCTTCGCCTGGGTTCACCCCTGGCTACTAAGCCCCACCGCCACGACCAGGCTTAAACCATGGTGGGGAAACTGACACACCATGACCAGATTGATTAGGTGCTGACTGACGGTAGAGTCATGAGGCTACGTAGCCAGCGTGTGTGTATCAAAAGTGTTATGAATATGGAGGAGGCCAGGCAGGTGCATACATGCCTGCCTGACCTCCTAGACCCTCTAGTCCTTCTGGGTAAAAATCGTGTGGCGCTTTGTTCTCTTGTTTTGGTGGAGAGGTAGCTTAGAACCAGGAGACGGACGACGATCAAGAGAGGGACGGTGATGTTTCCGTGAAGTCATTATAAAACGTGGCATAACAAAAATACCTTTGACATAGAATAACAATATGGCAGTGGAATAATAAAACGTAAATGATAGTTAAACGATACCCATTAGGATAAAACAATCGTTGAAGCCATTATCTCTGCAGATGTAATTCAGACGCGCACATTATTTGAAATCATAATTTCTTCATGCTTTCCGACGTACCCATCTAACGTGTAGCATAAATACAAGGACAGTATGTCAGAAGATATTTTACATCAAGTTCGTGTCAGTTTCAGAAGTCTCGATATTGAGGTGAATGAAGAGATACATCATCCGGCTTCACTATTGTTCTAAGACATATGTTACATTATGTGTAGCAGTTATTAGTCAGGTTAGGAATGCCAGCACCAAATCGTGAAATGAATGACGCGTTTTATCGAAAGTTGGAACGGAAACGTTAGTACGACCACCAGGAATTATATTTTGTGATTCAAACGAATGTACCACAGTTAAATCCCCAATAAAATTGATGTGGGCAATTGATGATGAAAATAGTGGCTTACATTCTCTGGATGCCCATGCTGGAACTGGTAAAATATTTCTAATCTCATTACTTTTAGCCACTGTTCGTGCGAGGTCTAACATTTTGCTTGCAGTTGCTTCTTCTGGAATATCAGCCACATTGTTAGAAAGATGCCGTGGGGCTCATTCAACATTAAAGTTATTGTTAAACCTTCAAGCTATTGAAGGACCAACATGCAATACTTCAAAAAACTCCACAATGGCCAAAATTTTGTATGCTTGGAAAATCATAACATAGGACGAATACACAATGGCGCACAACGAAACATTGAAAGATCTACTCATTTATTCTGGATGTGCCGGAGGCGCAATGATTTTACTGTCTCGCGATTTTCGCCAAACACTGCCAGCAATTCCAAGCCTGCCGAAGAAATAAACGCTTGCCTCAATCAATTGAATTTTTAAACTCCTTTGATGTGCCTGGCTTACCACCGCACAATTTGCGCTTCAACGTTGGCTCTGTAGTAGTTATGCTTCGAAACAGAAACCCACCTAAATTTGGCAACGGCATGCGCTTGGTAAGTAAATTGATCAACAATGTTAGTCGAGCGACGATACTACATGGAAAACACAAGAGTGAGGAAGTTCTCACTCCACGGATCCTGATGATCCCTGCCGATGTACCGCTTGAGTATAAAAAATTTCAATTTCCGATCCGAAATCGCAAGGATAATCCACGAAAGTTTATGGTCTGAATCTGGAGAATTAATGATTTTCACATGGTCACGGTGGAATGTTCACGGGTCGGATGGCCAGTTCCACTCTTTGTACTTACGTCTGATAATAAGACAAAAAAGTTTGTCTATCGCAAGATGCTTATTGAAGAGTGCAACCTGTGCACCAAATTACATGAACAATAAGGAATAATTAAAGTACTTGATTTTTTATGTTTATATTTTTTCTACAAAAAATTGGACAGACTAGAATCCAAAGTCACTTATATTTGACTCTAAAGCGGTAAAGCTATTTAATCAATGCTTAGTGGAACAGAACTCTGAGTTTACATGAAAAGAAGTTAAACTAAATTCGTCTCAAAATACAACAAAATATGGGACACATATTTTATTATACTATCAGATGTCTCATAAAGGTTCTCACACTTTGGAATTCCGAATCCTCCCACTGGTCGCCATCGAGGGCATGCTGATGCGGTGTGAAAGCTTTCCACAGGGTAAAAAAGTGATCTCACGCAATTTCGACTGTCGGAGATTTTCCATGTTATAAAGTAGCAACTGAAGCGTCTGAGCTCTTTGACGACTATCAAAGCCCACAAATGTCCACATAATTATCCTTTTCCTTTTCTCCTTCTCTCCCATGCAAAAATACAGCAGGTTCATATACCTCCCTGCCGCGCCCGGTTTAGCTGCATTGTAGCAGGACTTATTATTACAGTTTTATGTATGTTGCTATCAAAAAAACTACAGCTACAAGATAACACAGTTTAAAGTTTTAATGTACCTAAGCCTTTGTATCACTATAATGGGTAACGAATTACAAACACATTTGAAACAACATTTCATTGCAGTGTACAAATAGATTTTAAAAGTTATTAAAATTTAACTTCGTTTAAATTCCATCGTCGGTTCAAGTTTATTGTCAAACACCAAATTGCATAAACAACGGCGATAAACGACCAAAGCGCTCACGGACAAAATTAAATTGGTCCCACACAGTGTATTCCGAATTGTGTAATATATTCGTGTCGGATCAATATTACAAAAATATGTTCTCGATTCTAAAAGCTCTTTCTGCCCGAAGTATTTGGATATTTGAATGTGTATTGTATCTGCACGATACGAGTACGTTACCACATTAACTGCTTGTATCGGATCTGACAAGCGCCTGAAGTTAACTCGAGCAGCTTAGAAGAGCAAAGCTGATAGAAGTGACCAGTGCAGCCTCATAGGTCAGCATCATTTGTCCACAAAATACTTCGTAGTGGTCACGATCCTGAGCACTGAGGGACATGACTCAAAGAGGAGGAGGGGAGTAAGATCTCGGCCGAGGGGACTTAGCCCCTCGCCCCCCCCTCTCTAATGAGAGGGGCAGTTCACGCGTGGTAGCTAAAGTTGTCCTTGCATTATCGGGGGCTGGAGGATATCTCTAAGCTATCATGACGAGGGGTTAGTGAAAGGAGTGCAACAGACGTAAGCGGTGTATACTTACGCAGGTAAAGCGGTTCGCTCGTACGCTCCACTGGTGGGAGTACACACGATTGAACTAATCATATTTCTTTCACATCTCAAACTTCAATATTTCGTTGATACATCTGACATAAAAAAGAAATATACAAGTTACCTAGTATAATAGCTTCAGTGTTCTAGTAGTTACCATTTCAGACATCTACTCGGGTGGTTCAGATCCAATTCCGGCCAAGTACCAATGATTTTTTCTAACTTATGTACACTTTTGAGTGCTTTTCACCGCACGAATACATCGTGAGGAAACCCGGATACAATTATTCGACTTCGACTTAATATAGAATAGGGCCTAGTTTCCCTTCTCGAATGCAAAGTTCAGGTGGCAGACTAACTCTATGTAAAAACTGGTGCCGTCGTCAAATCCCCTAGATTATCCGAACCCGTCATCATCTGAGATAGAAAAGGGAAAAGGCGAGATTGAGGAATATGATTTGATATATGAGATCTTCATTCTTCAATATTGGGTACAATATGTGACTATAACGCTTACACTATAACTAGAAGCGTTATAGTCACACGTCAAAGCTCCGTCGTGCTCAAGTTAAAGTACTTCAGATCTGACATAGAGGTTCTGTCGAAGTCCAAACAGGTGACCTTTTTTTGTTTTTTGACAACAGTATTTTCAATTAAATGTTTTAGTGGAGGTACCTTTTCTTTTATCGCGGTGAAACGAATTTACGATGCTACACCGATTCGGTGTGGGTCTAGTGGTAAGTGGGGCTCGTGCCACATTATAATGCCGGATGCCCACTAGAACCACAGCGAGTACCATCAGTTCCGCCTTCAATGTGCCCCAGAATTATAAAACATCAGGGCACCTCGACGGCTAGTCAGTAGGGAGAGACATCATCTCCATCCCCCGCCACAGGACAATTCAACCAACTTTGGAACAGTACAATGAAGTGAGGATCCCACCTTAAATCTTTGCCCCAAGTACTTATTTCATATATTTATATATTTATAAGCGTAACACGAAACACGAATCATCACGGTATAGAAACCAAAGTAACTTCTCCCTAACATTTAGAGTCCCACTTAATTCGGTTAGGTTATATAATCAGAAGTAAAGCGAGCGAAACGAGCGCCCGTATCAGTTAGTCTAATCGACTCGATTGAAAGTGATCATAACGAATATGGGCCGCTCTTATTACTAAAAGAGATTTTCACATATCATAACAGTACAAAGAAACCAAATAGATATGTCATATATTGTATTGCAGATCAGACAATGGCTGATCAAACACGAATTTGATGAAATTAAGTTTCGACTATAAGTTATTTAATGTAACTTGTGTACAAGAACAACCTATACGAAGACAAACCCATTATTTCAGATAAGTTATCACGCCAAGTTCTTTATTCAATGGTGCTCAGGTGTGTTTGTATTATTATGACGTTCCAAAAAAGAATTTTGACACCATATCTTAAATAAATTATTTTAAATTTGGAACTCACAGTTTTAACACAGAAGCTTGACATGGACCACACAATTTATTTGCATGTTTGTATAATTTTCTATAATTCACGTTTCCCTCATAATTGACCCAATTAAAAAAGTTCTAGGTATGCAAAATCGTGTCCAAACTTTGCGACAATTACGTAGATTTTGCAAAAAATTAGTTTTTTGTTGTTATTGTACCGTTTCCGTCAAAATTGCTATTTTTTTTTCGGAGGGACCTACTACTGATTCGCGACGCTGGACAAGCTTAACAGTTCGAATGACTACGAAAGACTTTTTTGTCTTCAGGTTCAGGGAGACGATAGAGGGACAGACCCCTCTTTTCCCGCAGATGGGAAGAGACAAACCGGAATTTTACTGTGGGCGTTACCCTGTGGTGATTATTATTGGGACCGAAAAGGGGGAAACGGTCCCCCTCCCCACACTAATGGGACGGCGCGCGCACGATGACGTTTAATTTGCGGTGTCGTGGATAAGGATAATAGAGCTCGTTTAATTTTTGGCTTATATGAGGAGGCCGGCCTCCTCACCTCCACCCCTCCCACGGTAGGGGTTGATTTGCGCTACAAATCGACAAAAGCTGTGTTCATGATTTATTAATTATAGTATAGAGTAGCGTTATTTTATTTCTATAAATCTAAGCTCTAAACTTACGGATTCGAACCCGGGCTCGTTTCCGTAAGCGGTGTGTGAGTTTGTCATATTGTCAGTCATATGTGTTATAACTGTGTCACTACATGTGAGATTTCAACGCTCGACCAGTACGAGCCGTGTTCATTGTATTGGTTCTAGCAGGAGAAAATCCATTAATGCACCATCCAGCCGAAGTGTGCGTCGGGCTCAGGTCGTGAAGTGATAGCTACTACCGACTAAAAACTGCTATCCGTAAGTTGGCCCCATTGGCATTTTACTGCGGATGCGTGTCTGGGTGTGTTTTTGCTTGTGTGCAAGGGCGGACTTAGCAACTGCTATAGCTATCGCGTCGTCGGCGTCGTGCAGTACCTGCTTCGGCCGGCGGTAATGGGAGTCGGTTATTAACGATTAATTTGTTTTTGTGATTAAATTGCTATTCTAAAAATAGCATCATAATACTGCACTTATCGTTACTTCTTATGGTATAGGCGGGCAATCGAGTCATTACAGCCTTTTGACTACTACCGACGCCCATGATCGTCCGCATTATTGTTGCATGTTCGAAGGTTTTATGGAAACGTGGCAGCTAATGTAAAGTTAGATTTATATTAATCACTCGAAAAAAACCGACCAATTGCTAGTTGGACTCATACACGGAGGTTTATGTACCAAACGGAGGTGTGAAAATGACATATTATAAAAGTTGGCAAACGACTTTTTGTACTTTCTGTACGAAAAATTGCACGATTTTTGTACGAAAAATTGACTACAGTCTATTACTTTGCGCCAAACGTTTTCTGTCAGTGATATAGTTGTGTTACAATTTTGCCAGTGATATTATAGATTTTTTGTTATAGTATTATAAGTTCTCACTACTTGCCAAATTTCATGATTTTAGGTCAACGATGAATAGGGCACTCCTATTGGTATCAGTTATTATGCAAACTCATAGAAAATAAACGCATAAAGAAACGGCTGTATCTTTGGAATCCTTTTCCTTAGAACTATGTTTATATTTGTTCTTCAAAAGATTGCAGACCTCAGTATTCCACGTAAATTTTGCAGTTGATCCTGATATGCATTACTGACAAAAATGTTGATTCTGTTAGGTTTACCTAACGCTTGGCAGGGCGTAGGTGTTATATCCCCAGAATTACTGATGACACTTTAGTTTCGTCAGGCGACGTCAGCGCACAGAAACAAAACGTATCGTGTCCGAGAGTATCGGCCGGCCGCACACGTAAGCACTAATTCTCAAACATCTTATTTTAATATTTTCATTTCTCATATACCTCCGCTCAAAAACATTCAGTCTCTGTGTGAGCGAGGTACGACTTGCGATATCAGCTCAATGTGGGATACCGCCTGCGTCCTGCCCAACATACCACGCCTCCAGAAGACGCGGTCAGTAAACCAACTTATCCTATTCAGCTCTTACGCCCATTGAGAGTGGGGCCGCCGCAACCCATTATATCACTGGCGCCCACAAAGGTCTGGACAGACATACAAATGGACATATAAACAGGACGGCGGATAATACAGTGACTCAAAAAGAACTTTGTTTTTCCTTTTAATGTACAGAACCATAAGAAGGTATGAGTGAAACCCGAGCCCTGTCGCTGTTTATGGGCTAAACAAGAGATGAATGTTGAAGATCTATTCGCTTTTGTTATTGAATAGGCGGGCAAACGAGATACCGAAGCTTTTCTTTCGACTACCGACGCCCATGAACATTCACATAACTACTATACCGATGCGTTGCCCTCAATCCGCCTCCCAATGGCTCACAAACCGTACGAAGTGCAACACCGAAAATATCACTTTAAGGCGGTATTATGTGAGCGAGAGGTTCCTTCTCAGTCGTGCCGGCCCAATCCCATTTCATAGGAGAATGTAGAGTGCATGACACTATCTCCTCCTATGCGGCATGGCACTACCTCTTCCTAGATTACGATCATTTATGTTTGAATTATAATATTTTGACTTTTTAGCATTGTTATTGCAGTTCCAAGTTTTCTCAATAAAAAATACAATGAGTGAGAATCTTTTAAGTAATGAAAATATAATTGAAATCTCACGAATGCTAGGATAGACACATACTCGTACGTACAAACTCCCGAAAAACATTACCCTCCGCACGTAGTCTGGTCTTTTACCATAAATAAGCGCTTTTTGTGTAAAAACAAATTGTGACGATAGATAATTACATATTCTGCATGTTCGATAACTCTAATTATCATCAACGGCTAAACATAGAGAGCACAAAGAGTCACGGTCACAAGGTGCCTGCATCCAGCGGCTCCCCGCGATCTTGACTAAGTCATCAGTCAAAAGTTTCTAAAGTTAACAAAGGAACAAAATTCCTGTCTAAATGGTGTTTTTTTTCTTCATAACTTACACATAAACAACCTCATAATCAAGCCGAATCTAACGACACCTTTCTCTTTCAATCCGTATGTCCTACAAAACTTAACCTCTAGACATAAATTCGAAAGATCAAACATTAAGTGATTTAGTTCAAAAGGAAGTCAAACATGTTATTTGAGGAAGAAGAGTTTGTTTTGAGAAATCAGCTAAATCCACCTGAAATCTTCCTGCATACTGTCCAATCAACTACTCTACTGTCTTATAATTAATTACAATATACCAGCGAGACTTGAGCCCGGCCCTCGCCAACGCCGGTCTTCCCAATAACAACGGACTCCCCATTCATGTACACTTCGCAGTTATATATATACGACGTGTGATAAAAATTTCGATATCGTGATCTAGCATTGGACCGCTGGTTGGTCTGTTCATGAGCGGAACCGTCACGTCTGTGAGCAAATTGAATTCAACAAAAAGTGTGAGAAGCAATTATAGCTAATGATAAGAATTTACGCAATTTATTCCTTGAACGAAATTTCTTTAACTGTCTAACTTATTCATTGGTTGTAATGCAGTTTTTTCCTCATTTTAAATTGAATTCTAATAAAAGGTATGAATCCCACTTTTATTGTTTCCTTCATGAAATAAAAATATTCTTACTTCTCTCTTACATACTAGTTTCTCCAAGTGGACCAAGTCGACCAGCGTGCCGTCATTAACTGCCTCCACAAGAAGAGGCTATCACCAAAAGCCATCCATGATGATATGATCAGTAATTTAGCAGATTTTGTTCTGTCTTGTTCGTCCGTCCAAAAACGGATAGCAGAACTCTAGCATGGTAGAGAGGGTGTGCAAGATGAAACCCGCTCAGGAAGGCCTTCGTCGTCCACTACTGACGAAAACATTTAAAAAGTACTTGATTTCATTATGGGAGATCGCAGATAAAAAATTAGAGAGATAGCCGAGACTATAGGCATCTCTTATGAACGAACGCAAACCATCATAGTCAACGAGCTGGGTTTCCACAAGGTGTCTGCGAGGTGGGTTCCACGACTGCTTTCAGTTGAACAAAAAAGGACGCGATTAACTATTTCACGTTGCTGTTTGGGGTTGTTTGAAGCCGATTCAGATGATTTTTTGAATCGGTTTGTCACAATGGAAACAACATAGGTTCATTACTGTACGCCAGAAACAAGACAACAATCGAAACAGTGGAGAATACCTGTTTCACCACCCCCTAATAAGGCTACGCCCGTGTTCTCACGTCTGTGCAATCAATGGCTGAAATCCACAATTATGGCTTTGAACTATTACTGCATCCGCCTCATTCACCTGATCAGGCACAGTCAGACTTCTTTCTGTTCTCTAACCTAAAAAGCACTCTGGAGGTGAAAGATTTTCTACAAACGACGAGGTCAAAACAGCAGTACGCGCATATTTTGACTCTAAGAGAGATTTATTACAACGGTCTAATTATTTGAATGGGAGATTACAAAGATACATCGAACTTGATGGTGATTATGTATGAAAATATTGGTTGTGCCGAATAATTTTCAATCCACCCTCGTACTAAAATTAGATTTTCATATTCTACTTATAAAAGAAAGTACCTTCGCGCCTACTTATATAGATTCAATAAAACATAAATATACTGATATTTATGTTTTCTCTAATTATCATTATTAATAGCCTTAACTCGTTAACTGCTGAACATTGGTACAAGTCGGAATATAGTTATACTCCATACTCCAAGACAGCCGTTCTCTATTGTTTGTAATATTTATTTCAATGTAATTAATAACTGTTATTTTTTAGGGTTCATAGCCAAATGGGAGAAATAGGAACCTTTTAGATTCGTATACCCCCCAGGAGATTGTCCGTCCATCTGCCTGTCCGTCCGTCCATCTGCCTGTCCGTCCGTGCATCTGCCTGTCCGTCCGTCCATCTGCCTGTCCGTCCGTCCGTCCGTATATCACAGTCGTTGTACTCGGTTTTGGGTACAGTATGTTTAAAATTCAAATATATTTTATGAACCGCTACAACAAGATAAAGTATAGTTTACGAAAATGAAATCAGCAAGCGATGTCCTCTATACATGTAACTGAGGAATGAACTTTTTTCCAGAGTACATAATGTCATTAGGTACGTCTTTGTAGGTGGCATAAAGGTTTCTGAGAAAGATTTTTACGAAGTCTAGTAATTTGCAAGAATAGTTCTTTGCATCTAAAGTGGTAAAAAGTATGTCCCCCCCCCCCTAACGTTTGAACTACCGAGGGTAAAGGAGTAAAAAAAATAGAATTGTACAATGTAACAAAATATTTCAATGTTTGATAATCGATAATGTAGAGATATGTGATTTGCTTTAGCTTGCATTAGCACGGAACCCCTTTTTCTTTTTCTTTTGGTGACGCGGTGAAATGCATTTATGCGCCTTTACTGGCCCTGGGTTCCCTCCAGTAGTGTGTGAGGATCGCTGCATATTATAGTGCCGAATAATCACAAAAACCACGGCAAATGCCATGAGTGCCGCCTTTGGTGAGGGGCCCCGGAACAGCAAATAATCAGGGCACCTCGCTAGGCTAGGCAGCCCCCTAAGGGTCCGACGCCACCTCCACAGATGGGGTTGTCCGGACCACAGGACAACCCCACCAACTTTGGGACAGTGTAATGGGGCGAGGTTCCCATCCTCGCCCTTTGCCCCGTGCGCAATAGAGCCTCCTCATTGTTTGTTTTGTCTTTTGTCCCCTCTTCTTATAAGAGGGCTACAAAGAGCATACACCTTCTCGGTTCAATTAGCTTCGCCCAAGGATCGGATCACCCCAGGGTACTGAGCCCCACCGCCGCGACAACGCTTGAACCATGGTGGGGAGCACGAACCCCTCATCTGATCACGTTTAACAGTTTTTCTGAACCAATTTTTTTTTCTGAAAAAAAGAATCATATTTTCTGTCTTCATAGTTACCCATCCAAGGCAATGCTTTATTCAATCATGGAAGTAATATTAGTAGACTTTTTTATATGTTTTAACATAAACATACTATAATCACAATGGGAGCAAATGGAATAGGTTTATTTCAGCTTAATTGTACTTATTATGAAAGCATTTCTTTTCACTATTATTTGGATGTACATTATCAAAAAGTATTCAACCTACAACAAGACCGTCTATATTTTCGATTAACAAATGTAATCCAAGCAAAATGCGACTATATTTTATTGAAATGATACTAGTTACCGTCCCATATGTGTGGACAATTTCTATTTTAATCATATATATCACTTGAAATTATCTAGACATAATGTCATTAGGTACGTCTTTTATATCAGAATCGAAAGCGATTACAAATAAAATAAGAGTCACAGAGTAGATGATTCCAAAGGCGTTACTCTCATGTCTACTCCTCTTATATACAAAGAGCAAAGGGATGGAAAGAGCGCCCCTCTTCCAGCGGTTTAGCCCCGTCCTCTTACAAGAGGGGTACAAAGATCAGCCTCCTCGGTTCAATTGGCTTCGCCTGGGTTTATCCTATTTCACTGAGCCCCACCGTCACGACAAGTATTAAACCATAGTAGTGGGTTAGAATGCCGCCTCGGTTACAGATGCTTACATGTGTATTATTTGCACTTCGGTAGTAAAAATCTGAAATATATATAAAACTTCTTAAATTTATAAATATAACAATTATGAAATATGTTTCCGTTATCTAATACCTGAAAATATACAAGTCCTGACGATAGGTAACACGGGACTAGTCAAACGTGGTGTAATAAATCCACAAATTTTCATTATTCCTATTATTAAAATTTGCGCAGATTTCTTGCAAATATATAACTCTATAAGCGTATTAAGATTGCACAAATTTTCGTGAAGTATATTTTATATATGTGTATTTACGTCCATTTCTCGGAAAGACTTAACGTGTAGTGCTAAATCTTTCCTCATACTCGTAAAGCTTGTTTTTACGGCCTTCCGAATGTGCACCTACGAGTCATGACTATAGCTTTTAGTGTACGTAATTATATATGAATTTATCATAACTGTTATATCTATAGTTAGTTATTTTGTAACACCAAGCTTTAGATAGCTAACATCATATACAACGACATTAGTACTAGTTTTTTGTAAATTTGTCATAATTTATAACAACCAAAAAAAAAAAAAATATAAATGTGAATTAGTGGTCGCCTTGAATGTTATGAATTTAAGACGCGCATTGTAAAAAGCGGGACTAAAGGCAAGACGGAGCTAGCCCTTTTAAACATTACAGACTAACAAATATTACGACAGTGCCTATGATTAAAAACTACGTATAATTGATATTTCTAGTTGTATCGTATCGAGTAGTAACACAATGATATCTATGAAGTTAGCGATCTGTTTCGATGTTATCATATAAAGTATTATTTTCTATACCGGCACATTATATATATCGACTGAGGATCGTACACCAGGTGCCAGGCACTCTGTGGCCTGTGCCTAACTGGCTCAAAAGAGTGCTCCTGTCATTGTTTCATGTATATTATCCACCGTTTATATTTCATGTATATTATCCACCGTTTATATTTCATGTATATTATCCACCGTTTATATTTCATGTATATTATCCACCGTTTATATTTCGGCATAGACACTGGTCTTCATAAACATAACAAAACTTTTAACAATTTTGCATCTCAACCTAAGTCTTGCCTTCACAGATACACTATTCGCAATTATTTTTTATTATATTTGTATACTCACCGTTTATAGTCCGTTACAATGAAAGCGTTCATTGACTGCAAAGTTTATAAAATAGAAAATACTTACAAAAAAATTTCACATCGATGAAGTCGCCATCTTTATCGGTTCAGATGGTTGCAAGTCTTTGTACTCGTCACAGGAAATCAGGTTCAATATAAAATCATTTCTGTAGGTATATCCAATATTCATAATAATAATGTCATCCCAGCCAAATTACGGATGTAGTGGTTATGTCTATTAGGGAGAGCCATCTACGAAGGACATCTAGCAACACGATCGGAGAGATATCGAGTACTGGACCGATAGCCTAACGTGATCTCTGATGCACGGAGGTGTAACATCTTTAAATTACTAATTTTACTGCTTTTAAAAATGGATCATGATCATCATCATGGCCCATTTAAGTAGGGGCAACGCATCGGCATTAATTATGCTGATGTCCATTGTGTCGGTAGTTGTTGAAATGCTCCGATTACTCGTTTGTCCCCCTATACTATAAAAAAATTATAAGACTTCCTGCTTGGTGGGACTCAGAGTCTAAATCAAGGACATCCATCACGCGTGTGGCTAAACATGCTTACCACTAAACTACTAGGCAGTATCCATTTCCATGCACAATGTAAGTACATGTTGGCCACCTAACGGACAATTGTTGGGTGTCACCTCGAAACGAAATTCGTTTCGTGGCACATGGAAAAGTAGCTTTATGGCAATTTTCGTATTTACGAGAATGCTATTCATGTTGTGTCTCTTTAACGGATTTTATCGTGTTGCTTTAGATTTTCTTGTGAAATGAGACCGAATCACCGTCATGAACAAATATGTCAAAACCCCTGTGCTGTCCTGTTATAAAATAAATTAAATATAATAATAAGTA
>JAFELO010000102.1:313273-362022 GCA_017140195.1 Eumaeus atala | reverse complement strand
CAGACAGACCACAGAGGCATGACACCTAGTTCGCGGTCCTCATTCCTAATTATATAATAACGTAGTAATTATAGTTTATAAGTTGTTAAAAAATTATATATATTTAAATAAATAAACAGATACATAAATAAGCTGAAAAGGAACGAAAATTAAGAGCTGAAAATAAAAAATGATAGGACTGCTTCCCGGAAGCAGAAATTTCGACACCGAACGAGAACTCTGTCAAGTTTTTATATCCCGACGTTTCGATAACCTTCCAGCTGTCATGGTCACGGGCAGACTGAAGATTTTAGTCGTCTGGTTGGGTAATTATATAATTATATGCAGCAGAATCATTAACAATTAATTAGTCCGATTCATACAAAACGAGCTTATTGTGTCTTGCAGCTGGGATTAGTCATTTTTTTTGTTTTTGACTTACTTATATTTATCACCTTATCCCAATCAGGTGGTAAGACCCCTCTCTGTTAAAATTTGGATGGTTTCTAACTTCAATCGCCTCACGAATCATCCTTGGACGGAATCGAGACTCTTTCGCGAGGATTTTAGGTCTGTCAAATCTAATATAATGGCGGGCGTTATCTTGTATATGTTGACAAACTGCAGACATAGTAGAACGACGATGTTTAACATCTGCAATATCTTCTTTAACGCGTGTTTTTATTGATCTCTTTGTTTGACCTAAGTATGAAAGCCCGCAGTCGTAATCGCGTTTGTATACTCCTGCATCCTGTAGTCCGAGGCTATACCGGTGGTAAGTACTGACTTATCTTTTTTGGCGGCTTGAAGAAAGTTTTAATAGAAGCACATAGTACCAGCGGTATTCGCTGAACTGTGGCCGATTTCAGTCTATTTTTGAGCATTGGGACGGGACATTTGGAGCTTATTATTAATCAGAACTTATTGGACATGCCGAAGTTCGCCACCCAGGTGTTGTTTGTCACAAATACCTCGAGCTCTTTGAATCAAGGACTTTCCAACAGTACTTTTGTATTGGATGGTGGTGTGAATCACCATTCGAATACCTGTCTGTATGGGTCGATTTCCTATACACTGCATGACCAAGAGTATTGTTGGGATTGCGGATTACCATAATATCCAAGAAAGCCAACGAATTGTTGGTTTCTAACTCCATCGTAAACTGTATTTTAGAGTTAATGGAATTTAGATGGTTCAAAAATATAAGTATTTTTTCCTTTGGTAGTATCGTAAATATATCATCGACGTATCGCTTGTAGAATCTTGGTATAATAGGTGTAGTTTGCAGGGCAGCCTCTCCAAAGTGTCTCATATATATATATATATATATATATATATCTGCGACTACGGGAGATGCAGATGATCCCATTGCGACTCCATCCGCTGTGGATTTGTATACTCTTGCATCCTATTTATATTACAATATATATTTAAAGATATTCATATTTAAATAAATATATATATATATATATATATATATAATCTTATTTCATTTATTTACATATATTATATTGTCATCCATTATTTATAACTAAAACAAGGCTTTTGACATATTTGTTCATGACAGCGATTCTGTCTCATTTCACACGAAAATCTAAAGAAACGCGATAAAATCCGTTAAAGAGACACAACAATCTATACAATTTTTGTTTATTTGCAAATGGTAGAATTCGCTGTGTATTTTTAGAAACACACACACGAGTTTCCCTCCTCTATTCCCTGAGATTAAATCTAAATTTGGGAAGACAAGCTACACGAATCGTTTTATTAAATGTAAGAATTTCATGTTTTTCTCATGGCATCCTATTAGGATAGGAAAAACGGGGAAGACTATCACTTCTTCCTCTTTCCCTTCATTTTTCGCGATGACATATTCACCTGATGATTACAGAAGTCCGTAAAATATGTATGTAATGTTGATGTATTGCCATCCTTTCTTCTTTTCTTCTAGTTGGGCTACTGGAAGCTCATAAGCCGCATGAAATGCGATAGAATAGCTCTCACTTTGGCTGCATCATTTGAGTAGAACTTACTTAAGTTAACGATAGACCTAAGTTGTATATATACCCAATCATGTCGTAAGTCTATTCCAATAATTGAAAAATAAATTTGACTGCGTGGGTAAGATACACTTTTTCAACACTGCTGCGCTTTAAATTAATCTTACCTATAATTAAGCCAAAGCTAACATCGCCTCACATCTTTCAAATCCTATAAACCGTTTGGAATACTTAGGGTGCCAAATTATACGTACCAAAGAACTAAAAATATAACTTCTTATTGCTTACTCGAGTTTATTCCATCAAGGGTATTCATCTTTATATAAAAAATATTTTATATAAAGATGAATACCGTTCAATAATATTTAAGTTTAAGATCCAATACCGTAGCTTTCACGGTTGTGATAACTGTGGATAAGTACTCAGCGAAGGAAAAAATGTGTGTGTACTTATGTACACGCGTTAGAACTTACCTCCTTGGGTACGCCTAAGTGGAAAATTATAATGTTGATTTTAGCTAATTCAGGGTGTCGGTTTTTTCGCGACAGTGTGTGCATGTATTGTAACAATTTACTGACATCATTTTCCCCACAAAAGGACCATAATTTCAAAAATGTGATAAAATTTGTAAAATTAATATTTTCTCTGCTCTAAACGACTCCAAAACCATTTTAAGGTACATAGAGATATATTCTTATATCAGTTTCTGCATTACTGAAGATCGTGACCCAATGCAATCCCTCACTTTTACTATACCAGACCAGGTGCAGACACAGACTATCGCCATGCATACGGACTGGTATGAGAGCTGATAATGATGCAATTAGACATGCTCTCAATAAAACTATCTACTTTATTATAATGTATTTAATCACGAGAGTTTTATGCGCAGATCGTTTTAGCATAAACGCTATTCAAGTGGAAAATCCGCTTTATTTTTCTACAAAATTTATTATGCCGTAAAACTTGCTCGTCAAAAAATTATTCTGAAAATCGCATTTTTGCTGGTAATCTTATAAACACTAATTGAATGTGACTTAACAGTTGGAAAAGTTTACTTTATCATCATTGTTATTTGTCAACCATAGAACAGATTTTATACTACATACCCATCGGTTTCATACGCAATTTAGTATAATATATGTGGTTTTCCACAATGAGTGTGCCATATTGCGTTTTTTTTTAACAAATCTTTTTTTTTTTTCAAATCGGATAAGCACGTTCTATTATACAAACAAACTTTTAAGCTTTATGTAATATGTTATTTTGTTCTAATGTTATTTTGTTTAAGTATTTTTAACAAATCTTTTTTTTTTCAAATCGGATAAGCACGTTCTATTATACAAACAAACTTTTAAGCTTTATGTAATATGTTATTTTGTTCTAACGTTATTTTGTTTAAGTATTTCTTGTATTCAAGTAGGATACAAGCGGTTATTAATAGTTTTAGAATGAGAGAATTCTGAATTGAATTCTAGATAGAACGCGAGAATTGCAATTGGATAGTTGATGGACAAATTTAATAGAATATAAATTATTTAGTACAATTACATTGTTACATATTTCATACCTGTAAAATTTACTATAACAAATTTTGCATATATTTAATATGCTTTAGTAGTATATATATCTGGTCTCTAGTTTCAAGAATAGGCTTCATTGTATGTCCCATTGTTACTTTATTATACTTAAAAATTCGAACAGATTATTTAGTATTTATTACCTATCAAAAAAGAAGCAGACAAAGCCAACTTTCTCATTATACATTATTTATATATTTTTGATGGGATTGATGATGGCTATTTTTGATGAAATTTTTCCTACTGATAACAATTTATGGCATAATTTATTACAATACAACTCCGAGCCAGAATTACGAAGTGTATTCATTCGTACAAAGGAAAAAATTATTGAATAGGTTTTCCACTGGGAGTCTGAACCCAGAATGTCTATGCAAAACATAAAGTTTGTGCAGTTGTTTTCGTAGATTTTGTAAGACAATAATATGTATAGGAACACTTAGCTGATGCCTACTAGAGATTTTAATTATTTACGTGTCAAAGGTTAGACAATCAACAGACGTCGACATGGAGCGAGCTTGAAGCAGCCGCGCGAGACATTTACCAAGCGAGGAAACTCCCCGAACGAGCGCGACAGCCTCGGTATCATCGCGAGGGCGACGCCCGTAGCTGTAAGTCAACAAAAACGCGATAACGTGCAGACTGCGTGCGGTAGACGACCGAGGTCAAGCCTTTGAACAAAACGAAAAGTCGACACACGATGGCAAGGGGGCTCGCTCGTAGACATTAAGTATCTTTATTTGTAAGGTATTTTTGTCATATTGAGGTGTCTACTACACCTCAATATGACAAAAATGAGCATGCGAGCGACGGCGTGCGACCGATATAGGCAGTTAGACAACAGAGATTTATTCAGAAAAAAACGACACGAGCTAATTCTCACAATGTGTCCAGCTAAGCCGTTGAAGATTCTGTGGGTAACTACTGAAGCATTACACAGCAAATGCAGCGGTCCAGTGAGTGCGGAGTCCTTTTAAGTGATTTTTTCATTCAATATAACAGCAACAAATCGGGATTCTATAACAATATATTCGGTATAAAAATTTTACGCCCCAGCAGATTAAGGGCCCGTATAAACGCTTACACGAAACTGAATTTGTTGGAAAAAATGTTAAAACCACCCTCCGGGCCCTAAAAGGTCGGCCGCAATATGTTCCCTCGAAAGTCACTTAAGAGAATCGTGAGGTCAAAAGGAATTATATATATTAATATTTTTTTTTAATTATATAATTATAAATATTTTGTGTCAAGATAAATTTACTATGTCACACCGTTAGCTCACAGTGCCTTTCAACGGCTATCGTTGCGAGGCACTGTGAGTTCACCCGTACGTTGCTACCTATAAAGTAGCTATCTCTCTATGACCGTTGGTACCTGTAAAATAACTCTCTCTCAGGCCATTGCTATGTTAAAATAACTGTTCCTTGGACTGTTGCTACTATTGTTGTAAAGTGGCTCCCTCTCGTAAACTTGCTACCTTTCAGAACGTTGCTGTCTGTAAATTTTTCCTCTCTCTCTCTTTCATACCGTTGCTACCTGTAAAGTAACTCTCTCACACCGTTTCTTCGGCCTTTTCCAAGGACCGTTACCCAAAGATATCCACATTTTTATGCAGGCGTTGCCCTCTTTCTTTTCTGTCCCTCCAATAGGCAATCGGAAAGACACAAAGCGCGACGGCACTTCTCATTGGTCGTGTCGGCCCAGTTCGAGTGAACTGTAGCCTTAGATCTTAGTACAATACAGCGCCAGTTTGTGATTTCATGGTTCTTCGCTTACGTGCCTTTTCGGTACCAGAAAATTCTTGGTCTTATCACCGCTAACTCTTCTCATCAGTTGACGGCGTGATGGTCGACCAACGCTTCCACTAGTACTCCTGGCCTGCATTCTTTTCAGCTTTTTGGGATCAGAATAGGTACCTACATATCCATAAAAAATATATATAGGTTTTCTGATACTAAAATTGTATTATAAATAATAATTGTTGTAATCAATGTAACTCTTTTAAATTTTTTGGCATGCACACGAATTATGAATTGTAAACTACTCGGCCTAACACAGATGCATTCAGTTCCAAAAATCAAGTCTACCCACATTATTTAGGTCAGTTCGGGCTACTAAATTGTGTGAATTTCGTGACGTGCGTGATAATAAGTTGTGATTTTATAATTTTTTTAACAAAGCGATCGGATATAGTTTCCGCAGATGGAGCAAATCGTGCATTGTACCATCACGAAATATCTCCATAGGAAGGTCCTATTACCGAAAGTGGTCAGTAGTTAGTGTGATATGGTCAGTTATTATGGAGATTCTGCTCTGTTTTATTCATTCGTCATATACATATCAGGATTCAAGCATGATAGAGAGAGTGTTAAAGATTAAAATCGCTCTGGAAGGCATTCGGCATCCATTACTGGCAACAATACTAAAAAAGTACTTCATTTAATTATGAGAGAATCATTTTCGCTGAAATACAACGACTTTTCGACCCTCTTGGCTGGCTAGCTCCAGCGTTTATACCTGCAAAGTTATTAATGCAAAAGCTATGGCTTCAAGGACTTACCTGGGATGAAGAAGTTGATACATCTACTAAAGACGAATTATTGATCCTAAGGCAGAGTTATCATTATCTGGAAGACATTGAAATCTAAATGGTTACAGTCCACTGAAAAAGAAATTGATAATATCACGTCACATGGATTCTGCGATGCATCTACCAAAGCAGACGTGACTGTAGCACATACGACAGTAGTAAAACAAAATGGAGGAGTAAAGACGGGAATCACTGCTGCTAAATTGAGAGTAGTACTTGCGAAAGCGAATAGCACTTCCTAGATTTGAACTATGTGGTGCATTACTACTAGATAAACTACTGAAACAAGTGAAGTATGCTACAAAACTATCTCAAAATCAAATATTTGGATATACTAATTCTACTATTGTACTATCTTGGTTATATGGAGATCCAAATAGATGGCATACATTCGCACGAAACCGGGTAGTAGAAATAACTGATACTATAGGTAACACAAATTGGTTTCTCATACCAACCAATGAAAATCTTGCGGATGTGGCATTACGAGCCGTGCTGTTACCTGAATTAAAAAATCATAAAATATGGTGAAGAAGCCCAAAGCTTCTACTCAAATCTGAAATAAATTATATAAGAATTGGAAGAAAGAAAAATTTAACTAACTTATCTTAAGATAGAAATTCAAGAAACCGAAAGGAGTATAATAAATAAATTTGCAAACTATGAAACGCTGGAGGATTAGCTTAAAACGTTAACATACTGTGGGAGATTCTTAAATTACAAAAACTTATAAGGAAAACCTATTGTGATCACTACAAATGAATTACACAACTTCTTAAATATTTGCGTTAAACTAATACAAACAGAAACTAAAGCTGTAATAAAAGTTAGCGAATTGAAAAAATTACATCCTTACCTGCATAAAGAAAATATCCTCAGGGTAGGCGAAAGATTAAGATGTACAAACCTGTAAGAATATAATGAACATCCTATAATTCTAAATAGTAAAAACTATTTTACTAAGTTGGTAGTCGCTGAAGCTCACTAGAGGACGATGCTCGGCTACATTCGATGAGAGTACTGGATCCTGAAAGCAAAAAGCATAATAAAAATGACCATACATTCATGCTTAACATGCGCTAAACAATACGCGTCAGATAGAACACAACTTATGGGTGACCTACCTGAAGTAACGGCTACGCCAGCAAGCCCATTTCTGCATAGTGATGTTGATTCCCCCGGGCCATATCATGTCTTGATATCAAGAGGAAGAAGAGCTAGGTGTTATAAAGCATATATAGCAAAATTTTTGTGCACGTCAACGAAAGCAATACACTTTTAATTGGTTTGAGATCTTACCTCACAATCGTTTATCGGTGCCTTCAGAAGATTTGTATCTCGGAGAGAAAGACGTTCACAAATATGGGGCGAGCGATCGCTCTATATGTGTATGGCCTTGAGACCATATTTTGTCGGCACTCACAAAGATCTCTCAGCTGCCTGTGCAGAAGCTGGTCTTAAATTCGAACGGGATGTCACACAAACTCTTGCGCTAGATGGATCTCAATGGCACTTTGTTCCAGCATACAGGCCTCAGGCCTCACGTAGGAGTTTTGTCGGAAGCCTGAGTAAAGTACATGAAACATCACATGAAGCGCATACTTAACCAGTAATTTGATGTACGAATAGAAATAAATCGAACCTAAATCGAACCCTGCTTAAGCTCAAGACCTTTAAGACAGATAGACTATTCAGATATCGATGACATGAACCCATTAACACCTAATCGTTTCCTGGTAAGTGAAGCTCCTGTTACGTAGTGTAAAGAGTAAAGATAATGTAGTAAAAGGAACTGTAAGCTATATCCGTTGCCTATTAGCACAAAAGAGTAATATGTAGAATATTTTACTATTTTGTAATATCCACTTCGGGAAAATCGTTGAGGATTTAAATACTTGTCTAGTTGAACGTGTAAATCTATCTTAATCTGAAATGAATACTTACTTGTATAAATCCACACATATGCATATAAATTATGCATATAACTAAGCATGTTAACTAAGAAAAATTATAAACCTTAACCTGGTCCTAAAATTTGAATAGTTTAAAACTCTTTAAAATTGTCAATTTTGAAGCAGAAACATATGTTTTACAAACCGTATTGCCATTAAAAAAAGGCAATATCGCGATATGAAATAAAACTTGTACATTTTTATACATTTTTTATTATTTTTTTCACGTCCGTTCGCGTATATCAATTAACACGTCATTTGAATAGAGACGATTGGTACACACATGGGTATTTTAGATATTATATATTTATTGACTAGTATTATAATGATAAAAATTATTAATTATACACTGACATAGTAGTGTTACAACACACAGGTTGAAAGTACTGGTGATTACAAAATATAAACTAAATGATTATTTCAAAAGACAATAAGAACTTAAAAATAAGACCCTGAAAACTTACAAAATCCTGGGTTATTACAAAATTAAATACAGTCATAAAACTAACCAATTTAGAAGACCCTTATATGGCACCCAATAAGAAGTTTTGTTTGAGATAGTTTAAGCTGAGACTAAATCAATGTTTATACTTAATGAAAAGTAAATTAAAAAACAAGACAAGCGGCTCGCGGACTCGGAAAGTATCAAAAATTGAGAAGAAAAATCTTGTTTCCGCTGACACTTGAAGGATCAATGCGGTTTAAGTATGATTCACTAAAATCACTAATATATATATATGTATACAGAGTTATACAAATATAGACAGCAAAATACAAAACCCTTATTGTTATATAGAAACTCATTGTCTGTCAGTCGGTTTACAGGCGACATAATTTACATGATAACGGTTCTTTAATTGATTTGTGACCGTATGGGCCGCTGAAGTAAATGAAATGACTGTTACGTTCACCTCGCACGCTCCGTCATTCGGAACATTGTTATCATTGTTATGACTCCAAAATTTACTATGACGTCAAACTTTTTCATGCATGTAGCTAGCGATATTAATTCACGAGACAGAATCATATATTTAGTTATCAGGTCATATCATGTCAAAATAAAACAGCTTATTAAACACATTAACAAATAAAAATTATTTTTTATATGTACCAGGCCACTCAGAAGTATTACGACAATAAGGTTTTATGTATGAGAGACTAGCTGGTTATAATTTAAGCTGAAAATATAATTATTTATAAATAACATTTTACAAGAATATATTCCCATGAGAAGGATAGTTTCACACTGGGTGTGCAACCTCACCGAGGTACTTAAACAGGCCGGGCTGGTATGGTGGTACCGATTCAAGATAAATAAATTTGATGCAGCCACGTCTCAGCATATTTACGACACCATTGCAGCTGATGGTCCTACATTCATCAATACACTTCGGAAAAGAAGTGGTAATCGACTGTTTGTTTGGGTGTTTGTAAATGAAGCGTCACGGACGCCTATTATAGTGAAGCGATCTAGAATCGATCGATCGGGGAAGACTTTGATCTCTAGCTACTTCAATATGGCTTCTTGGTGCCAATTCCTTCACGGTGAGCAAAGGACTATTAATGCTGAATTTTACTACCAACCGCTTGCCAGTTATTGTCTGAGTGTCTCACCATAGCTGGCTGTCAAGCTTCTGTAACATCGGGGTAGTTAAAAAAATTAGATAAACCGCGATAATATCCGTAAAATTAGTTTTAATGTAAAGAGTTGAATAAGATATTTTTCTTCAAATGATACTATTATTCCTAGCCTTAGAAAATGCTGTACTCCCAGATAAGGTAAATGTAAAAAAAGTTTACCCCCAGTAGGAATAAATAGCCGTGGAGCAGTGCATCCGTGGCTCATTTGAACCGAATTTCAATGGGCACCCGTATTTTTATACAGATCCGAACTAAATTCAGTCAGATAGGCAAAGGTCCTTGTGCTTAGCTAGCGGGAAGTGGACAGAAAGAATAGTATGGCTACGCATGATAACATTTATTTCATCATCATCATCAATATCAGCCCTTATCGGTCCACTGCCGGACATAGGCCTCTTTCAATGAACGCCTAGACGACAATATTTACATATATTTCATTATTTCTTTTACAATAAAGATTTATCTTTAATATCTACAAACTTTTACTACCGACCACCATTAACATTCTGCATATGCAGATGCATAGATGCATTACCCGTATTCATTCTATTCCCCATATAAGGCACCGGCTACTCATACACCGCCAAAAAACAGCCATTACTTACTTAACTTATGTCATATTTAGCCAAACTCCCCACTAGGTATGCACAAACTTTTACAAATCGTATTAGAAACATCCATGTAGCCTCATGTTGTATTTGTGTTATTTTATAGAGAACTTTTAAGTCACGTTCTTGCTATTAAATAAAGTCGAACATATAGTAAAACTACTTTTACGGATTTTATCGCGGTATAACGCAGACAGTACTTATCTTACTTAAGTGAGTCCGATTAATCGGAACAACGAAATTATAATCTTGCTTGTAATCTTGCTGTAAAGCTTCTGAAACGTTGGGGTAGTTAAATAATTAAGTAAACCGCGATAAAATCCGTAATAGCGGTTTTATTGTAATGGGTAACATTCGCGTAAACTTAAGACATCAATATCGACCATATAGGTTGACATTAAACTTTAAGTCATAATGTGTTGATTAAATTTTGATTCTTTATAGATTATTCTTTATATATCGGATTACGCTATGTACAGTGATCTCTAGTTACACTTCTCTTATTCCCATATGACGACAATCGTATACGAATGTAAGCAAGTCAGGTGCACAATGGACGGCTTAAAGTCTTTCAGACAGGAAGAGTAATACCGCTGACTAGCGGACTACGGAGTGTTACTTAGAATTTTAAAAGTGAAAAATCTCAACAGCGCCTTGGTTTGACTCGGTAGTCAAAGCGGATTTGCGACTGAAAAGGATTGCCACCAGACCCGCGAAAAAAATTTTGAAAAAAATGGTTGACATACCTTAACTAGGTATACCTTAAGTCTATTGTCCATGATTACTTTTTATTTCAAAACATCTCTAATTGCAAATGTCACTTGTTAAAATAATACAAGTCGTATTCGGCACAAAAAGTGCTGAACAACATAAAATCTAGGCTATAAACTTGTTACTATTATCGAAAGAGTAGGTAGTGCAAAATAGCGTATTTAAGAAATGTTCAACCGTTTGTTTATTTAACGTTTCCTAACAAACTAATCAATCTAGTCATAAAAACAACTATAAAACCGAATCTAATTTAGACTTCGATGTTAAAATCCGTTTGATTTAAAAAGACCTATTTCCAAATCCATAAACAGAGAAACGATTTTAGTGCTATAAGTAAAACGGTAGTCTATTTATTTAGAAGTTTGGCTTACGTGTAGTTTATTTGACTTTATTACGATCATCAGAAATGTAATTAGGAAGAAAGTATACTCAAATGTAATAATTATTTGTAGTAGAATGAAACAGTGTGTTCAACTGTAGCACATTAATCTCTATAGAGTTGCTATACAAGGAAATTTGGAACTTGACGAAACGGACACGCGACATGACAAAGATACTTTTAAATATTTATTGGAATGAAAATTGTTGCCATACAAACTTTAATAGTCTTAAATACCCAAACGGGTATTTTATTTTAAAAATATTAAATTATCCTAATTTTGACTATGAAATAAATATCTATTCAAGAATACCCCTTTAGGTTAGATAAGGGTGGTAATTCTAGTGAGTGCCATTACCAGTTTGATTATTATCTTGTCTTCGTAAACAGTTCCAGGCTTAATGCGGTTCGATTACTTCCTCGTCGTTTTTATATTATTGTTCAAGCGCGTGGGCCGATGACCAATATAATACTTCAAAGGGACCAACATGTTATGTACGTGCGTAAATACATAGACAGCTAAATACAACCTCCTTTGCGTTAAGCAGTTGGGTAAAAACCAATGAAATTAAAATCAGGGTGTGTCCGTCTTTTTCTAATGTTATGAGACAATGCGCCAAGGGACAAGAGGATCGTTAGCGCTAAAAAGCATCTACATTATCTGCAACACGGATGCAGATTCCTACGAGATAATATGAAATTGTTCTGAATTCAATTTTATATTTATCACTTTTCATTGATCCGATGTATTGCTGGTAACTTCACCCTAGGTCTAAAGCACACGGTGTATTTTAAACGCGAAGACGGCTATTCAGGAGCGCGTGTTTCCGTCACCCGGGGACATGGTTGTTCAAGTAAAATACCTTCCTATCCGGTCTCTTTCTCCCCCCAGAGCCAAAGCGAGCTGACAGAATTCAGCGTCAAATTATACTGCTGTCGCAAAAGAAGGGTAAAACCTATGGAACGAAACCTATGGTTGCGTGAATACTTTAATGTACGTGTATATGTTATAAATGTAAAACTTTGGATGGATGTATGAATATTTGTTACTCGAAATTAAAACTACTAAATGGATTTTAATGAAATGTTGTTAGCTTATGTATCAAAATAACACACACTCTAAAGAAATATAAATATTAAGTAATGGAAGAAACTAAAAAGGGTTATAACATAAGAACAGTGTCCTTAGTAAAATTTCATGTTAGCAGTCATTGTCATGGTAACGTCTAGTTACAAGCGATGTCGTAAAAGAACTAAACTGTGATACCGCTGCTTTGGAAGCGTAGGTCAAAGGAATGTTGGGAACATTAACCAATGCATTAGTATAATTCTGTATTATAAATATAAAATTAGAATAAATATAAAAAACTGTAAGCGTATTTGTTACTTCTTCAAGGACTGGGATAAAATTTGGCACAGAATGTTAAATCAATTACGATCTCGTATCTTGTCGACATTTACTTAACAAAAGTACACACTTCTCGGTTAACCCTTTCCCTCATATACTCGTATCATCAAAAATGCATGATGCAATAAATTTAATTAGTTTTTTTTTATATTAAAAGAATAACATAACTTATATATGTTTGAATGAAATTTTTCACAAAAGCTCGCTGTAACACAAAACAATATAAACTTTACATTTTTTCGCCACCCCGTCCAATATATCATCGCGTTTGTTCGCGATTACTCCCAAACGATTTGCATGCAACTGCAACTAGCCGAGATATTTATATTCCAAAATTTCGACTTTATTTTATAACTATTATAATTGTCAAGTATGAAACAAAGTTATTTAAAAAACATTTTTATGCTAAGGAAATTACTTTCGTAGGAATACTAAAGTATAATGTGTATGTAATGTATTGACCAAATTTGTTAAGTATTCTTTTACGCAGGGAAAATGCTTTATTGCACCTTCCAACCGACCCTGTGTGAGCCGGAAGGGTGTGTCGGTCTCAGCGCGACAAACGTGCCACTACCGACAAAAAACCACTGCGACAGCCTTCGGCCGCTGTGACAGGGTGGCCCGGATCTGTCAGCGACAGGACACCCCAGCGACTGGCTGACCCCATGTGGGACCGGTCTTCTCCACAAAAGGATCCACTCCGGCTACTGGAGCGTCCCCAACATCGTTATAGCCTTACGGGATCAAGTGCCCATCCTCGAACTCCGGCTATGAAACTTTTACGCTAGAAGGCGATGCAAGTAGCGCATCCTATGAGCTCGTATCCGATGTTCGCAAACCGCTTCTTGTCAGATATGTTCCGCTGTCTTCTTGGAGCATATCACGTTCTCATAAAGGAGATCATCCAGGACTCATCACTCCCGAGCATTGAATGGACGATACTCGCTAGTGAGAGGTCCTGCCTTTAGTACATGACCTGAAGTTCATGACGCTGCCGAGACCATGCAGGGCACAACTCTAGGGTATGCTGGGCCGAGTCCTCCGCAGTACCAAAAGAGGGGCAGATGGGATTGTGCTCCCAGAGACCCCTCCGATACAGGTGCTCACCGAAGCAGCCATGCCCGGTGAGTATCTGCGTCACGTGGAAGGTGAGAGGATTCCGCCACCAACGGAAATCGCAATCTTGCGGTATGTGATTGTGCTTGGGGAGGGCCCCAAGCACAATCACATAGCCATGACCCTTTTCTCTAACAAAGCCTGCGCTCAGTTTTGTTAAGATGGCAACAATGCAATCCAAATTCATAGAATAATTTGGCTGGAAAGGCACATAATATATCTCTGCCATCACTGCCTCATCTATGTCCCACTATGCCATGGAGTGCATGAGAATATCCTGTGCCCCAGTGGAGTAGTTAACATTGGCCTGCAAAAAACAGATCAGAGATAGCCATTATTCTAACATCTAATTTTCTACCTCCAACTGCGTACCACGATCGTGATTCGGAACATCTGTATTATATTCGACCTCCTTCGTTCGTCCTGGCTTGCAATTTCATCCTCCCAACACACAGACTGTAGGCCTACCTGCTGCTTTGCATACCACGCATTTCGACTTTTCCGTCCAGGCGCCGTACTTAAGTCCGGGTTGCCCGCTACGGAAACAAAGCCTGCTTCTGTCCTCTGACGAGGGGCAGAAAACTGCGGCATGACCCGTTCTCAGACACCTGAAGCAGTGTCTGGGTATGGTTTCCAAGAGCCTTAGCTGCTGTAATAATTAGAACAGTAGACCTGCGCCATAGTTGAGGGTCTACATAGTTTCAGTAAGAATGGAGGCATCTCCTTGCCTTGTGTTAAAAATAAAACAATTTCAAAACGATTTATTGTATTAATTGATAAAACAATTTTTGATGTTTTATTGAATGTAAGTAAAGTCTAATTTATTTAATATTCTTTATCAAATTATTCTTCACTTTCACTTAGTAATAGGTACTTTACAGCAATCAGGGTTGGTAATCGAGTTATTATTCAAAAAGAATATAATATGATATTTGGTAACATTTTGTTAAATTATACTACCGTATTAATTATGTTACAAACAAGTAAACATTTTTTCCTCTACTACTGTTTCCTTTAGCTAGTGACCCTAGCAAATACTAACAAGAATATGTCCTTTTTGTAATCCAGGTTATCTAATGTCATAAATGTTCTTAAGTTAAAAAGATAAGAAGCGATACTCTTAATAATTAAGTTTGTCTAGACGGTTCGCGACACGTTGCACCTACTTATAATAACAAACACTTAAAGTAATTGAGCTTCTCTTGCTAACGAAAGCATCGGGGGGCTATGTATGTTTAATGAGATAAAGAATCTGGTATTTACCCTGAAAAATGATACGGATAGTCAGCTATTTTCTTCCACTTAAGTCACAAGACTAGTAAGATTCAGGAGACTGCTTGAAAATTTACTAATTTACATTAATTACGAACTTGTAAATTTTACAACATGGTATACATAATTAACATTACCTGCTGAGTTTATTCCTGCGTTTACCAAACGAATAATATTTTTTCAGTGGAGCCGTCCGTGGGTCTTCTACACTAGCCTGGTGGGGCCTGCGAGGATTGCGGGTTTCGAAGCGAACCGACCCGGGTCTGTTCGCGAGGGGCAACTGTCCCCTCGGTGATGAGGGCAATCCACTGTGTTAGTGGGTTGTTGGAATTGGGATGTGACTGCGGCCTACTGGCCTGCAGGTGTGGTGAGTGGCGAACTGTGGTGATGTCCGAGTGTGATGTGGGTTATGCGTGTGAGTAAGTGATCCTCGTCTCGATCGCCGGGGCCGAGGACTCTGCGATACACGGCATAGTTCGCCATCTTGAGGTCCTGCCCCGGCCCCAGCCATGTCACTCCCAACAGTAGGACGTGGATGTCGTACTCCTGGGCGAGCTGTCTGATGTCCTGGATTTTCCCTCGGATGCCGCCGGGGTTCCAGTAGATGATTCGCAATTGCTTACGATCCATCACCGGTTCCCCTTCGGCTGGATGTGTGCCGTGTTGTGATTGACTATGATGTGGCTGTGTGCGACCATATCCTGGGGTCCCTGAGCAGAAGAGTGAGCTCCTCCCTAATCACTTTCCTGAGTTCCTCCCTGACGATCTCAGCGATTATGTCCCTGAGCTCGCCAGTGTTGAACCAGGAGTGACTTTCCAGTAGGGCTGTGTCTTTTGGCTCTGCGGAGCCCCAGGGTATCTGCTTTATGGTGGGTACTGGGGGTGTGGTGTGTGGTGTTGACCTGGGTGCAGGTCAAGGCCTTGGGGTGGCTGGCTGCAGTGCGCCTACTCCCTCAACGGCCTGGCGGGTTGGATCCTCCGCGCTCGGGGAAGTAAGAGTCGGCGGTTCCACCTCTAGCGGTTCAGCATGCTCCAGCGGGCGTTTCGGCTGCCTCTTGGCTTCCCAGCCTCCTCCTTCGGGGCTTGGTCCTGCTTGAACCCGGGTTTAGTCGGGATCAGCAGACTGAGCTTAAAGCCCCTGAATTTCGCCTCCCTGAGGTAGATTCTGCACCTACGGTCGTTGGCGGTGTGCGGCCCGCCGCAGTTTGCACACGTCGGTGTGGCTCCCTTGGGCAGGGGGCAGTCGCCGACTGCGTGGTTCTGCCCGCATCGAATTTATCGGTGGCAGTCCGTGGAGTGCCGAAGTGCTGGCAGCGATGGCACTGTGACGGCCCTTCGCGCCCCTTCCACCCCTCTACCACTACGCCCGGCATGCAGAGCAGCTCCTTGACCTCATAGTGATACGAGTTGGGCATGGAACAGACAGCCGGCTTTGCCTCCCCCCCCCTCGCACGAAGCGCAAGGGAAGCCCAGGGCCATTAGCTCCACGGCGATGCGGTCCGTGCTCGTCCCCACAGGCAGGCCTCTAATACCCACCTCGGTGAGGAGGTCTGCTGGTCGGGAGTAGCAGTGCTACTGCACCACCACGTCCACCTTCGTTAGGTCCGTCAATAGCTTCTGAACCGCCCTGTACTCCTCCGGCGTCTGAGCAAAGAATCTAATGCCCCTTCTGAACGGCCTGGCGTTCGGCGCGTGTCCCAACTGAGCCTTTAGGGCTTGGAAGTGGCGATGCCACTCCGGAAGGTTCTGCACTATGATGGGAGGGTATTCCTTCTCTCCGCGCGGCGGGTTTGTGGTGTTGGGGACTGATGATGATGATTGTGTTATGGGGGGGCGAGTGCTTACCGCACCTACGTATGTACTGGCACCCGACGCGGCTGCGCGCTTCGGGCTCTGCAGATCACTCTCTCGCAAGAGAGAGAGAGACAGCATGCGTTTCCGAGTATGTAAGAGAGGTTCAATGGAGCCATTAAGTTAACGCTACCATATAATACCTAGGTGTGCTGATGGAGTCGAACCAAACCTTCATCCAATTCAGTACAATTGTACGCTGCCATTACAATTAGTCTTAGGGACAAAATAAATGATAACGAAACAATGAATCGAAATAAATTTTTGCATCGGTCTATAAGGTCGGGGGTTAGGAATAGTAATTAAACAACCGAACAATGCGGAATGAGACTGTTTATATTTTTAATTGTAACCTCAATATATACCCTACTACATCTCATCACTATCGTGCATAATAAAATAAGATAAAAGATAATTTATTTTATTTTATATAATTAAACAAGATACAAAAATTTAAGCAAATTAAGTCCATAAATCTAATATAACAAAATGAGGAACATTATATTTTTATTTACAACAATCAATAGCTAAAGGATATAAATTACACTAATTTAGTGCAGTAAATAACATAATAACTTAAATGGTTATATTTTCTAATAACTAATCGTTGGACATAACTGAAACATATAATTTTGTTCTGTTCTTATGCACCAGGTGCAGCTTATTATCTTTCATTATTTCAACATTAGGTGACTTAACTGAATAACTTTGTAACGGAAGCCAGGTGTTCCATGCCTCGGAGTGGTTATCTATTTGAATGCGTAAATAGTTACCCAAATGTTTATGCTAATTTTCCAATGCGCCAATGCTCTGATGATGGTGTTCTGTTGTTTGTAGCTGATTGATGTGTAAAAGTTTACATACTTGGATACATACCGTGGATGACAAGAATGTGGCTCCCCTGTGGGTTGCTATATCTTTTGGAATCCCGTACCTAAGAACAAAACTATCAACAAATTTCTTATCTATTTCTATTGACTTTCTCGAATACAATGTGTATGCTTCTATATATTTACTTAATTCGCACTTTATGGCTAAAATGTATACGTAATTGTTAATATCTTTGTCTAATGGGCCAACTGTGTCTATATATTTTCTCAAACGCTGTGTGCGCCGTAGTAGTAATACTCATTGGCCCTTTAGTATAATGCGATGAATGTTTTTGTTTCTGACACTACCTCCATACCTGACCAAAAGTAATATTTTTAATATACTTTATCATTCGCCTTATGCCCGCTTGGTCACTAGTGGGCCGAAGGTAAAAATCGTTCAAAATTACCCTATGATCATCCTTATCTTCCTTTTTTTACATCCTTTAAAGTTCATAATCGCGGTCCGTACCATAGTTTATCACTTTGAATTTCATTTACTAATTTGTTAACATAAATATTATTCTCATTTTAAATTAAATAAAACTCCTTTATATCTATTTGAGTGCAAAACTTACTCAGTTCTCTCGCAAATTCGTCAGGTGAAAATTGTGATTGAGAAGCAGGATTAATAAAAATATTATTAATTGAAGATACGCGACATAAACATTTACTTTCGTGTTTAATTTCATTCAAGTTACGATATCTATTTAACTCACGAGCGCTAATGAAACGTAATTTAGTAAAATATCTCGGTTTACTATTTATTTACACAGCTTTTGGTTGAGCAGGCCAATCGTTTTTAGAAACAATAGCATCCCGAGCTAGTCTAGCCATTTGACCTCGCGTCATTACATCCATAACACATTGATTCATCATACGTGATAAGGTATCTGCCGCAGAATTTTCTCTACCTTTGATGTATTCCAAAACAAAGTCGTATTCCACAATAACAAATCTAAATTGTAATAATCCACTAGATGAATCCTTCATTCCAAATAAGAATATAAGTGGTTTATGGTCGGTTTGAATTTTTAATTTTCGACCAAAATAAATGTGGACGGAAATGTTTGACGGCCCAAACAATTGCAAGTAATTCCTTTTCTATAGTTAGGTACCTTTTTACGGCTTTGTTTAAGAACAGTATTTTTAACATTTTTTATCAAAAACACAAATATAGACTTAGAATTAGAATGTGTACATCGAGATTTATTTCAGATAACGTTACACCTTTGGTAGTCGTATTCAAAATTCGAAAAGGTTTTTTACCCTTACGTAGAGATACTAAAGTACTCTCAACAAAAATTTCTTCGTATATTTTTTTTTGAAAAAAAAAAACGACGCAATCCTGTGTTAAACTAGTAACGACATAATATGTCATAATGACATAATTGTGATCTAGCGGGTAAAGTCATTAGACACTTTTTGGAATTTGATAAATGTATTACTATCTCTGCGGACCCATGATGTAAATAATAAAGTATCATTTTCAAAGTTGATAATTGATTTGTGTTTTCTTAAGAAGTCTTGCCCAATAAGCTCATGCGCCGTACAAGGCAAGGAATGAAAAACATAAAACTTATGAGTAATCTCTAGCTCACTTATCTGCAACTGTATATATACACGTATACAATTGCTTGGAATTTGCCTTCAATACCATTACATCTATGAATATTTAAGAACATTTTTATATTTTAAAGCAGCTATCGAAGCGCCTGTGTACAGAAAACTAAATGTTATGTTATCTATAGAATAAAATTTTACAAAGATACTACTATCGTATGCCAAAGTATTATAATTTTTAAACTCGAAAAAACTCGTTTTCTGCCTCTTGGTATTGATTAGAAGTGCTGACCAACGGCTATGAAACCTGTATGTCGCTAGCTGCAGTTCGAACTTGCCCCCGAACTGGTCTCCTAGCCCTATAATTATTATTAAAATAGGACACCTCGATTTGCGTTCTGATCACTGTATGAACCTCCTGGTTGGTAAATGGGCTTATAAGATCAGTAAGCGAGTTATTTTATTGGTTACGCAGTTTTAATTTAGCGCCTTGCGTAAGCCTACTTTTGAAAATAAAATAAATTAATTTTTCGACTCATCGTCAATAATTGAACTATAATAGTTTATACTATCAATTAACAGTCTCACAGTCAACACTCATAACAGACAATTCTTCTATCACTGGCAATAGGCTCAGAGCAAATTTTAAATCGAATTTTTCCATATTAAAAGAGTTGCTTAAGGCCTCACTTGCTCGACAGTATTCACAAATTTCTGCGTAAGTTTTATCAATGTTATCGCAATAAAATTGTATTAATAATTCTTCTTCTTTATTTAATCTTGGCTTTTTACTTATACTATGTAAATAACTATTATACTGTTATTGTATATTAGCCTGATTAAGTTTTTTAATCAGAATATCACCGCGTCTCCTAGATGGACCGATTTTCAATAAATATGTTCTTATAGTTAATAAATCATCACATAACTCATGGAGAAATCCCGCCATAGGACATTATAATATGTAAACATTACTAGAGTATATTATTATATAGTTGTTGTTTCAAAGAAAAAAGGAAAAAAATATTTGACTTAATGTCCCATACTTAAATAAAAATAAAAGATATAAATAAATCATTATTTGTATGGACACACAGCACTAAAGACAACACTTAACTTGTTAGATACACAAGATTAAAACTAAGCATAAAAGTATACAGCTAACAAAACAGAAAAACAAAAGATTTAAATTAAAAATATGTAAAACAAAATTCGCAACATTAGAACAGCAAAAAAAAGTATGTACAAAAATAAACACGATTTGTTACATAGGAAGATGGCAGAGCATCCCACAAAAGCGTAAGTCCTCGGCTTATCTTATTTTCTCTATAACTCGACGTAACTCGACGCCGATTTTCAGGACCACCGTGAATAGTTTTCCTATGTACCACTTATATTGTTTACACACTACTTATCTAGGTTTTTATCTTTTGACATAAAAACACTAAAATGCCTTTTCACTCTTAAATCACTCATTACACTCACACTTTGCTTTCTTCTACTTTGACGGTATCCTTGGACAAATGCAGCGATGCGGAAGAACAAATCCCTGTTACTGTTTTGCTGGAATTCCTGGCGAATCCATCGCAAATGACATTTACGATAAATGCGAAAGATCATGTACAGGAGAAAGAGTACTGTACAAAGCACAATAGCTCCCATCAAGGCGTTGCTTGTTGTTTTTGAAGTTGGCGGGTGTAAGCATCATTGGTACGGTAGCTGCATTTTGAGCTATCACAACCTCTTCCATTGACTGGGTTGTGCCCATTTTTTCTTCAATTTTCTATTTTTCGTGAATGTTATTTATTCAGGAATATCTTAGTGCATCTTGATGATGTAGTACTTGCATATAATTCGTGCAGTCGAACGCTCTTTTTTTACTTTTATGTTGCCATATAAGGCACGCTGGTGTTAGTGCACTCGCGAAATGATACCTAGTGGCAGGGTCGCCATATAAGGTCGGGAGTTAGGAGGAGTAATTAAACAACCGAATACCGAGTGAAGACTGTTTATATTCTAACCTTAATATATACCTTACTACATCTCAGTCTTTCGCTGGTTTACCGCTTTATATAATTAAAGTTTTGTATGAATGTTAAAATAAACTATTGAAAAATCCGGGATATGAAAGAACTCAACTTGAACGAATCTTCTGTTCTTTGCATAGATACTTTTTCAAATTTACATGCAGATTTGCGAGCGGAGATGAAAAAACTCTTAGCTCAAGTTATCGACAGTAATTGGACAGTAATTGTCGCCCTTGGGAGTTTGCGCCATTACAAAAATGGAAATTTACCCTTCCGAGATTCAGGAAATAATTTTCGATAGAACAATTTGTCTTAAGTCAGTGTTATACATCTGTGGCGCAAAAGCAGTTATTCTCAAGGGTAATACGTTGTAATATATGATATTACATCGAAAAAAAATTTTTTTTTATCATTTTATTTTGAGACACGGTTGATGTAGATTGATGAAATGGCTCTATGCTGTCCTATTTTGTGCTAGTCTTCTTAACTATTCTCATAAGAAGAAAGGCCAAAAGTTCAAAACCTGGGGGGAACCTCATCAGATTTTACTATCCCGAAGTTGGAGGGTTGTTCTGTGGAATGAGACAATCCCTCAACGAGTGAGTGGAGGTGACATGGTGATCAAACAGGGCCATTCACCCCACCCATATATCGTCGTATCATGTTCGTCTCGAACACCTGAAGAGTATTACTTACTCACTTTTACAAGGTTATATATATGTAAATAGTTCTTTTAAAAGAGATTTGACTCCCGAAGATAGGTGTGTATTGGCAAATTGATATGTGCAGTCGATATACATTTGCATGGCATAGCAATATAACAACTTCACTCGCGAGAAATCCTTCTAATTTTATTACTCACGTTAATAAAATTTGTAAATATAGTCGCAATTATGTTACTAATTCACATAAAAGCTACTGAATGGATTCTGATGAAACTTGGCAATATTTTACCTTCTGTACCAGGATTACACATAAGCTTTAGAAATAAGGAATTTTCTATTAGTATACTGTGTAATCCATACGTACAACGTCGGAGGTTAATGTTTAAGCACCTGTTTGTTTATAACAAGCATGGGTTGAAACATTTAAATCAGCATTGACGATAGGCTCTTTTTAATACCGCAAATGTCATAAGTGTTATAAATTGTGTACCTGCTTTTGTCTATGTGTATACTTTGGTCTCTTGGGGGTCACAAAAATAGAAACGGACTATTACATAATTAAGCTGAAGCCCAAATTTATTGAATTCATTTCCCTTTCTTATAATTTAATGAAAAAAACAAAAAAAAGCAAATTTGTTAAGGCGTGATATTGAATTGGTCGTTATATCAGAGGGCAGACAAAGAAAACCTTAAAGTTCCAATCTATAGGACGAGGGTGTTGAATAGAGCACTTAATTGACTTTCAACTTCTCCGGGATCTTAGATGAAATTCTTAAAAGCGTAAGAGGAATGTGAAAAAAAGGGAAAAGTTAATCGCGAAAGTTAAACGAGTACTTGTCAACGGCTTAAGAGTTGATTCAACAAAGTCCATTCCAGAAAATTCTGTTTGTACCCGTTTAATAATGCAAGTGTCATCAAATATAAAGTTATTCGAGCCAACGACAGAGAAACAGATTGGTATATAAAAACTCTCTTGTGATGCGTGAGTATGTTGTTCAAGACCGACAAGGGCAAGCTGTAGTTTGACCGCCCAAATTGTAGTTCGTAAACAATCAAGCACGTGGGACAATATTGTTAGGTGGCGCATTCAAGGTAAATGTGGATAAGAGGGCTTGGGGTAATTACTTGATACCCATTAGTAATAGTAATAATGTCTCCCCAGCCGATTTTCCTCTCGGCCATCTATACAGACTAGCCAACTGCGTTGGACACATTATAGAGCATGAGAATGTGTCCAGACATAAGTACACTATTCCCTCATTCCTTTTCTCAACACCTTAACATCTTTGACTCAAACCGGCAATCGATATTCACGACTGTGTTTGAACATCCTAACCTTAGTGGTTAGCATGTCCCATGCGTTCATACGAAGCCTATGTGCCGATATGAATAAAAGAATGGATAAAATATAGTAAGAGGTGACAAGCTGCAGTGTAGCCTTATAGTACCGTGACAGCTGTCCTTTTTATGAGGGGTAAGCGAGAAGGTGGTTAGTGGCTACCGCCGCGCATAGACATTTGCAAGACTATGCTCCGTACAGACGCGTTGCCGGCATTTAAGGAATAAGTATGCTCTTTTCATGAACACCTCTAAGTCTTATCGGATCAGAAATACCGAGAGAGGCAGCTCCACAGTTGTCGTATGTGGTAAAAAGTGGTTCCTGAATCGCACTGTTGCGGATTTACGGGTATCAAGGTGATGGGGGTGGAATTTAGTATTCTGTCGCGATGTCCGAAGATGAAATTAGGTGGTGCTGGTACTAAGCCGAACAATTCATCAGAACACTCCATGTGGAAAATACGGTAAAAGGCGCACATTGAACCGATATCTCTTAGTAGAAACAAAGATGTTCGGAAATAACTTGGTCGCCAACGGTTCAGGTCGTTCTATGTTGTATACGGGCAAATGACACGAGCTGATATTGCGGGATCCCTACCCACAGGTGGTAGCATATTGACGGATATGGCCGTCGGATCTGCGCCTTGTAAATTTGCAGCCGATTTATTGGATTGAAGTAATGCTTCACCCTATCGAGGACACCCAGATTCTTTGAGGCTAATTTAGCTTTCGTTTCTAAATTACCGTGGAACTGAACGTTACTTGGTATGTCAACGTCAAGAATTCCGATACTAGCTGTAGGAAGTGTGCGCCTAATTGGTACTGAAATCAGCCCAAAGAAAAATTGATGGAAACCGGTCGGAAGGTCGCTGTCCGGATGGAATGTAAACGGAAGTCTCAATAGGGAAAGATTATGGTCTTCCACGTCTGGGATTCGTGTGGGCGATGACACCAACTTTTTCAAACCAGGTGCCGAAGCAAAATCTTGAAAAGGTCTTCCCGCATGATCGTGAACAAAGTTAATTGGCGTGATAGAAGTTGAAATCTGTAGCCAATTCTGTGTGCTCAAGGAGTCGGTCTATTTCGGTGTTGCGTTTCCGCCAGAAAGAATAAGACCCGCTCTGCTGTCTCAAAGAGGTGGTGGACGGCGTTGAGATTGGAGTGTGACCCCCTGATGTTGCAAAAATCAATAATTAGACTAGCAGAGGGAGACTTCGACTTTTCCTTTCGTTTGCCTCCAGTAAAACGGCCACAGAGCCCAGGCCTGTCCCAAATAGGTGGTGCAGCCAAGGAATTCAGTTCCATGCTCAGGAGCATAAAGGCCCAGGGTAGGATTGTCCAGCTTCTACGTTGCTTATGCGTCATGTCTCATTTCATGGGGACATTTTTTGTGTTGTGGGCCAATGTCATTTATAAGATTATGATCATGGCAAATGATGGCGACATGTTAGTTTATCGGTATGTTAATCTATAATCCCTACCTACAACGTTGTTCATATTTATATAAATTCGATCTTACATAATCGGGTAAACTGTAAAATAATAAGCAACGAATCTTCAGATGGTATTGCAAATCCGTTCTCCAGCTCTTATCGTGGTTACAAACGAACTTGTATATATTTCCAAGTTACAAATATTTGTAAAAGAAGTAAGCGAAACAGCAAAATAAACAAATTTTATTATGTTTCACTTGTATAATCGTAAACAAAAATGTCACGAGATATATTTATCGGCGAACTTGTTTCGAAGACACTCAATCATTGAATGATAATGCGGCGTCAGGAAGCTGGCCGATGTTAGCCCCGGACATCAAGTTTATGGCAGATCGCTACTCGGTAAACAACTCTGTTACTACTTGAAACGTTTTTTATCTATGTCTGGGAAATATATTGGAAAAGAGTCAAAATCTTGGCATGATTGATTTGATCTACTAAAAAATTAGGACGTCACAGTAACGTTCCGAATGGACGGAGCTTTGCGTAACTGTTTATCTATTTCAGTCCATCAGGCGTTCCGTTCATAGACAAAATATAGAATATTTTCTTATTTCTACTCCAATATTTATCCAAATGCCTACTGTGAGCATCTTTTTGGTATCAGACAAACAATCGCCATATACGAAGTTGCTTACCTAGTGGGAAATAGTGGAAGAGCAAATTTACACATAGAGTTTCCATAGTTCGTGAAGTCAAATGTAGATGAAAATTTAATATTAATAATTTTCCAGACACGAATGATACCCTTAAACTACTATACATTTTCTCAAATTAGCCAACACTGCTTTATTTTACATTATAAAAAACATTGTAGAAAATGTTCATCAAAGTTTACATAGTTAATAGTGCATAATGTTTGTGTTAATTTCTATAGCAAAATTTTAAAACAGATTTATTTACATTCATGTAAGTACTACTATATGTAATTAACGTGCATAAAATAATAAAATGTGTTAGATAGCGAGATAAACTGGGCAAGTAACAAGGTTGAATACACTAAGCAAATGCTTTCACGTACATGTAGCGCGCTAACAAATTAAGTTATCAGACAAAAGATACTGTCGCTAGTTTGCAAGTCAGTTGTTTATATTACAGGTTACACAATACGCGGGTCTATATCATACATGGATGCATGTAGCTTCAATTGATGTGCCAAGAGTAAATCTTTGGACCAAATAATGCCCCAATATCATTCAACCAAAGAATATATTGTGTTAAAGGATATTCAGATTCAATATTCATCACGATGGTAAATTTTAATAATCACTATTTTAATGACCAAACATACGTTTTTAAAAAGTTACTTTCGCTACACATTTAAAGTGGACGACTCTTTTCAAAGGTAAGAGGATTGATTCCAGGATGACGAATAGAAAACTAAAGGGTTGTGAGTACATATTCCTGCTTAATTTTATGAATATATCTAACAGATAATAAGTTCAACAAACTTTGGAATACGTAAAATTAAATATATGGACTGACCGCATCAACATAACTAGAAGTAGATATAACAACACATCGTTAAAGTAAAATATGATTTTTTATTATCTCTTCTTGTTTTATGTCATATATCTAGATCAACAGGAAATTTTATATTTCCTTGACACACAACAAATAAAGAAGAAATCCTTTTAGAGTACAGTTTTAATAATGGAAGTCAAAACAATGATAACATAATTTTGTCAGTCCCATAAATGAAACACAAATGTTATTGCAAATTCATTTCGCCATTTTATAGACAAAATAATAATGTCATCAATCGTCATGGGACCCCCGGGCTTGCATGTTGCCATACTTTCTGGAATCTTTACTGAACATTTACATGGATTAGGTTTGATTGAAAGTTCTTCCAGTAGTTGTATGTCTATCGCTATATATATCGTATGTGATAAATTACATTACCGGAATGAACTCTTGAAAGGCGCGTGGCTCATAGGTAGGTCATTATTTAATATCAACTTTTTGGTAGTTTGTTCTTGTTGTGTGCGAAGCTAAGTAGGTAATTTCACAAGCCCTTCAGACCAGATTCTGTGACAGCTTATATATTACTGACGAATATAAAATGACGTTATAAGGTTTGATAATGTTTTGATGAGGGTTTCATAATGGATTTTAACATGAACTATTTCTGAAGTCCTGCTTCAGAAATAAAATCGAAAAAGTAGACTAAATGATGAAATTATTTTTAGTACAATGCTGCGATTGCATATCGAATGCAGATGTAATCTTAGATTTCAAATATTGCCCAACATGTATTTTACTCTAGGAGATAACAGAAAGTTTGCGAAATCCAACGTTCCATTATGTAACGGAATAGAGGAATCCACCCACTTAAATCGGTGAATTCTAAATTCATTTTGGTGATTATTTACCTCGTGTTTTAGTCACGTTTGGTGGAATCTCTGAAAACGTTTTACTGTAATTCCTTTTCTCGCGTGAAGTTTTATTTGATATTCATCCGGGCTTATTTATTTATTTCTCAATAGTGGCGTTCGCTTTTTATAAAAGGGATTTAAAGGGCACCCCCCTCGGTTGAATTGGCTTCACCTGGTTTCGCGTTGAGGCTACTAACTACCACCGCCACAACCATTTTGGGGTGTAGATATCGATCTAGATTAGCATATACGCAAATATTTATTTTTAAATGAATTTCAAAAGTAATTACACACTGATTATTTGACCAAAAAGAATTACAGGCGAATGTCTCTTTACAAGCCTAGTAACAGGCGAGCAGACAAGCAGACATCGTAGTATTACGGTCTTATGTTTACCCTTTGGGTAAGGAGTGATTCCTAGCTATGGAGAAACCCCAAAAATTGTATAGTCTACCAATAGTATCAAACGGTTGTTATGCGATGCAATGCTAAAAATACAGTTACTCGTAATACAAAATAAGAATTTGGACAATAGAATGGAGGGAAAGACAGGAGAATGGGACAAACAGTTCAGTGATCGGTGAATCATTAAAATAAAATAAAAATCACCTGTCCAGATTTTTCTTTAATAAAAATAGTAACTAAATATGCTCCACTTTCTATTTATTCATAACAACGTTGAAATTTGACATGCAAGTGTAAATCGGTCGACTGTGAAAATTATTACAATATGGAGCTAATCTGTTTATGGAGAGTGGAGGCTGCTACAGGAAGTCTATTACAATATACTCGTATGTTACAACCTCATGATGTTTGGGCTTGTTTGGTTTATTTCGATCAGTACTTTACGTGTTGATAACCATCATATACTTTACGTGTTTGATGTTGGAACTGGCACGCGGCTATGGGCACTATTATTCAAATAAACCATACATTCGTTATTGTACCTTGACAGATATGTCTCCATAGGATATAGGAATTCTTTTATCATAAAAGCTTATATATCAAAGCCCTTCTTTAACATTCTCTTATTTCTGTTGACCTATGTAGGCTAATTGTTGATATTTAACATTTTGGCCCCTGATGTATCAACTTTTATTTGCTGTTTTCTACTCCATTTGTAGCTCCAGACCAAACCCGATAGATACCAGTACATAGTGTAGCACTTTCCCTGTCCAGTATTGGAACGTTACCATTTTGAATGAATGACGTAGATATCAGATCTCTTGCTACTCGCATCCCTACCTTTATGGCATTATCTCTTACAGATACCTCATATTATATATTAACATATATGCGCTTAATAGACTACGCTTGCCTAGCTCTGCGCTAGGTGCCGTAAGAAATTCCCCAACATGATGAGTACTAGACAACGTAAATACATTTAACTTACTTTCACAAGGTTAAGAAATTTTATGTGTTTAAAATTGTTATTATAAAAATACACTAAGTTCTAAGCGGGATTCATCGGTCGTCAAATTCTATTGCTAATATATTCATATTCCAATAAGCAATGTTGGTTACTTCATTCGGAGCATCTAAATAATTATAATTATTCGGGCACTTATAATAAAATTCTGTGCCATATGGAATCTAACATCTCTGTCCACCCGTAACCATGGTTGCTGTAAAGCTTTCGAAATGTCAGGCACGTTAATAATTACATGAACCACAATAAATTAGATATTCCATTAAATAAATGTAGTATATTATTATTTGAGTATGTTTATTATTGCATAACATATGTATTTATTATGTTTATAATTGTATGTATGTATGTATGTGTATGTGTTATATAATGTTTGTATTGCTAAATGTGTACTACCTTTTTACGCTACTGTAAAATGTACACACCTTGATTGCGTATACGTTTTCCATCAACAGGGCTACTGGAAGAAATTTCAGCATGGAATATGTAGCTCCCATGTACTAGATTTCTCTTATCTGCGAATTTAAAATGTGTTTTGTTTTGTGTTTCATTGATATTATGAAGCTCACATTGCTTTTGTGTGTATAATACGAGGTGGGCTGAAGAGCACTCGGCCCAACATAGATTCATTCAATCATAAAGATCAGATCTACCTACATTATTTAGGTAAGTTCAGACTGGTTTGTGTGAAGTTCGAAACGTGTAAGTTAGTTGTAATTTGCAATTTTTTAACAAAGCAATCGGACATGGTTTCTGCAAATGGAGCAAATCGAGCGGCGTGCGTAAGAGGCTATCAACGAGTGCCATCCATTATGTGATCTGCACTTTAGGAGATTCTGCTCCATCCTATTCTTCTGTCAAGAAATGGATAGCAGAAATCAAGCGTGGTAGAGAGAATGTGAAAAAAACGCCTTCCAGAGTAGCATGCTCTGAAAGGCGTTCGACGTCCACTACTTACGAAAATACTAACAAACTACTTGGTTTAATTATGGCAGGCCGCAGATTAAAAATTAGAGAGATAGCAGTGGCTATAGGCATCTCTTATGAACGAACTCAAGATATCATAGCCACGAATTAAGTGTCCACAGGGTGTCTGCGGGTGTGGATTCCGCGAATGCTTTCAGTTGAACAAAAAGGACGATTGAGTTATTTGAAGAAAATGCAGATGACTCTTTTAATCGGTTAATTACAATGGACAAAACATAGGTTCACTAATATACGCTAGAAACAAGAAACAAAACAACAGTCGATACAGCTGAGAAAACCTGTTTCACCACCCCCTAAAAAGGCTATGGCGGTTTTGTCGGCAAATAAGGTAAAAGCTTCAGTGTTCTGGGACTAGAAGGGTGTGATTATGATTGATTACGAGTGATTATGATTGATCACTCGTCTTTGCAATCAATGGCTGAAATGCACAATTGTGGCGTTGAACTTTTACCGCATTCCCCATATTCACCTATTCTGGCACCGCCAGACTTCTTACCTTCCTATTCTAAAGAAGCATCTGGATGATCAACGACAAACGACGATGACGAAACAGTGGACGCATATATTGACTCTAAGGAAGAATCATTTTTCTAACTGTCTAAATGCTCTAAATGAGAGATGAAAAAGTACATCGAACTTGGTGGTGATTATGTAGAAAAATAAAAATACAACTGATCATCAGCTCTGCGTTTAACCTTTAGCCGTTGGGAAATTTTAGGTAGAATATTCTCAGGTTTCAAGCGCCGCACCAAGGTTAAACGTGCATATCTTTGGATACTAGTATAGGTATACTTATGAAAAGGTTTTCATACATAGTTTTGTATTAGATTTGCATAACATGCTTACAATATTGACACGAATTCTGAAAATCATTATTCTAGATTCTATTGAACTCGAGAAGAAATTTGTATTTTTTTCTTAAATATCAATTATATAGCAGCCTCTATGGTGTAACGGTGCGGGTGTCACCTGTTAAGACCATTAGCAGCGTAAGGTCCTGGGATCGATCCCGACCTGGTTAGGGCAACTATTACTCAATGTTTTTCAGATTATTCCGAGCATGCAGTACGTTGCGCGGGATTGGAATGTGCCCGTAGTGGCCATAGGCTCGCCACCTATGACATGATGGGCCTCAGCACCTTGGTTGGAGTTGTTGATGTAGTAGCGCACATCTGCCTGCCTCTTCGGGGATAATAGGCGTGAAGGAACTTCTGCTTTTACTTTTTTTATTAATTATGTACCGATACGGATTAAGCTTAAGGAAAGAATTTATTCCCATTAAGATACAAATATATCACTTACATGAGAAAAAGAAAACTATAACTAAGTACATAACTATAAACACCTTAACAAGGGCCTGAATAAGTAGCTTCTGAAGTTACAAGTGAAAAATTTTACGATTCACTTTATTACACGATTACTTAAATGGAACATTATACTTTATTTTAACCGAAATAATTTTAACACAGAATTGTCAATTTTCTCATAATTTAATTTGCGTAGTACTTAACTTCACAATAAATAGGAAACTACCAGCACCTTACACAGTATAATGCATCAATAGAAATAAACCCCCGCCGAAACTTTGCTTCTGCTCTTTATTGGCAAACGTCTTGAAGCGGTTGGCGCCATCTACCGTTAAATCCGGTCTTGCCTGCATAGTCTTGGTGTTGCCAACATAGTCATCCTAGATTGTGGTAGTTCCAGTCACACCGCGTCCAGGTAAAACTCGTGAAACAGGCTGCTGCCTAGTACCATTTTAATGCATTAGCTCACAATTTTACTCACAGACTTCGTTATGCGTACCACATGTATGCGCTTGGAGAGCATTTCGCTTCACATAAGTCAACTGTATGAGGCACGACACGGATCGATCTGTCAATACCGAAAATGTCTTGCGCTTAAGCAATATTTAAGTGAACCAACTATATTTATCGACTTTTAAATATTTTAATTTCAAAGCAAATACTACTATATAGATTTTTATATTGGTTCACTAAAGTATAATGATCATTGACATAACTATAGGTAAGATGAGAGGGAGTTCACAATAACAATAGTTACCACTTGCTTCAACTATTATTTAACTAGTTACATTCTCAACAGAAAAATAAACATTTAGACAAATTGCTAAGAAGGAATATTACTGAACGAAAAAGATGCAAAATAGAATGCTTTATAAATAGGCAAGAATTTGAGCTAGGTAATTATTATTGCCAACTACACCGTATCAGAAGGAAAATAGTGTATATTCTCTACCGCAACTACGCTCATGTTAGTCTTACTGCTGCGTTCAGAGCCCCTTAGAACATTTATTTTACATCTATCATTTTTTTTTTTTTCACTTGGAACGGTCCCTTATAGATCGGCAATAGTTTTGTGCTTTGGGCTTCGTTACTTTTGCTTTGAACTTTAACGAGTACCAGATCACCCTCTTTATATGATTTCGCTTTAATTATAGATATATCAAATCGCTTTTTCTGTTTCAAACAGTTTGCAGGTCTAAACTACAGTTCTTCTAAGATCTGAGACGTCAATCAATTTAGTGATATCAATCTGCTATAATATCCTAACATGCTGATCCCTATTATCCTCAGTGGTATTCGCGCCTAAAATTTTCATCGCCTCAATCATAGTTTTACTAACACTTCCAGCCTGGCCGTTTGACCTAGGCATGCCTGTGGCCGCTACATGTAAGCTAATGTTTTTATTACTTCAATAAATGCCAAACTTTTGAGTAGTAAATGGGGTTCCCGCCTCTGCTATCAAACATATAGGGTATCCAAAGGTTTTAGAAATGTGTTCCGACTCTTCAAATACTGTTGATAGAATGTATTGTCACTTCTTGGTGCAAAATTCATGTTAACACTTGAAACAAAACATTTGTTTACTTGATGATGATAAGTAGAAACCGGTTATAAATATAAATTGAAAAATCAATCAATTGTAGAAATATATATAAAGCTTATTTATTTATTCAAGTGTCGTCAAATTCTGCAACGGACTTAGTTGATCGAACCACGGAAATAAAAACAAATTTTGTGATAGAACCTACAATAACCAGTAAATGTTTGTTTTTGCGCTTCGTGTAAACAAGGGGGCACAAATGGTCCATATGTAGTGTATAGATTGGTGGTGCATGCTTAGGTAAAGAGAATAATTTACCTTCTTTACGGCCAAATTTATATTGATAATATACGTAGTTCAAACAATTATTCATGTATTTACTTATTTTAAGTCTTAATTTAGGAAATACGATAATTATAATAAGTTACACGGACTAAGCTCCATAGTTTTGTCGACCGGAAAATGAACTTAATCGTCATGAATATACATAATTTTATACCAAATAAATTTTTTGGGACATCCCACTTACGATCATGAGTAGTCCTTTTATAAACCTTATTATTTAACAATTCATAGTTATTAAAAATATCCCTATGGCCGTCGACATCTCCTGGCACTAGTATCTGTCTAATTTTAATTAAATCTTTTTATTGCATTTGAACAGATGTACGCCAACCAGCATCTATTATAGATACAACTAACTAAAGTCAGTCTTACTACCCACTTTGAAGGGTTTCCTACTTAGTGCATCTACGTACTGCATTCGTTTGCCTTCCCCAAGAACTATTTCAAATAAAAATCATACTTTCAATATCCTATACGAGAAGTAATGTCCTATTTCATCAAAACATACCGTACTACGCTACGGCCTCTAATTATTTTAAACGAAGAGTCCAGCAAATATAGTCTAAACTTCTGCAGCGAAAAAACGACATCAATAAGTTCCAGTTTTAACGAATGGTACCGTCTCTCATCGTCAGTAGTTTGTCTGCTGTAGAAATGAACTGGTGTTTGAAATAGAAATAGAAATATTTTTTTTTTCAGTGCTTTACAATACACTTATAATAAACAACAACTGTGGTACCTAGAATACAAATTATTTATAGATGGAAAATAAAGAAGGAATAAAAACAAATTAAGTAGGTACGTTCATATGATCAATGCAGATTTATGCAATGTGAGAGGCGCTAAAAAGGATATCACGGCATACGTCAGAGAATCTACGTTCACACGGAAGGAAGTGACAAATAAAAATATGTACTCAGTTGCATTAAAGGAAATTAATAGAGTTAATAAATATTTAGATAGGATAAGTTTCGTGTGATTTATAGGTTTCCAGAATTTAATGACTCAATAAATATAATGTGTATAACGATATATAAGATTTCCACGCACGCGGGTGCTATATCTGCTGCGGGTTGGTTTTTGGCCTATTACGATGAATAGTTAGCCCCTACTATCGTGATCACAAAAGTAAGGTACGTTGATAATACATGCAATATAGTGTTATAATGTGGTTAGAGACATAAAAAATAAGAAAACTAATAACATTATATTATATGATATTAAAAATAAGAATAATAAATTATAATCTGAGATAGAAACGAAATAAATTACTAACTGCTACCATTAATTTGGATGACTAACAAATATGATCTATACCTACTTTTAAAATTATTATCTGTTTTCAGAGATCGCAAAGGTGGTGGCACATTATTCCAGCACTTTGAGGCCATGTACCGGAAGCTACCCCGAAATGCTGCAGTTCTGTGGATTTGGGTAATGAGCATGTACGCAGAACCTAGAGTGGTGTGAGCAAGCTCTTTGTCGCAGGCCCATTGGAGCTTGTCGAATAGGTATGGAGGTGTACGATACCTAATGATTCCATAGAGCAGGCTGGCGAAGTAATGTTCCCTTCTCGGGTCTAATCGAAATATCTTGGCGCCATTGAAATAGGGTGAAACATGTTCACGTGGGAGGTTACCAAAGCAGTACCTGCTGCATGCATTCTGTACTTTTCGAATTAGTTCTTTTGATCGAGAAAGTAGGCAAGGTCCGATTACAGCATCTGCATAGTTCAAATTAGAGAGAATCGGAGACCCGCATAATTTTATACGGATGTCGGTAGCTAAAAATTTCTTTACCTTACATAAAACTTTCAGTCTGTAAAAGCAGTTACTGACGCTTCTTATAACATGTTTTTCAAACTTTAGATTCTCGTCAAATAGTACATCTAAATATTGTGCCTCCTTCACTGGACAAATTTGGTTGTACAGTGTTTTTATGATGGGAAAATTCTATGATATTCTGCTAAACCGATTCCTAGTACCAATAAAGATACATTTCGTTTTGTCCGGATTAAGTATTAACGTGTCAGCATCGGCCCAGATAGCAATACGGGACAGATCCTCATTCACTTCAGTTATTGCTTTTCCCGTAGTACTTGGCTTGCCGGATAGATAAAGCTGTATGTCATCCGCGTAAATGTGATACTTGCATACATTTAATTTGTTTGACTATATCGGCGCAGTACAATGCAAATATCAATAGACGAAGTATTGGTCCCTGTGGGATTCCCCTGTTTGAGGGTTTGAGGTCAGACAACTCTGTGGAGCCATCGTCATTTCTTACCTCAACAATCTGGGACCGCTCACTGAGGTTGCTACGAAACCACGATATCGTATTAGGGCTAAAACCATAATACCCAAGTTTAGACAGTAGCAGTGATCGTTTGATAGTGTCAAAAGCACGCGAATAGTCAAGAAAGACTAGTACCGTACCCTCACCTACATCCTGAGCACACTAGATATTATTCATCACATCAGCTAGAGCAGTCGTAGTGCTGTGATGCTTACGAAAGCAAGATTGGGTAACAGGAACTAACTTATGTGATTTTATATATTCTGTCATCTGATTACAAACGACCCATTCTAATATCTTGGAGGTACACGGAACTATGCTAACAGGTCTAAGGTCTTTCACATAGGTTACGTTATCTTTCTTAGGTATGGTCCTCACTACGGCGGCTCTCCACGTTTGCGGAAATTTATTCTTTATAATTTACAAGTTGGCAATTCGCGTGATAACCTCCAAACTGAATGGCAGAGTGGCCATCAGCATGTCCAAGGATATACCATCAGCTCCTGTGGCATTTCAAAACAATGACTTTAAAATAGCAAACACATTACTTTCATCGGTAGGCTGAAGAGAGAACTCAGATGTACAAAAGTGATTATTCTCGTAGAAACTCATGGTTGTTGGTGAAACACAACTTCTGCCTGGTGGTAGGTGTAGAAAATATTTATTATTTTTGTAGGGTCGATAAGATGATCCGGTAGTTGGGAATTGGGTGTTTTTATAAAACTTATATTCTGCTGCAAATGTTTCCACAGCAGGCGTGGGTTGCGCGTGTTTTAAACAGTGCATGTTTTATACACGCGCAACCCACGCCTGCTACCCACGCGATAGCTCACGTTGCGCTTCAGCTCCTTGAATATTCAATGGATGAGCTAGTTTTACTGAGACGAGCTTTTTTACCAGTTTCATTACGAGCATTCATCATCAATTTAATGTTTTATTTAATCCACGGATATTGGTAAGGTTTAATTTTTAACGTCTTAACTGGTCCAAGTACGTATCCACAATAAGCTATCGGTGACTTCACCAACCAAGTCATCGACATATGATAGTTGAATTAGTCTTCTCCAATCGACATTATCAGGGGCATCTTGTACTTCTTTTTTGTCGATGTTCTTTGATTGCCTAAACCTCATCCCATTGCACTATCCCAGAGTCGGTGGGGTTGTCCTGTGGTGCTGGCCAACCCCATCTGTGGAGGAGGAGTTGGTCCCTCAAGGGGCTGACTAGCCGTCGAGGTGCCATGATGATTGTTGTTCCGGGGCACATTTACCAAGGGCGGCACTATTGGCACTCGCGATGATTTTTGTGGGTAATCGGCATTATCATGTGCCATATACCCACACACCACTGGACCCCACCCAGGGCCGGTGTAGCCGCGTAAATGCGTTTCCCCGCGCCAACAACAAAGAAAAAAAAAGGTTTGAAAGGTTCGACATAGTTTGTTGTAATAACAACAAACTATGGGCCGAGCAGGGTCTCACACTCGCCCGTAAAGTGAGTCGGCTCGGTTACTTGAGGTTGTGAATAGCGAGAGACTCTTGCAGCATCCTGTAATGATGATGATGAACATTTAAGAAATTAATATTAAATTCACTCACGAGTATAACATAATCACTACCAGGCAATTAATTAATCGTCTCGGTAAGCCCATCCAAGAAGATCGCAACCGGTTACCAGGTTGGGCGGTAGGCAGTTCCCATAAAAAATGTTTTCCCGCGTATATTTAAAGATAGTCACATCCACTCAACCATAGGTGTTATAGGGTGGGCATGTGTTCGAGCGGTTAGGCCGCGAGGCGAATAAAATATCCGACAGCGCCGCCACGCGCTCGCGTATCGCTAGATCGGGGTATGTGACACAGCTGGCAGCCGGGCACACGCGGGGCGCACCTCTCTTTACCGTGTTTAAGCCAGGTTTCATTGATTGCCAAAATATCTACTTTGTGCTTATCCATGGCCGCCAAGAGCTCATCATGCCGGGAACCAGTGCTTAGGAAACTAATTCTAACCTTGCTATGCCTAGCCATTGAGTACATAAAAAAAATAATTTTGAAAACGGACCAATGCACGCTAGTGAGGTGGCATCAGTTACAGTATGTTCGCGTATTAATGTTAATGAATTACTGAACAGAATGAACTCCGGCTGTGTAAAATGGCATATTGTGAAGGTATCATAATACATAATACGATAGCGTGTTATTAATGTGTATATAATACGTACATACAAATAAGTATATTATTATTTCATATAATATTAAAGAACTAAAAGTACAATGACATAAAGTTTTGGACACATAATGATAAGCAGCAAAACTAATAAAATTTATAAAATAATAACATTGCAATATGTATTTAGGAATAGCTGCTTTATACGAGTAACTTCAACATAAGTAATACCAATCCGTTGCATTCGGGCCGTTAAGAATCATTCTCACCCCCCCCCCCACACACACACACACACACACACCACACCATTATGCAGATGTTGCGGTCTAGGCCAACTGTGTAATATGACAAATTGTAACATTATATTTAAAAGTATTTGTTCGAATACATACTTCGCAATAAGATAAGTAAATAGGTAAACAACATGCGGTATCAGTAATAAAGATGCAATAAACATTTGTGGGATTATTATAAGCGAACAGGGCTTCCACCAAAAAACTTATTAATATCGGGGTCAGTCCGTAGGCGTTGTACAGCGGTCCCGGAATCCTGTCGGGCACATATTCGCCCTCCTCGGGTCCACACAAAACGCCAATTGTGACGGCGTCCCTCCTCGCGTACTACTTTTAGAGAAAAGATTAAACGTTTCTCTAATAGGTAGTGAATAGTTCACTGTGAATTGTGATAGGTAGTGTAACGTTCTTATTGGTACACGCGCACTTGTAAACACTGTGTCGGTACATGTTTTTGTTGATGTAAAACAGCTGATTGTAATTTACACTAACGCTCACTAATATTTGGAATTCAGTTTATTGTTGTAAGTTCATTTATGTAAACACTAAACTGTGTATTAAATAAATGCAAATTCAACTTGTCTTATTGACATATTCCATTTTTATTCACTTAAAATACACGGACGCATGAATGTGTCACTTCTTCCGCCGCGTACCCGCCATGCTCGTTCATCACTTGCATAAGGGTACCAATAATATCCTCCCTACTAGCATCTATGTATAATATACTTTACTTAGTAGGATTGAAAATTAGCAAAACCCTATTAGAAGTTAGTTTTGCTTTCACTGTATGAAAAGTTTTTTCATGAACATTTTCCCACCTCCATGTAGTATCTTTTTTTTTTAAGTTTTGTTAATGGAGCGGGTCCAATGGTGCAATTTTTAATGAATTTACAAAAGTAACTAATTTATCCCAAGAGTTCGCAACTAATGGACAGTCCTAGGGGTAGGGAAACGTTCCACAGTTACTATGTTAATTTCATTAGGTATTTATTACATACAAATACAAAATAATACAAATACAACTGCGTTTTACTTTGTACCCACAAAATTAGATTTCGAACATGAAAAAATGAAACTTCTTAATATTTAAGGTGATGCCCGCATATGGCGAACAACTGTTTCTAATAATGTTATTTTTATGTAAATCTTCTATTATTTCCCTAATAATCAGTCTGTCACAACAAAAAACCTTAAATAATCTACATTCTATTGGACGAGGGTCACGAACAGTAATTACCATCTCAAAATTGTTTATTTACTTTTCCTAACTCGGCTATATTCGTTGCAACACAATCTGAATATTTTCGATCGATTCGAGATTTATTAGATCAATTCGATGAGAATCTACTTCATTCTCAAGCTCAGTAAAAGTATTACAAAAATCAGTTTTGTCCTAAGCATAATTATTCGTGAGTACATCTACCCGTATCAATGAAAACATTATGCTCTAAAGCACCGTTTTTTTTTTCACAGAACTGTCGCTGTTATTTGCAGAAGTTACGAATCTAATTTCTGGCTTCATATTACCCTCCCATTTAATATTCACGGCATTTTTCTTATGATAGCAAACTGATTCTGCGTGACCTTGTTTATCGTAATAATCACATTTATTTTGATCATAATGCAATCCTTATAATGTGATTTCCATCACAAGTGAAACATTCAGTAGCCCTTTCATTCTGCGCTATGTTAGAGATATTTTGTGAAGTCTTCACACTAAAACTAGATGAATTTCGCATTTCTCGTACTGATTTCAAGTTATTATTAGGTTTGGTTTGAGCTTAATGCAGTTGCAGTTCGCGTGTAGTAACTATATAATGATTTTTTCGATTCGTGCGTACGACCATGCAAAAAGCTGGATAATTGTTCACGAGATGAAAAAATATTTGACACCTAATTGATATCTAAAATATTTCCTCAAATACAAAAATGTAAATAAAAAGAACAATCGATCAATTCTTTCTTTCTGCTCGAAATAAAATTCATACAAAGATTGGCCATCTACCGGTTTACTTTCAATTACATGTTTCGAAAGGTCGTACATATTTCTATGAATTTTGAGGCTATCACTCAATTTTTGACGCCAGCTCAACCATTTCCAACATCATTTGCATCTTTATACAAAAAAATCATTTTTCTTCAATAAAGGAAAACGTCTTGAGGAAAACTGAATAAACAGCAATTTTGTTTCCTATGGCATTTGAAGTTTGCCCGCCAGCATTCGACCTGGGCCTATATGAACTTATTACTCTAAAGTTTTCCCTTAATTCAGAGATAGAAACTAGTTTCAATAAGTGAGACGTATAAGGCTCGTGTTTACAAGAAGATGCTAATTAACAGCTGATTATTATAGAAACTATAATAAACCGCTAATCATAATTGTAGATCATATATAGCTTACATAAACACGACAAATTGGCAGTACGAAAGGCCTAATTCAAATCTCTCTACAAGAGCGCCACTGGAGCTTTTTCATGTGCAGTTTCTACTTTTTCCCTTTGATTATCAGTCTAAAATGAGTGAGAGAGACGTGCCTTTGACGTTAAATGTTGTAAAACAATTTTTGTTTGCCATTTAATTTTACATTGCTATTGGTCATTTCACGCGAAATAATTTGGCTCCTGGTCTATTGAAAATAGTGGACAAAATAATGGTGGAAAATTTTTATGTACAGATAAGTAAAGATATTCTACAAAACTCTATGTTTGATCACAAATTTTAAGTAAACAAAACTCTGGTTAATGTTGGAAGGACTAACTTTTTATACACGTACATAGTTTTATGTGCTCTGTCTGCAAAAAAATGTAATTTAATGTCTGGAATGTCGGTTCCCCAATTCACCAGGCAACAATATCTGAAACTCGTCCTTGCGAAAATATTGCTTGGCTTCCTTACAAAATATGATATAAAATAATAACTCATTCTTTGTATTGCATATAAAATATCTAATGAATAGTACAAATGAAATTATATACATACATTTAACAGTGATATATTACCACCAAAATTCCCCGTGAACATTTCCGAATTCTCGTAGACATTCTGTGACATAGGTTTTCGTCATATTCGTATTTTAAATAGAACCTCATTTGGATGCTGTATTTATATTTGTCTCTGGTTAGAGCTCAACCGTCCCGAAATGAAATTCCGACGTAGTGCCTTTTCTAAACCGGTCTTATTTTTCACATAGTAAACCTCAATATATTTCCTCGGTTTTTAAAATAGAATTGTTTATAGCTTTGAGATGTACCTATTTTTGTTTTTTAATGTCAACTAATTCGCCATAACTAAGTCGATAGAGGATGTACTAAAAGCAATCCTTTTAGCACAAATAGAAGTTACTAAGCTGCATTGTAGTCTGACCGGTGCCGAGTGCGTACCTTTTGCTAACTTTTATGATGTATGCACTCCAAGTACTTCCCAAATATTCTCCTCCCATGTGGACGAGGTCCATAGGGAGGTAAAGCTCAGCTTTTCTCTACCTCCAGAATTTGACCCTATAAGACCAACGAGCTCTGATGAGGGAAGTTGCCTAATCAAAGCCCTTGTACCCCGACGGGCGCTGGGTTCAGATGGTGTAACAAATAAGGTTCTAGAGAGCCTACCACCCGCTCTTATAAACCCATGCATAACCAACGCCCAGGTAGATTGCGCATTCCCAGACTCATGGAAAGCGGCCACTGTGATCGGTATTCACAAGCTGGATAAGACTCGCAACAAAGCCACAAACTATCGCATAAGCCTCATAAGTTTGTTAAAATGTCGCTTAGAAATAAGCTAACATTATACAAAAGATACAACTGACTCATAATATCATATTGCAGTGTAGTACTCGCCCATCCCCCTCGTATATTTTATAACGCGTCTAAAGGAGATTCCTGCGAATTGCCACAGCCTGTCCCAGGTACATTCATAGATTAAAACTACATAGTAACTTTGACACTTGCCACAATCCGAGATATTTCAAAGAGTTCTCCAAAAGACACTTCGGTCAAGCTACAGCTTATCCGGAATCGTACTACAATCCAAAGTCCCTGCAAACGGGAGGCGTTGTCTCAGACACATTCTGATTGACGAGGACGTTGAAATCACGACAATTGTAACACAATAAAATAAAACGCAAACATATACAACACCATAGACGCGGTGCATTACATCCCGACCGTAGGATTCGGGAGCGGACTATGCGATTAAGTCGACATTCACCACATTATGACAGTTTATTAACTGTCATAATGCGTCACACACATCGACTCCGAATAGTCAGAACGACGAAGTTAGTCTCGTTATAGGAGATAATTTCAGTACCTTAAGCGATTTGCCACCAAGCTCAAATCAAACCGTCGTACCATACCTAACGGTTAACCATTGCGACCGCGCGCGTATAATTTTAAATAATTATCAGGATGCTTCATTCCCATCTGCGGGAAAAGAGGGGAGGTCTGTTGCCCTATCGACCACAGTCTCTTCGGGCGACTGTCTAGCCCAACGTATCTTATAGTAACAGATGAAGCCGCACTGGACTTCCGTCAGCATAGATCAGTTAAAAAAGAGTCACACTTACAAAGTAACATGTAAGCCATGATATCGAGGTTTGTGTCATTTTGGATAATTCGAGTCAGTCAGTTAACTTAGAAAATAAAGGCATAAATATTGTAAGAATCACGCCTTAGTATTTATAATATTATATTTAGTCGAGTGGTAGGCGACACCAATACAATTAATCAATAAGAGGAAATTCGCCCAGTCAATATATGAAACAAGACAAAAGGTATAACTCTGTGACTCTGTCGCTTGACTATATATACGGGAAACGTTTGGGAAAATGTCGATGCCTTACCCGAGCATTTGTTAGCTTTCGCTTGTTCTATGGCATAAATATCAAACAGCATAGACTCAACATAAATAGACAATTGCACCAATGTAGTCTATTTTTAGTTTAGTTTTAACGTTTCTCCTAGCAATCTCCTTCCTGTAGGGGTCAACAGCATGACCGGTATCTCACGTCCGCGACTCGATTATTATAAGTCGTCTAATGTGGTCACTAACGACGACCACTAACATCCGTATATTATGACCGCACTGGATACTCACAAACTGAACGAAAAGCGTCAGCGTAGCTGACAATTTGATTTACATGGTCAACGTTTCACAGATGATATTAATCTCTGTACCACAGGCGATATTGATATAATGGAAGCTTTACTGTGAATATATTGGCTTAATTCCAACATGATTTTCTGAAGGAATTGTATGCCGTCTGTATGTATCAATAGACAGTAATTGATAGTAAGTCGATAATGATGATTCCCAGTAATCCACATTTATATAACAAAACAAGCGTGTATAAATGTCTTGAAACGTTTTCCTTTATTAATTCGCTGCAACTCGAGCGGCCGCCAGCGGGCTGCGAGCTAATCCAATTAGTTGCATTTACAAATTGTTAGTAGCTATATTGCTTAAATACTTACGTTATATGTTTTAATATGCAATTTTTGTTTTTTTCTTCATGTATTTATAAAACAAATGGGATGGTTTTAATGATTTTTAATAATCCAGCGGATTAAGATTGGCACTAGATTTAGGCCTGAGACTGAGTGAAGTCCGAGATGTTCGCTTCCAAATCTTCTTGATGCATAGCGGGCTAAAGTTGGGATTAGTTAAGGGGCAGTGTTCAGCTCCGATCATGTCTGGAACGTTCGTCTTAACCAAGACTGGGTGGCTTGAGCTTTATGATCAGGTCTCGAGTCTTACAGGTAGGACCATACTTGGTTATTGAGCATGGTGTTGTTAACGGGATTAACTACTTTTTCAAGAATGGTCTTGATACACTAGTGCCGATATTTTGATATCTTTCTTACAGAAATATGGCTCACTCACTCCTTCATAGCTAATACCCCACCAAACCACCACTGAAGTCGGACAATGCCCACGTTACACTTTGTCGAGTAATTGGGAAGCTTACTTAGACCTTTGAGCACCAGTATGGTTATTTTTTTGTCAAAATGTTGCTCAGTTGTAAAAAAAATCTCATCCGTATACAAAAAATACTCTGTGAGCCTTTGCGTACCGCTTTAGTAGTTGATTCTATTTTACCACCCTATTCATCTTTAATTTATCAGTTAAGAAATGACTAGAATATTCTCCTATAGGCTGTAAGTCCTAAGTCATCTATTAAATTATTCATTTCCCGAGATAATATCTGTACACAAACATTTGACTAATTTGAAGTGTATGGAGTTTTATAAATTGCATTTGGCTCCATACCTACTTTGTGTAATGCAATCAAAGCAATTCTGTTCACTTAATCACCCCATTCTATTTTCGTATCGCAAAATGTTGGAGAATGTATATACACCAAAAGGAGAAACCATAATGAGATTTAAAATAATAATTGAAAAAAATAAATTTCTTTAATTTATAAATATAAAACATTTTGATAATAAATATATGAACATCCATTACCTAGCGGCATTCCTCTAGCGTAAAATGCGGATAACCGCCACGTTACCAATTGAGCCAACTGTCCGTATAATTTCACTTAACCTTGCTGATTTTACCAAAAGATATTCTGGCCGCTATATTCTAATAAAAAACCATTGATTGATGCGGTTTTCCATGAACTCTTCACTTTGAAACCACATTACATATTGCAATTTATTTATATTGCACATTGCATGTGTCAATCAATGAATAAAATCCAATTTGTCCATATGAAAAGATTCTAAAATAAAGCGAAAAGTAAAGATGTTAGTACAATGACAACCACAGCTCACCATAGATATGTGACGAGGCACGCTGGGCTCTCCAAGTACAATTACGAGTTCAATGATACTACTAGAAACTCCATTCGATTTAATTAACAAACATAGCTTACAACATTAACAAATGGACACAAATCGACAAGGACCTGCAGAACTCATTGATTAAACCTCATACCATCGACTATAACAAGCACACATGATTACTATTCGACTGGATTTACCTCCAAACTGTACCAATAATAAACAATGATAGGAGTATAATCGAACCGTTGTAGGCGTGCCATCAGTGTTACGGCTCAGACTAGATCCTCGCGATCTAAATGCAATCATAGACTTGTACCTATATCCTTTACATAGAAACCTAAATAAAAAAATATATATTTAAAAGCGACGCCTCGCAGACTCACCCATACAGTCTACCACCAAAAAGCGCATTCTCCTAAGTATGCATGTTTTGTGGTGGAGTGTTAGTTATAACATATATACTTAAGTGAAATGTCACTCACTATGTACAAAGCTGTATGTGTGTGTGTGTGTAATAAATAACGAGCAAACAAAACAATACGCCAGGTTATGATTATGCGGGTCCACAAGCGAAATGAGATATCCTGCAGTTCGTGGTTAGTGGTGCCACAGGTGTTTAAACTCGTCTCTCACTTCCTTGTTCATTCTCGGGACCCTGTAGAACTGAAAGAACTGTCTCACTCGTCAGTGCTTACTGGTCCCTTGTCTTAATCAATTTTTTACCGTTAAAATTTTCCGTGCCTATCGGGGAAGCACACAACATAATACGACACAATAGACTGATTTGTAACCCTACAGAGAGATAAAAATCTGGATATAGTTATTCTCCTCGCTGTATATACTAAACATAGCGGCAAAATGCATGTGCACCGTGTTGGAGGCTAGGATACTGGAAATAACAATAGACATTTCTGGATATAACAATTTCGAAGTGGGGTGAGGTATATTGGAGGAATTAACGGATTTCTCCTGAGCTAAAGGGTTCCTGAGATGTAGCAAAACAACAGTCAAGAGACATAGAAGTAGTTATACCTATCACTAAATTAAAATAACTGAAATAGCTCACATGATAATTAGTACAGGTGCATTGAAGTATGTCATGCACCAGGATTTTTTATACGTTTTACAATAAACATTTTTAACCCTCCGACTACTATTGCATTGTGTATAAGTGAATAAAATTGACTTAACACAATATCAGCATATTTTATCTTAGTGGTAGAAAAGATGATGAAGATGCAAAAGAACGCAATGTTTCTAGCTATCTGGAATAGAAGCATAATTTTGAGAGAAAAAGTCTTAATCCCACATTGTATATATAATAGACAAGTGCATTACAACATTATATTTTTAGTATATTTTACTATTCATTGAGAGAAGCTGTTAAGTAAAACGATATGTTTCTGTTTATGTTCTCATGTAATGATAAAATACTGACAATTTTTAACAGAAATTTAACATCATGTCCGTTATAGACAACTCTTAAAGCTCAGCATAAAAATGATATTGAATAAAATATATTTTTCAAAATGTTTAGAGAGTAACAAAATATATGTTTATTGCCTGCTATAAATTTCGTTACCGTTTACACACAACCCGCATGTCACGTAGAGTTCAACTTATTTAATATAGTCAAATACGAAATAGTTTTGTTACAATTTTGATAAACGTTCACAACGACCCGCACGCTACGTTAAATATGCTTTTAGTAATTTATTTGCTTTAAATATCACACAAGTGTTAACATCAAAATTTGTAAGTGTTAGTCACAAAAATGTAAAATGTATGTTAACTAATGCTATCTACTGTAAAACAAACTTACAAAAAAAAGTTATTTTTCAGCGGTTGCGATTGGAAAGAATGTGTCACGGCATTCTTCTTTTTTAATATTTTAGGTATATATACATGTATAAAAGGAACTTCATCCGGTGTGACAGAGATCAACGGCCCATTAGTGGAAAGAACAAAGAGATCGATCACTACTGGGAGTAATAAGAGTGTGAATAATAAAACTATTTCACTAAAGAGTTACGAATATATTTTCTATTATAGACAACAATAAGAAACAAAGAAGGTACAATATGAAAAAGATTACTCATGAACCACACGAAACGCGACATTGAAGATGTCACTTTACAGCAGTAGTAGTATTTGAGCAAGAGGTACCTCCCCGCTCGTACCGGCCCAATGCCGTTGCTATGCAGCATGGCACTACCTCTTCCTAATTTTATTATATGCAATCTATTAAGCCCCCAATTTTATATGAGCGCAGAAATTGAACTAAACCGAAGAATATAATTTTTCATTCGGTACCTCCGACCGTGGTATAAATAAAATGAAACAATTTATGTGCACGCCGCGGCAGGGTTAATCAACCGAACTCAATGAAACAAACGGCATTGTTTGAGTTTTTTTACGTTTTTCTATCCATTCCCATCGATATAAGCCACCTGTGGCATTATAAATCATTGTAAGTGAAACATTCATACCAAATGGCCGGTATTATTATGATAATTACCTCCGTACTGGGTGTTGTGATAGCACAGGACTTTTTTGAAGGTACGAACTCAATTTTATAATTTATGTTTATTTATGTTGGAATACTAAATGGTGCAAGTTTTATATGACTTGAGCAATAAAGGTCACATTGATAGTTCAAGTATATATGTACTGGATCTATTTATATATATGTAATATAACTATGTATATTATATGTTCAAAGTATGTTTTTTATAATATATGATCGTTTGCATTTTTATTTTGTAGTATAGGAGGGCAAACCAGCAATAGTGTTTTAACAATTACCGAAGCCCATTGATGTTCGCATTATTGTCATGTAAATTCGTTGCCCACTGTTCTTCCTCCACACCCTCCCCCAATAGACTATCACTGTCACTTTACGGGGGAGTCATGTGAGCGAGATTTACCTCCCTGGACGTGCAGGCCCGACTCTACTACCTCTTTACCGAACCTCCTACTCTACTACCGAATAGCACTACCTCATACTAAATATTTTCAATAATAGTCCAATTTTATATGAATTGTCAAGTTGGTATTACTGTTCTATACACCTTATCGTAAGTGAAAACTTTTCAGCCAACCAAGTAAAGTGAGCAAGTGGTTTCCAATAACTAAGTGGATATTAGTCACCACAGCTTCTCGTCAACATATTAGCATTTATACATTTTGATTATGAGGGATACATCGGGCTCCAACGACTGATTGCATTTAATATGCAAATTACTTTATTCTCACTGCAACTCAGATCCGCTATCAAGCGGACATCATGTGCCAACCATAACTATTTTGTTTTAACACTTGAATTAATAAACAAATTTATATACTTTTTCCGCAAATAATTTATTTTTCAATTCACTGTATAGTGAAAAATAAATTACTTGTGGAGAAAGTATATAAATTTATTTATTTATTACACTGACAACATTAGTTTACATCAAGAAGTGACAATACATTCAATCAACAATATTTTGTTTTATTACAGAACGGCATAAATATCAAGTTGTCGATCAATTCACCGATATACCTAAATATTTTGAAGTTAGCGGTCCAAATGCGCTAGCCAATTTCAATAAATACATCACAAAAATTGAGAGTTTGGCAGTAAAAAACTACTCAAATATCACATACAAAGTCGAAGTTCATACGTCCAAGAAGAGCAAGCCAAAGGCGAAGAAAGGCAAACACAAGAAAACGAAGAAGTTTAATGTACCGCTTAAAAAGAAAAACATGAAGTTGTCCAGCTTCGAGATCGAATTACGTAAATATGTGAGCGACAGCTTCAAAAGGAAGAATTTTGAATCCGCAACAGTTGCGTCGGAATATAAAACAACACAGCAACAAGCAACAACACAAAAGAGCTCGGGGAAGTTCAAGCCCATTATTAGCGGCGTTAAAACGAAATACACTAAACACGTAAAGCCGGTAAAGAACAATTTGATAAGTTTGAGATAAGTTAATCTAAAACTAGCAACTACTGTTTATAAATAAAATACTGAATCTAATGTACCAGTGATAGTAATATTCGTGTAAGTCTTACAGTTTTATGAATAAATTATTATTTTTATATGAATATTTTGAAAACGTATCGTTGCTCTCT